>OZ026834.1:13396365-13996365 GCA_964023205.1 Lutraria lutraria | reverse complement strand
ATGGCAAGGGGAAATTCTAAATATTGACTGTTTTGTTCCATGGCACTTTTGACCACCATACCTTTTAATCTGTACTACTTTATGAGCAAAACAGATCGTATTTTACCTGGTAGTGTGTGTGTAATAAAATGAAATTAGCAGTGTTAATTTTCATTATTTCAAACAATTTTACTCGTACAACATTGATAAATGTTTTGACATTTTGTAGTGCCATAATACTTTTTTGAAATATTAATAATTTTTTGTGTTTGAATGTACGCGAGAATTTGTACTTATATCCACATTAGCTTTGCCATTTTATCTTTTTTCTCTCCATTCTTGTCAGCATTCCTTTCAGTGCAAATATGACTTGAAATTACATTGATTTCTTTTACTTAAATACAAGCCTATTCTTACTTTTTAATTTTTACCATACCCCACCCGCTTTAGATAATTGTCAGAAAGTGTGTCCCCTTAACAATAACCCGTGGGTTCCAACATAGAAAGATACTACACTAGGCCAAACTTATAATTGTGCAGTTCTATAAACTCCCATATCTCCGGAATTATTGAAGCAAGATCCTTGCACTTTTCAGGAATGATAGAGGAAAGATGTGCAAACAATGTGCATTTTAATTCATTGATCTCGAATTTCATTATCATGAATAACATAAAAAATAAAACAACAAATAAAAAACAAACATCGCAGTTTTTCTTCATTTTATCACACTGAATACTCGTTAGTGTACTACACAATTAGTCTCGGGTATGACCCCAATTAGCCCGTATTACAACTAGACGTCTTGCCCTAATTTACAAGACATAATTGTTGTAGAAATATTGCCGAATTGTATTCCTACGAACGTCCGTTCTTCTAGCAACCTAAAGTGTTAAATATCGATTAATTATCGACAAACTTATTACTGATTTATAACACTGCGGTAGTTTGAATGCATACAAATAAGGCAAAAATAAAACAGGGTAACAAGAGTGATATTGACAGAGATATGGCAAGAAAAATACTCAAACTTTTGAAACAATAATGATTTAAATAAATATTAATTAATATATTGTTAACGCACTAAAGTCCATTTCAAAATAATACAGAAAATTTATTGTCGAAAATCTCCGTAGAAGATAGACCAATAAATGAGAATATGTCGGAAAAATTATTTGCCAAAATAATATTTTCTCTATTATACATTTAACAAACAATTATTTATGCAGATAATGTGTAAAATCAATAAATTCAGCTTAATCGTTTGCAAGAAATTATAAAAAATCTAGACCTACCTCTAGTTTTGACACACCCGCCTGAATAAGTCCGACAGCTATACCTCTGTCGGTGATTTCTGATCTACCCATTTTATGTTTTTCAAGTCAACATATGTCTGAGGCGTGTTCAACAATGCGAGCGCTCGAACTGCGATCGATCGCCCGCTTTCTGAACGGTTAATAAACACGGGCGCTCGGTGAGCACTCCGAGCGCTCGCGATACACCTATTTTGGTGAATCGCTATGATTTCCAAGATGGCGGCCGATGAATGGAAGTTGAGCGAGCTGAATTTTAAAAACCAAGACACGGGACAGACTTTGTTATTGTAGTCACAGATTATGTTTATCATAGATGTCAAAACAATAAGTATGTGTATGTATTTTTCTTATTACATTAAAATGACATATAGATCGAAAATCTAGTATAATTATCGGAAATCTTGTACTTCAAATTGTTACCGACTGATAAACAAAACATTTTCATGGATTTTATTTTTGTTACACGATTATACAATATTATAAATTATAAAACGTATTTTTTAAAATTATTGTGAACAATAATCCCTGATTGGAAATAAGTGATCTTTTTTTTAGATATTAAATTTATTAAATTAATTAAATTCAGTCGACTTATTTCCAGGGTGCAACTTATAATATCCTGTCTTTTCTTACAGAAAAATCATCACCACTTACAATGACATTAAGCATAGATAAAGTTGTCAATGTCAACAACATCTCAACAGCAGCAGATACAACATTAATGGTGGCGGTGAATAAAAGCAAGGTAAAATCATAAAGCTATTATCTTTTTTTCTTCGAACCCAGAGTTAGTTTTATCCTATCATGACATTTATTGTGACCTTCCGTAAGTTAAAATGATGTTTAAGATATCACTATTGTGTAGAATTTTATTTATATGCAGTCAAACCTGTGAACAAAGGCCACCCTGGGGAAAGACAATGTGGTCTTTATAGTGACTGGTTGCCTTTATTTGGATGTCATCTTGATCTAAATATTTGAATTGAGTTTTTGAAATAATGAGCTATATTCACAGGTTGGCCTTTATTCTGAGGTGACTTATAACAGCTTTGACTGTACTTGAGAATAGTTCAAACACTATTTTATGTTTTCAAAGGAGGACTCCTATTATCCTATTTATATCACAGTATAGTGTACATAGAATTGTAATTTCTTTCATTTTTGTTTCTTAGGAATTATACATGGACACAATGAGAATTTTAACTGCTACTTGACAGATGAACTTAGTTACAGCACGTTTTTGATAGAGACACCATCACCTAGCAACAAGAAACTAATAATAGTACTGTAATAGGCGACAGATAAGGAGGTACTTTGGTTGATGGAGGATATGCTATGGCATCTTATTGAGGGTTTCCACTCCATTGTTGACTCTTTTTAAATCAATGAGGAATATACATTAGAGTGTGCGCAGCCAATAGTTCCTTCAATACTGTTATCATGTTAAATGAAAGCACTGCTCCTGTAGATAGCTTTGATGATGAAACTCCTAGATGGTTCGATATATACCAAGAGGAACAGAGACACGTGTACAATGTGAGGATAGCTTTAGACACAAGGCATGTGTCTACCTTTAAAAGACTAGTCATCATACTTAAATCAAAGGATAAATAAAAAACAATCACATTTTTTGAAGTTTTATGTAACTAAACTAAATGAATACAAAGTTTGTATTAATCTCTCAAGGCATTTGTTTTCATTTGTCTATTTATTATACTATTTATTTATGTATACACCTCTTTAATATGTATTTAAACAACAAATTCTAGATAATTGTAAACATAGTTTTACTAACAAAGTAATTTCAGCAGTCATTTGCATCATGTCTCAAGTTTAGCAATTATAAAACATGCATGAACTTAATTCATAATAAGTGTTCATTAAACAAATACATAATTACAATGTTAAATACATAGTCATTCTCTGTTTGTTTATTAATATAACTACTTGAAATATGATAAATGACTACCTGAAACTATATAATTATATGTCTTCCAATGCTTCACACAGTTAAAAAATGAGACTTAATGAAATCTAAATACTCTGAAAAATAGAAGTGAGGTAAACTAATTAGTCATCACATGTATTTTGAACTGTCTAGATATAATAACATTTGTACAATTGATTAAACTGACTGAAAGTTTGCATTTATTATGAAGTGATAATTAACACGAAGAGCTGGAATATTGAACAATTCATATACAAAAATACATTTTACAATTTAGTAATTACATTGACACTGACATAGACTGATTGACACAAAAGATTAAATGTTGCATTTACACCAAATAAGTCAACTTCTTAGAAAATTACATATTATATATACAGCTTCAACTTTAATTTGCTTAGTCTTAAAATATCTTTCAATATTATACTATGTATTTTATATGATTGGTAACTTGTGTTATACAGTACAACCTCTCCAGTGCGACCTACTATTTAGCAACATTGCCTCCCTTCAATGACAGCATGATTTCCCCACTGTACATTGTTACTATTAACCTCTATAGAGCAACAACCTCTAAACAACAACATAATTTTGATTCTCCCAGTGGGAGTTGCTTTGGAGAGGATTTACTATTAATAAGTTATCTAAATATCTTTCTGTATCACTCAACATTTTATTTCAATGACCACATGTACAGATACAGAATTTATTTCTAGTCAGTATACAAATAAGTAAACATTAGCTTTGTACAGCTTATAATTGACTGCAATGGAAATAAGGGTTTATTTTAACTCTTTTTTGTGTTATCTTTGATATAAAATGTCTGATATGGCTATTAATGAATTCATACATGTTGTTTCTAGTTATATAGATGTTTTATTTATGTACATGATTTTAACACATTGTATATTGAAATAAATCTATCTACATTTGTATACATGTATTTACCTAACTAAATACTTGTTAGACCATAACAAGAGCTTTAAACTATACTATAAAATAATTATTTAACATAATTGCAATTGAAAATAAAAATAAATTTGCACATACATGTAGATAAATATCCAAATAGTTGTAAAACTAGTTCTATTTACAAAGTACTATTAGCAGTCAACTGAATTGTGACCTCCAATAATCTGTGGATTTTTTAGTTTTAGTCTAGAAGTGTAGAAAATAAGTAATTAGATTTGTCAGTTAATTAACATTTTGCAGAATTCACAATAGATCTGAATATTTACAAAGCAATTTCTGACAAAGCTTCAGTTTAGTATGATTAAGTTTGTTCATTGAAGTACTAGTATTTACTAGGAAGCCTGAGCCAAAGTGGTAACATGAGTAAATGATAAAAATGAGATAAATTATTTGACAAAATGATCATGCAGCTAATTCAGTGATCTTATCACAGGCCAGCAACTAGATAGCATTTTTCATTATCAAGTGGTGATAATTTGCTTAAAAATTGGTTATTCAAGCCTATAATTATGTAAAATACAGCATGTAAAGATAATGTGTAATGATAGACACTCTGTTAACATCCAAAAACTAAAGTTTTCTTAATGTGTGCTTCAACAACACAAAGTATCTTACTATATATACATACTCTGGTTGAACTCACAGTGAACAAAATTGCAAAACATTTGCTTTGGAGTGAGATGCCCATTATCATAAAGGGAACCAACGAATATTTAAACAGACAGTAGGTAGAATTACCTAACAAGTGGTAATTATTAGTGCACTCAGTTTTCAAATGATTGCAATATATAGCAGACAGTATTTTAATTCCCTGGAATCATGTATGCATAAAAATTCTCTGAATTGCAATGTGCTGTCACAAACACCCTGCAGAAAGAATACAGGGTATCTTTTCCTGCATATTATATGATAATGAGTCACTACATTCTGCATGTCCTGTAATGGGAATAATCTGTATGTAGCTTCCATATATAGCAACAATCAGCCAGGAAAGCACCATCTGTGAGAAATATTATATTGGTTATATATCTTCATATACAATCCAGTCTGGCCAACGTATCATTGAGGGAAGAATACTTTCCCCTCAAATTACCCAACAAAAGTTACCAAGGTAATTAATGAAGGGAACCTTTACATAGTCAAAACTGATCAGCTACACCTCAAAAGATCTCCTGATTGCAGACGAATCACTCGCCAGCATAAGGTCTTTCCAGACTGATTGACTGCACCACAGTGAGTAGACCAACCATTTCCAATAGTGACTGAAAAATGAAGACCATTGACATAGATTAGATTTTTATCAAAAGAGCATGTACAATAATTTAATTTAATTCAAACTCATTTATTTAACATCGATTCTAGACCAATTAAGTTATTTGATTTTGTAGATATCCAGTAATATTGTTTTACCAAACAGAAAACGTATAATTATCAATTAATAATAACAAAGCAATATCATTAGTATAGCAGGGTCGTTGGAATCTCTGCTTGTACTGGTAATTAGACCGTATATATAGACAAGCCTAAACCCCCACACTGTCTGAGATTATCTAAAATAAGCTCCAAATCTGAAATTCCTACTTACGGGCCTGGATAGTAACGAGGAAAGTATTGAAGTAAAACATGTTTATTTACGAAAATATTCACCCGAAATGATTTTCTTGGCATGAGAAACTCTAAAGTGCCTTGAACACAGTGACAGGATCACTGTTCGTCGGCACAGTTCTCGCCGTATCAAGTAGAATGACTGGCTTCTTGTGTGTTACAAAAAAACATCTTTAGCACCCTGTCACTGTCGTTATCGCCGAGACTACTCAGTATCTCAGAAAACACAATTATGTATTTTCACTTCCGTAAACTTTCGTCGTTATGGACGCCATCTTTAAATTGAAGTGGGCAATCGTAACCGTTCACGATACCAATATTGCGTACAGCGAGCGCTCGGTCGATCGCAGTTCGAGCGCTCGCATTGTTGAACACGCCTCTGAACTACACATGTATCTTTGTTTTCAAGTTACGCCTGAACGTTTTCCACGTGCACTTTTGTTATTTTCTTATTGGCTGCAGTAGCGCACGGAATTATCGGGTGTTTTTTTAAAGAAATCGATATTGGATTTTATGGACATCATGTACAAACACATATTTCTAAAATTTGGTGTAATTTCATTAATTTTACAAATAAAGAAATGGTTTCATTTTTTCAACTGCACAGTTATAAGTTTGGCCTAGAAAACTGCAAAATATTCAAATCTAATCCGTAGACCCAGCCACACACTTATCTCGAAATACGCTAACCATAAATATAACCAATACGAACATGTTGATATCAAAAGTTACCAATGTAATTTGTATGATAAAATTCCGGATTTTACAAAGATTCCCGAGTAATTGGTCGTCAACAATAGATAAATATGATTTTTTATACAAAATATATCATGATTAATGGATTCATTTATCCTCGGTGCAATGACGCTTACTAAACAAAACAAACTATGTTTACTTGAATAATATCGGTTAATTTGTTAAATGACATTGAACGAAAGCGACAGCATTTAATTACATTTAATATTTCTCTTAAGAAAGATGCATCAGACTTTTCTAGTGTGTGTAACGTTTTGTTTACTTGCCGGATTCATGATGAACATGTCAGAAGGTGCGTATAGTCTACATTGATTCATTTTAAAGACGAAAATAATATACAAGTGTCCGTTACAGTAGCTATCAAATAATCAAGACCTTAAGGACGAATGGTAAGTAAAAGTTTTGGTGTTATTCAGCAAATTTGCATGAATACCAGTTTCATGGTGAATTATTGTATCAACAATGTAAACAAAAGTAGTGGTAAAGTTATTTTCTCAAGGAACGGATAAATGAGATCAGATATGGGTCCATTCTATTAAACGTTTGACATATTTTGATATTACAATCTTGTCGGGTATTTATACATTGAAAATAATACCAATTTTATTAGATATTTCATTAAATACATCTCTGAAGAATGATGCATCATTTTTATGTTTCCATTTTAACAATGCTCATATCTTTATTTACATACTATGCACACCACCAACACCATACTCCAAGATCGAAGCTCTCAGCCTCTCAGTCATTGTCAAGAAAACCACGAGTATCTTTTAAAACTGAAATATGTGATTTTGCTAAGTCCTTGTAATTCAAATTATTCAAGTATTTTTCTACATGATATAAACGTGCAAACGAAAGCTGCTGAACAGTTGTATGCGTTAATTTAGACTAAGAGATATATGCTCTGATATTTTTCATACAAATTGTATTTCAGCTGGTCCCAAAGGGTGTGATTGCCAATCACAATGTTACTGGACGCAATGTTGGGTGGGAGTCTGCAGAACTGGTGGACTGGTGTGTTGTCCATGGCGAGATCGTATCTGTAAGACTATGTATTATGGCAGAAATAAGTACTCCGGTTGACAAGGGGATCATTGCAACAAGCAGGCAGATGTCTGAATACAGCAAATAATTGATAATTGGGTCGTTTATTAAATATACGGTGTATTGTACTATTACCTTAGTTCTTTGTTAATATTTCAACAAGCTACTTTCCAATATATCATGATCATTTACTTATGCAAAATATATTTTGTCAACAACGTGAAGAGCTATTCTTATTTGTCGTCTATTACATATCGTTTGTCGAAACGATATTCATTAAGGATTAATTATATTCACAAGGGAACACTTTTTACAATTCCCACTTGGTTCCTAACTTGAATACCATATAGCCAAAAACTACTAAGGGGGTAAAATCTACTGAATGGACCCAACGGCCAACACCCATTCGCGATATCTAAAATATAAATGCTATAACAATGGACAAATCGATCACTTTAGTTTTCACTGATTTATAACTAAATGGTCTTACTTACAGTTTTATGAAATCATAATTTAAATTTGAGAAACGATTTATCAAACTGCACCTTGATGGATAAATGCAATATACATTAACTGATGTGCAATGAAGTTAATTGAAAAAAACATGTGATCATATGCGATTTTTACTTAAAACCTAACTAATTAATTCATTAAAAAACATTAAATAGAATCATCAACGTAAACTACGTTCAATATTTGTCTTAACGAAGATGGATAAGACTTCTATGTCACATTTTGTTTCCGTTCAAATTCATGATGATTAGTTCTGGAGATGAGTGATGTCACTTAAAATATTAATGTATCTAGCTTGGATGTCAGGTCAAATCAAGTTTCACTAATTTATAAATTTAAAAACTAAACCATAATTATATACTAAAATAAACCCACGGTATATTAAACAGGTGGCATATTAGAATGAACATTGCCGTCTTATTTGATGACGGATTTCAAAGCGGTTTTCGATATTTTGCAGCGGAAATGTTAATCTAGAGAACAGTGCCTCAAAACGTGTTTTTAAATTTCCGTCTATGGGACATTACGTAATAAACAGCGGGGTTCTGGGTATGGAATTTCTTTAAAGTCAAGTATCTAACGAACGGAGGATTTTATCAAAAACCTGAGGCACGGTTCCCTGCTTTATATATTTATAGTCATTTTAAGGCTACTTGTTGTAATATATTCTTATATACAGAGTAGTTATCATTGATCAAAAATTTGTAAATTACGGGCGATGTTGGTTTATAGAAGACCAATCAAATGTAATATTTGTTTCAAATCACTTGCAATGGACTTTACACAGTGGGTTTATCTTAGTATATAATTATGGTATAGTTTTTAAATCTATAAATTGGTGAAACTTGATTTGACCTGACATCCAAGTCAGATACTTTAAACATCCGCCTACGAAAATGGCATAAATGCAAATTCAAATATTATGTGAATTCAAGTCAAAATCAGATGGTTATGCAAAATCGTAATTCTATTATCTTGAACGAATTATAACATCCATTAAATTTATGTATATTTGTATACAAATATGTTGGCTTTATACATGTTATAATCTTAATAAACTTTGAAACTTTGCAAACGAGTAATAAAAAACAGTCGCAAAAAAGTCTTTACTTTGTAGTCTGCATCAAAATTCATGGGCGCCAAAATCCAGGCCAATACCTCACCCTGCAAAGAAATTCAACTTTTGACTGCTTTGTAGTTCTGAACAAAAGCAGTGCCTTCAGAGCTTTGATCTTTACATGTGAACACGATCTAGAAGAATTGTTTTATTGAATAATACGCACCGAGTCTCCATAGAACGTAAAACCTGAGACCTCATACAGCAAGGCGAAATGCTACCGAAAAACTACGTCGGATGACGACCACTTCCAGTGGGATTGTGAAAAGTTACCCTCCTTACGGACCCTATGGTATCCAAGGATGTTGCTTGTGTTTTTTATCAGATATACTGAAAAATATGAAGTAACATGCAATGAATGTAAAGTTTACTCAACGCCTCGTGTGTTTCCACACCACGAAGGCTAAACGGCAAGTGTCTGGCCACAAGTACAAAACATAAAATAAAATGATACGAAACATGGCAGACAACAACAAATGGCATATAGATAACAATGCAACAATAGTACCTGAAAAGATGAAGTAACACGCCATGAATGTAAAGTTTACTCAACGCCTCGAGTGTCTCCATACCACGAAGGCTAAACGGCAAGCGCGTACTAGTGCAGTGAACTATGGTGTAGGTCATATATAAAAATTACATATGACCGTATCATTCCGGTCTGGTAGAATATTAATGACGATGATAATTATCGTTAATATACAAGTGGCCAAAAATATAAATACCAATAATAACATGACTAAATGACCCTGTGACAACGAAACTATCCTGTAAGAACTATACATTCAGCTTTTTCAAAGTAGTGAAGAAGACGCTTTACACCGGAGTTATTCATCAAATGCTACTATTCCATTTGTTCCTTCTTTGCCAAACATTGGAAAGATAGTTAATCAATACTAGGGATTTTTAAGATATTCAAGAAATAAGTCTGTACCTGATAGTACCAAATTCAAGCCAGTTATTGCTTTTAAGTTTGTAATTTACGCGATTTACTGGTTCATTCGAAATTAACAAATGCTGTTAGTAGGGGTCAAGTTTCTAAATTGAACAGATTCAGATGTTCGCATTGTTGTACAAAGAGAATGATATTTTTTCAAGTAATGTTTTTTGTTAAGATTACAAAATTAAGCATAGATTATCTTCCTCTTCCAAAGCAGTGTCAGAAACAATAACATATGTTGACCAGAAAGAAAATGTAGTCAAGGAATGAATAGTCCAAAGTTTGGAACAAAACATTTCCCTGGAACTTTAACTAATGTTTCCGAGCATTTTACCCTTCCAGGTAATAGTCTTGATGATTTGTCTTTTATGCACGGGCTTTTCAGGATGACGTTCACTTGATCCAAACCAAATTGTACATGTTCTCTTCGGTGTTTAATTGTGTGACTATTTGTCAAATAAAAACCAAATCATTTATACTCTTTCGTTCTACATACATTTACGCGTAATTTTGTGTGTCAGTACAAAATAATGTAAAATGAGGTATTTAGTACTACAAAAGACCAACACTTCTCAAGAAAATGACAACTTAAAATGAAAATCTGACGATTTCTAATCAACCAGATCAAATAATTAAATGGCATCTTACATAAAGATTATACAGACAATGCTGGATGTTTACTCATAAACAAATATTAGTATCCCATGCAAATATTTGAAAAAAATATATAAAAATATTAAATATTTTTGAATTCATGCCTCTGCGTTATTTGTATTCAAGTGCGATTCTATTATCCGGGTACACGGTGTGTCATCTAACACAAACGTTTACCTATAACATGTGAAAGTGGTAGGATTGATATATGTCTGTATGACGAATGTAATTAGCTGAAACAAATCATTTTCCAGTAAAACATACCATGAAAGAACTATGCTAATTTCTTGACTGCTGTGCATAAATAAAGTCTTTTTGGAGGACCTAGTCGTCCAGTTCCATAGACCATTCGTCGTCATTAATTTAACATCTATTTGATTTAATCATTGATAAAACTAGTCATGTTGTATAAAGGTAATTTCAAGTATACGAAACATATATAGATAAACAAAACAATACTTGTCGATATCAAACAAAATCTTTAGAAGAAATCAATGAATGAGACCAGTTTATTTATTTTACATAGAATATTGGAATATAATGTGACATTACTGATTTATTAATACGGAGAAAAATCTTCATCATTGATTTGCGGTTTTCATTCATTTGTTACATTTATGTTTTTGTTTGAAAAAATGTCATTAGCAGTGTAAAACGACAGAAAAGAATAAACGTGCATGACACTTTTAGCGGTTATAATGCACCACACTTTTTAGTTGATACTATTGGTCCCGAATTAGAATCGCCTTAAAAGAAGAGGGATCAGAACCTAGAACAATGAATTAGTTGTCCTTTCAGCCAAAAACTTCTAAAGTTTAAAATTTACACAACGGACCTAAATCGCACCTCGCGATACGTAAAATATAAGTACGGCAATGGACAAGTCGATCCCTTTTGTTAACACTAATTTAAAGCAAACTTATCTTAATTATCTTATTTGAACAGTTTTATGAAATTATAATTTAAATTTGGGAAACAATTTATACAACTGCAACTTGATGGATGGATCTCATTTACCACTATGCAATGACGTTAATTGAACAAAACAAATAATCATATGCATCATTTTCATAATATCTAATTAATTCATTAAAAAACATTTAATAAAATCATCAACGTAAACTACGTTCAACATTTTTCTTCACGAAGATGGATAAGGCTTCCCTATTCTACGTGACATTTTGTTTCAAATAAAATTCATGACGGACATTTCTAAACGCGATGGCTGTGCTTTTAATACATTACCTATGTAAATAATAAACATTTAATAATTAAACATGTATTGTCACGTGAAGCCAAACTCGGCTTGATGATTTCCTATCGCTACTGAGTATGCGCCAAGAAAGCAATTCATTTCATCGTTGGTTCCGACATAGAAAGGCACTGAGTCCAAAACTGCAAATTATTCAAATATATTCAGCAGGCCAAGCCAAACACTTATCTCGAGATACATAAACAATAAATTTGGCAAACATAAACACGTTATTCTTATCAGTTATCACTAACTTGCGGCTAACAATCTGTGACTAATATCATTTGTACGACAAAATTTCCATTTTACGAAGAGTCCGTCAACAATAGATGTATACAGGAACATACATTATACAAACCATACCGTAATGAATGGGTGTAATTATCCTCATTGTAATAACGCTTACCGAACAAAATATATCATATGTTTACTTGAATAATATCGTTTGATATCTTAAATACTACATTAAACGAAAGCAACAACATTCATTAGATTTAATATTTCTCTTAAGAAGGATGCATCAGACGTTTCTATTTTGTGTAACGTTTTGTTTACTTGCCGGATTCTTGATGAATACATCGGAAGGTGAGTACAGTCTCATCTGATACATTTAAAGACACATATAATATTATAATCAATATGAAGATTAAGATTTGAATTGTGCTTCACTGCAGGTATTAAATCATCATGCGCTTGTGGACGAATGTTAAGTAGATGGTTAAGCATTAGTACCACAACCATTTAACAGACTGAATATAAAACCCAAAATAACATCATTATAACCTTAAAGCAAACTTTAAGTGTTAACGTTGATTACATTAAATACATCTCTGCAGAATGATGCATCATTTTTTTATATTTTGTTTATCTACTATAGAAAAGGGGCATCTCATATTCCTCTGTTTTGACGAGGCAGATGATGAATTATATTTTTGAATATTTACACACTAATTCACTAGTATCTTTTAATATTGCTGATTTGTGATTATGCTAAACCTTGTTATGCAAATTATCTAAGTATTCCAGAATCATCGAATGAAAATGTTTTATTATCATTTGTGTTATACAAAGTTTGTGCAACAAGAAATGTTGGAGAGTTTTAATATCATGCGCTAGTATGGGATACTTTTCAGATACATGTACAAAAATGTATATATTTTATATACAAATTGCACTTCAGCTTGTTGTTTTGGATGCCGTTGCGATGCAAAATGTGACTCGGCCCATTGTTGGGTTGGATACTGCAGAACTGGAGGTCGGATTTGTTGTTCATGACCAGATCGTATCTGCAGGAATATGTATTATGGCAGGAATAAGTACTGCAGCCGACAAGGTGCTTATTACAACAAGCATGTTCATCTTTTGAATCCCTTTAGTAACTAATTTTACGTCTGTTAATTGAATTGCTTGGTGAAATTATAATTCAAATTTAGGTAACAATTTATAAAACTACACCTTGATAGATGGGATGGATGGATGTAATTTAACAAAAATGTTGTTTTACATGATAATTGCAATTCAACCGGTGTTTCTGGTTGTGTCTCCTCATCAAAATGCAACGGACAAACCGTGAGGTTGGATAATTTCAAACAGGGGATTAGGTGTATTTGAAATAATACATCCATGGACAAACAAAGCGTAAATACATTTAATCAAAGACAACAGTTACTGTTTTAATTAAAATCGAATACAGAAGACATTCCAAGCATTCTTTAAAAATCTTGTTCGATCTTGTATGAAACATTTACGTATTAAAATAAGTCTCATTAATCATAAAAAAAACTATGTGTCATTTTAAATATTTGTATTTGATGTATTCATTAAAACAGTTCGTTGTTCACAATACACAAAATCTGGTGTAGTTGTTTTTTAAGTTAAAATCATTTTAATAGGTGATTAATGGCCTTAATTTATATTATTATAATACGAATAATATCTACATTTACATTTGTAAATCATATAACTTGGCTATTTCTGTTATATGAAACAATTATCAGTTTATTAGATAAACTATTTCAGTGTGTATATCGTGCATATATTTCTCTCTATGGTAATGTTGCTTATATATGAATATTTACTATTGTTTTGTTATGTGTATCTTGGCTTGTGTAAGTTTTGGTCTGTATTCCATGATTGCATCTTTTACCAGTTGCAATAAAACAACAAACTTCGACAATTGTGTTTGCATTTTGAATCCAATAAAATGCAATATACACCAAGTTGAATACATATAGCTTACTTTTATATTAGTTAATTAATGTAATGTATACACAACTTTTCTATTTTACGAAGTGTCCTGTGTAATAGCAAATAAATAGGGAGAATCTATAAAAAAACAAAATATGACGAATGAATGTAATCATCCTCGGCTACTAAACAAAACATGTTAACTTAAATATTTTCTGTAGAGGTGTTAAATGACATTGAACGAAAGCGACAACATTTAATTTTAATTACATTTAATACTTTCCTTAACAAGGATACATCAAACTTTTGTGTTTATCGTTTTGTGCACTTGCCGGATTCTTGATGGACATATCGTAAGGTGAATAGTGTCTCCTTTTATACAATTAAAGACACAAATAATATATACAATGCATGGATTAAAAGTTAAAGTGTGCCACACTTGATGTATCAAATCATGTCATGTTTTTTGACGGATGATAAGAGAATATGTTATGTCGTTTTCGAGCATGCCATTTGTGAACATTCTACCCTCTTCATATCATGTTGTTATATTGATATACAAATGTACATGCTGATAAGCCATCTCTATTGTGTACTAGCTGTAGTATCACAACTATTCAACATTATGATTCCAAACACTACATTAACAAAATTTTGCATTGAATCAATTATCACTAAATCAAAGAAGCACCCTTTAAGTTTATATATTCAAATGCACACCAAATGAAAGTATTAATGTTGATTACATTAAATAAATTTCTGTAGAATGATACATATTTCATATATTGCATACACCTCCAACACCAAACTCCAAGATCGAACAATTCAGTGTTTGTGCTTTTGCTAAACCCTTGTGATTTGAATTACAAAATGTATACAAGTAATCCAGAATCATTGAACTTTTATTTGCAATATAAAAATTACTTGTACAAACGAAAGTTACTTGATAAACATTTGTATTAATAGAATAAATATGAGATATTTGCTCTGATAAATAATTTTCATACAAATTGTATTTCAGCTGGTTTTGACGAATGTGTTTGTCAATCAAAATGTAACTGGTTACAATGTTGGGTGGGAGAGTGCAGAACTGGTGGACATTTGTGTTGTTCAAGGCGAGATCGTATCTGTAGGAATATGTATGGAAGAAATAAGTTCTCCGGTTGACAAGGCAATCAGTACAACAATCAGACATATTTTTGAATACACCAAATAATTGACAATTGTGTCATTCGTTTGTACTGTACATTTTACTATTGTCTTAGTTCTTTGTTAATATTTCAACAAGTTACTTTCCAATGCTAACTAATTTAAAGAGAATATATTAATACCGTGGGCAGAATGATGTTCTAACTTGTCGTCCATTTAAAACACACAACTGTTGTCTATGGTAGCTGAAAGTGTTGGCTTCGGTCATGCAAATGTACTTTTTATAACTGGGGTCATTTCACAGACAGGGTCTTTACAATGCGACCGTCGTTTATTTGGCAAACATTATTGAGAGGCATTAATGCAGTTGCATTGCAGTGCATAATTACTTTTCCCAATTATTTAAACCTAATCATTGCTGCGTTCTTATGGGGGAATTTACATTAATGGACCTACATAAACTCTAGATATGTTATAATCGTATGATTATGATCATGATTCAAGGTTTACCCATCAATTCCTAATTATTACGACCATGACTTATTTGATTCTCCCGTTGAGCATGTCACAAAATCGACCCACGAAAAGCTATTTGTCGCTTGCGGTGCTTCATTTCTTTAATACGGTTCATGAGTTTTTTGTTTGTTGTTTTTTTTTTTCGATGAATGAATTGACGAAATACTTAATCGAGGGAGAGTAACTTTGCAACTTCGTGATTACATCTAAATTGCACTGAGCACTGATTACTGATACTACGACGATATACTGATATAGAAACTGATTGGTCAAGTACAAAGTTGTTTGACGTTTTTGATGTGATTTATTTGTAAACTGAATAATTGCCTCTTAAATTAGAATTTACATTACACTGGCTGGTTCTGTACGTGTTGGTGGTGTGTATATTTGGTTTATAAACTACACGTTGTAAGCCAGTTAGAAATAAATATCTTGCCTTGCTTTCCATATATATGTCTGTCAATTTTTAGAAGTAAACTTTAAAAGTAACTTTAACGTCTTTGTCCACTTCTAGATCATGGCTGTCATACGTTATAACATGTAAGTTTGGAAATTGTTTCAAATGTTTATATTGTATCCATCTCTTTTACTGTTAAGCTATTTTATTCTAAACTCGCAACATTTCTTTTCGGGAAAAAAGCATAATACAAATCGTAATGTTGTTAATTTTCAAATGTTGACTGAAAAACCATGATATGAGTATAACGCTCTATCTGTGGATTTTAGCCCAGACATAGACTGTTCCTATTTAGTTCAATTCCAATGTTTCTTTATTCTAACAGCTCAAAACTCGGAATCAGGTTTTCGTTAAGTTCATAGTAATGGTAATATTCCATTTCAAACATTAGATTTGCAACCTTCTCCATTTGAAATCCGCTAAATCCACACATCTAAAAGGAGCCTGACGGGCGTGATTCTATATGTGTTAATAGTAACAATCGTTGTACAACAAGCAGTGATATTATACGACTATGAGAAATGATATTAATACATTTGTCTTCTTATTGCGCTACTTTTATGCGACGTTCAATTACCATTATATTGGTTTGAATAACGAAGGCAAAAGAAGGACTTCTAAGCTTCGTATGCACCTTGTACGTAATTCAGACATAGATCTATACAATCGGTGTCTTTTTAAAAAATGAATTTGCATGCGAAATTAATAAATGTATAAAATTAAAGGTTCATGAGTGTCTTCCATAAATACCAGATGTTAATGTTCAGGAGGTGTAAGTTTTTAGATACGACCTGCTACAATAGACAAAATGAGAAGAAAATCTACCCGAGAAGCCAGTCTGTTCTGATAATGTTTCAGATAATCGTAAATAGTAAAACTTCGATATTAAGACCATGTTTGGATTCATGGAGAGAAAATTAATAGTGAGGTTGCCTGCTTATCAAGTTGAAATATGGAGAAACTGTTACCAATCGGTCCAATTATCAGTGGTCGTTATAGCAATGCGATTGTGATATTTAGGTAGACGCTGAATGATGTTTCATTGTATACGTTTCATCACGGAAATTGTAAATAATTAGCTCCTTTAAAGGGGGTCAAAGGAGCTAATTATTTTCAATTTCCGTGATGAAACGTATACAATGAAACATCATTTGTGTTCTGTATGCCATTTGTTGTTGACTGCCATGTTTCATATCATTTTATGTTTTCTACTTGTGGCCAGGCACTTGCCGTTTAGCCTTCGTGGTGTGGAGATAAGAGTAAACTTTACATTCATTGCATGTTACTTCATACTTTCAGTATATCTGATAAAAAACACAAGCAACATCCTTGGATACCATTGGGTCCGTAAGGAGGGTAACTTTTCACAATCCCACTGGAAGTAGTCGACATCCGACGTAGTTTTTCGGTAGCATTTCGCCTTGCTGTATGATGTCTCAGGTTTTACGTTCTATGGAGACTCGGTGCGTATTATTCAATAACACAATTCTACTAGATCGTGTTCACATGTAAGGATCAAAGCTCCGAAGGCACTGCTTTTGTTCAGAACTACAAAGCAGTCAAAAGTTGAATTTCTTTGCAGGGTGAGGTATTGGCCTGGATTTTGGCGCCATGCAGACAACAAAGTAAAGACTTTTTTGCGACTGTTTTTTTTATTACTCGTTTGCAAAGCTTCAAAGTTTATTAAGATTATAACATGTATAAAGCCAACATATTTGTATACAAATATACATAAATTTAATGGATGTTATAATTCGTTCAAGATGATAGAATTACGATTTTGCATAACCATCTGATTTTGACTTGAATTCACATAATATTTGAATTTGCATTTATGCCATTTTCGTAGGCGGGTGTTTAAAGTATCTGGCTTGGATGTCAGGTCAAATCAAGTTTCACCAATTTATAGATTTAAAAACTATACCATAATTATATACTAAGATAAACCCACTGTGTAAAGTCCATTGCAAGTGATTTGAAACAAATATTACATTTGATTGGTCTTCTATAAACCAACATCGCCCGTAATTTACAAATTTTTGATCAATGATAACTACTCTGTATATAAGAATATATTACAACAAGTAGCCTTAAAATGACTATAAATATATAAAGCAGGGAACCGTGCCTCAGGTTTTTGATAAAATCCTCCGTTCGTTAGATACTTTCCGCTGCAAAATATCGAAAATATCAAATAAGACGGCAATGTTCATTCTTATATGCCACCTGTTTAATATACCGTGGGTTTATTTTAGTATATAATTATGGTTTAGTTTTTAAATCTATAAATTAGTGAAACTTGATTTGACCTGACATCCAAGCTAGATACATTAATATTTTAAAGTGACATCACTCATCTCCAGAACTTATCCATCTTCGTTAAGACAAATATTGAACGTAGTTTACGTTGATGATTCTATTTAATGTTTTTTAATGAATTAATTAGTTAGGTTTTAAGTAAAAATCGCATATGATCACATGTTTTTGGACTTGATTTTTATCAAGATCAAGTCCTTTGTAATCGTTGACTTATATTTTGTCGTTGGACTCCATAACAGCTTGGTTAAAAGAATGCCACATAAAGGAAATAGTACGCAACTAAATGGTGTGTTTATATAGAAGTATAGAAGAATCTTTCCCCAATTAAGTGTGTCAGATCTAAATGCATTTCAAATCGTTCTATTGTAACTACATGGAAAGAGTCATGTATCTAAATAAGTGCTTGTCGGTAGATACATGAGATTTTCAAATGCGTAGAATTAAAACCGCGTATTCACTGTCCAATAAAATATCTTGCCGTAAAAGTAGTTCTACTTTCGGTTTTCGTCCGATAGTTCAGAAAAATCTCCACGGACGTATTTATGCATTTGCAACAATCTACTATCGATGAATCTGTTTTGTGCCTTTCTAACATTTCTTAATGTTACAAAGCGAATTCTCATTTAATCGTATTCCGTGATATTCACACCAACTAGTGTTACTTTGATGACGGAATCGCTATTTATAGACTCACTCCCCGCAGTGGCTAGCAGCAAAGCGTAACCGGTGTGGGGAGTTTGATTTATCGAAGGATGAATGTTTAAACTGCGGCTTACGAATAATAATTCGAGTCGCTAAATACGAACGTAAATTACTGGATACGTGCTTTTAAAATTTACTGTTTAAGAGTTCCTTTTACGCCAGATTATTTTGAATTACATAATCACGTCTGAATTTCATGCAACATCGGGTTAACTATAGGTCATATAGGTCTTACTCTACTGTGTCAGGACCTTTTTGATTTGAATGACCCTGAATGTGTTCAATGCGACGATGTTCTGTTGTGTTAAAACCAGAAGAATCAATGTTCGTATTTACTGTTACTGAAGTGTTTACTAGTTTGTATACAATAAAGAGTTTTTAATGCAATTAAATTGTCTTCAATTAATGTGCTAATCATTAAACTTTCCAATATCAGGCTTTTTTCATTTTAAAATTTTAGCAAAAGGGATTATAGTAAAGCCCTAGCTTATGTCATTTACCTATATGCATATGACCTGCATTACAATATGAATGAAAAATCGGTCCGTAACTTTAAATGTTAAAATATTTGTATGGGCTCGAACGATGTGGGTACACATTTCTCTCTTTTGTCTCGTATTTTAAAAATCAAGTCCGACAGTACTTT
Source organism: Lutraria lutraria (assembly GCA_964023205.1). Taxonomy (NCBI): domain Eukaryota; kingdom Metazoa; phylum Mollusca; class Bivalvia; order Venerida; family Mactridae; genus Lutraria; species Lutraria lutraria. Next base: position 13,976,292 of record OZ026834.1, on the reverse strand, counting down.
CAGTACTTTGATTTTCAATTAACTTCATTGCACATCAGTTAATGTATATTGCATTTATCCATCAAGGTGCAGTTTGATAAATCGTTTCTCAAATTTAAATTATGATTTCATAAAACTGTAAGTAAGACCATTTAGTTATAAATCAGTGAAAACTAAAGTGATCGATTTGTCCATTGTTATAGCATTTATATTTTAGATATCGCGAATGGGTGTTGGCCGTTGGGTCCGTTCAGTAGATTTTACCCCCTCAGTAGTTTTTGGCTATATGGTATTCAAGTTCGGAACCAAGTGGGAATTGTAAAAAGTGTTCCCTTGTGAATATAATTAATCTTTAATGAATATCGTTTCGACAAACGATATGTAATAGACGACAAATAAGAATAGCTCTTTACGTTGTTGACAAAATATATTTTGCATAAGTAAATGATCATGATATATTGGAAAGAAGCTTGTTGAAATATTAACAAAGAACTAATGTAATAGTACAATACACCGTATATTTAATAAACGACAAAGATTGCTATTAATTATGGAAGGAAACCTTTACTACTCGTTGTATTGAAACCGAAAGGGTATCATCGGTCTATTTTAGAAATGTGTACTTCCTATTTTGACTTGTATTTCTAATTATGTAAACAACGAAACATGTCAGACAAGCCGTGCACAGTAAGAAAAACGTGTTTTAATTAATCTTCTTTATCAATACGAGGTTTTAGTTAAGGTGGGTCTCGGGTTTACTCCCGAAAAATTGAGTTCGATCAATACCTTTTAAGATTTAATGACGGCAAAATGAAGCTATATTAACTTTTTCGGATTTGTAAATGATTCAGCATTGTGCACAGTAAATTTCAAAGCTTAATATACAAAATTATCGGAGCAGTACAAGAAATAACGCGAAAATAAAAACAAAACATATACAACATATCGCTCCACTAGGTGGCCGTTGATTAAGTCAATACTTTAAAGGGTGTTCCTGCAAAAAGATTTTCTTGCGCGTTGACTTCTGGAAAATGAAGACTTTTCGGAAGGAAACCCGCGACCCACCTTAAGTATTAAAATAAATTTGCCTTATTTATGTTTATTCAACACCACCATAACATGTAGTTTTCGTGCATTTACCTAGTTTTGAGGGTTCTTAAAATAGTTCTATCTAGGAGGCGCACCCTAGTTAGGAAATACCTATTCAATAATGAAAAAATTGCTTTAAAATGGGTATTTTTCGGTTCTCCGAGTGAAATCCATATACTTCGAATTCAAAATAACGTATACAATCACTTTTTTAAAAGTTCTTTCTACTCAAATATTCCAACGTAAAACCTTTAATAATAAAATCATTAATTCACCCAGAAACCGCTCAGTGACATCGTATGTGTAATCATCGAAGTGTCACGTTATTCCGTCAGAATATTTAAATTTAAGACAAAAGGTTCAATTTCAATACGCCATGAGGACATTATTTGCAATGCTAAGTGATGTATGTTAAGCAAGATTCACTTCAAAACCTCAATTATCGTATACAACACGACAATGACATGTCGAGAGAATTAATGCCTGAAGAAAATACGAAAGTCTTTAAGTAATTATGAATTTTCTTCTGTCATTTTCTGATGGGTTTTAATTCAACGATCCTGGGAAACGTGCATACATTGTCACACTCAGGATTTATCAAAACTTGAGAATCGCAAATTGTATAGAGGTGAAAATATGGCATGTATGTTTATAATGGCATTAACAACAATATTCTACTGAGCACATCAACACGTAATTGTCGACGTTAACTTAGAGTAAAATTCTCGTATCATCGTAAAACTGAGGAGTAGGCCTTATAAGCAATGTTTGATGAGCGTAGTAAGAGTCATCTAAAGTAGTTGTATATAAGAACTATTGAAAAGTGTCATAACTTGTGCTACAACAGCTCATTGACTACAAACGTAATTTCATATTGCATTATACATATATTTCAGCAATTCAGTTTCATCTTAAAATCATAACTTGCGCTAGATCAAGTAGAATTATTACAATGTATAAAAGAAAAAAAGCGAAACATATTAATCGTTTCCCCTTTTTCATGTTTAAAGTTGGGAGAAGATAGGAATTCAAAATACATACAAGAATAGGATTTCTAGAAGAAAACTCACCATGTTCAAAGAATACCCCAAACACATAAAAAACGTACAAAGACTAAACCTCCACAAGTGGTTATTTCGTCTTGGACAGATCTTCAGTCATATTGCAAGGGATAGAACAGGTTTGATTTGCCCTAGCCCACAGTTATCCTCCGGGAAACAAAAGTATATATTCATAGTCTAGCTTATACTGTGGAGTCACATTACTGTGTAAATAACACATCAAACGCATTTATACAATGACAAAAATGTGACATAGCATGCCTAGACATGACAAGAATAATGTTTGTAATGTTGTTAAACAAAACAAGTTTTCGCGTGACTGGCAACTATTTGGTATGCTGTAATATTACACTGCAATGTTCTGTTTCTCCTTCTTCATTCTAATGGGTTAATGTAACGCATATAGAATATAATATTGACGCAAAATAGTATTACCCTACAGACGCAATGCATTTTATTATGCATGTATTGTATGTTTTACAGACATTTCCATCTAAACATTATTTCTCAACGAGGCGTAATTTCATGGCGTCAAAGTCTTTTGTACCAAAAGTACATTTAGGTCCAAGTATTGATGTTGTCGGATCTATTTGAGTGACTCTGATGTTGCGAATATTAACAAATATCGGTCATGAATGAATAGAAATAAAATTTTAGCAATTAGATTTCTCAACCCAAAAGGCTTCAGTAATACTAATTAGTGTACATTTGCAGATTTCCTGCATTGCCATCTTTGCGATTTGTGCAATGAAGATCTTTCTCTAGTTCGGGAAGCAGTGTGTGTTATGAATTTGAATACAGCAATTATCATTTCATTGAGCACAAATGATTTTTTAATTTCTCCTGGGAAATCAGGATTTAGCATGGTTTCACTCGAAATTACATGAATATTATGCGTGTTTGAAACGGAGATAGTTGTAACTGATTTTAACTGATGTATTAGTCTTCTGACCAGTTCCCGGTCCTGTCGGTATTACTGAACCATTTTATAATTTGTAAGATTAGCCTAACATACGTACATGATCCCTTATCTTGTCATGATTATTCATGAGAGTTGTATTTAATAACAAAGATACCTCAGTGACAAGTGTAAAGTGACATTATACTAAGTCTTGTAAAATGACACTATACTAAGTCTTGTCAAATGACACCATACTAAGTCTTGTAAAATGACACTATTCTAAGTCCTGTCAAATGACACTATACTAAGTCTTGTCAAATGACACTATACTAAGTCTTGTCAAATGACACTATTCTAAGTCTTGTCAAATGACACCATACTAAGTCTTGTAAAATGACACTATTCTAAGTCCTGTCAAATGACACTATACTAAGTCTTGTCAAATGACACCATACTAAGTCTTGTAAAATGACACTATACCAAGTCTTATAAAATGACACTATACTAAGTATTGTAATGTTATTTGTAATTGACTGACCTGTATCATCCATTGTTTTATTCAGTAAAAAGTTTAATATTTTTGAATTTGGACCTGCTAAAGTAGCATAATAAAAGTATATTCCCATGTGCATACATATTGTATATGTCAAGAAAGTGTGCTGATTCCACGTCTTCCATTCAAGTACATGTATATTAGACACAGTCACGTCACCGATTGCAAAGTCATCCAAAAGTAGTAACATAAATACATAAATTCAAAGCTGAAACGCACATGACTCGTCTTCTTTGACATATGTCTGAAACTTTCAGGTTTACTCTTTCATGTTTTTATTTATTTGCATAATGGTTCTTATAGAAATTACTTAGACCACCTGATTTACTGATTTAAAATTGAAAAAAGCTCCTTTAATTTTTTTTTCAATTTATTTTTTCTAGTATGCGGGATAACATTTGGCAACAAACACTGGTTTAATCAGCATGGCATCACGAATTTAAAAACGTCTTATTAAAGTAACTTGTTTACAGATGATTGCAATTTAAATTTTATCAATATGTACGTTATTGCCAACTGTATATCTATAATATTTAATATCTCTGAATGTATTCATTATATCCAAAGCACATTTGTTCGCGTTCATACTAACATGTCAATACGCTAAACCGAAAAGTCAGTTTTGCAGTAACTTCGCCTTGACAAGAACACCAAGATTCATCTCATCGTCAGTAATTCATTCCAATGAAATAAGCAAATCAAATGGCTAATTGCTCAAGCTTTGTTTTAAAAGGTTCTGTCAATATAACAATGAATGTTAAACGGGATATTGGCAAAGCTATTCAAGGCCGGCGATACATACATTCCATTAATCATTGTATTCCTTATATAATGGACCATTTAATTATCCTATTTGGGCAACTCGTAACAGACAACGGTGCGCTAAAATGCAGTATTCTTGCTATGTTTCAATGTCATAGAACTAAATATAAATTTTAGTTGTGGCTTTGAACGTCAAATCAAGCATGCTCTTAAAAAACTATATTACACTGCTCTGTCACACCCCATAGGGATCCTTTCGAATACAGCACCTCGGGGTTGCTCTGTTCGGTAAATGGTACACTTTAAATTGAGAAGCTGTATAGGGAGAAAAAGCATGTGCAAAGTCGGATATAAAAATGTCAATGAAAACCAGTTATTTTACTGAGAGTCAAATGGTTAAACAGGGGTTATCTAATTTCCCTGATGCCAAGATGGACGACAGACAATACACGTCTTATTACCAGAATACAACTTCTTACCTAAAAGATAACTGAATGAACCAAAAATTATGACATGTACATGGCAGACAGACGTACGGACGGAAAGTCAAACATCTAATTTATCATTATTATCATTATTTACCATATTTATATAGCTCTCGTTTCATGTTAAGAACACGTTCAAAAGTGCTGAACAATAATATAATATAAAGATTACATTTTACAAAAATAAAAAAAGGAAAGAAATACCCCAAAAAATAAAAATACTAAAATACATGGGATATAGCTAAGGAATAAAAACACAGATTATCACTCCCGTTAAATCTGACTATAAAAAGGCCATTGCATTGATATAAAAAAAAATGAAACAATCTGGGTTAAGAACAATTTCACATAATAAATTATAATATGTCCCGTCATCATTCAAAATTAACGAATTTTATCTTCAAAATTAACGAATTTTATCCTTCAAAATTAACGAATTTTATCTTGTATCAGATAATAGGGGTTCCCTTATGAACAACACCTCCGATAGCTATAAAACACTTATTACTCCGCCAGTGAATTTTACATTAGCGGATGCTATTATAACATTCACTACCTACAAACACACTTCAACAATATTTTGGTATAAGCCTTGTGGGTACCAACAGACTGCTATCTTTATTCGTCTTCAATCATATATACACATCATATCAACATACATTAGAATAACTCCAATTGCCACACATTTTACAACATATAAACTTGTAATACAACAATTCCATGTTTTAAACTGATAATTATATGATTCAAAAATCAAATATCAAAGTGTTGATTCCTCAACTGCAAGCAACGGTGGCTACCTAACCACAAAAACCATTATGAGGGCAATATCGAGGGCTCAGCGCAACACTGTCGTAACTTGTTCTTATTTCCATATGAGTTACGACACTGTTGCGTTGAACCCTCGATATGGAGGTAAGAGCTCCAGGCTTAACAGTATAGTGACCTTTAACACTTGGACTCAATACTGTTTAACTATAGTTATTCTTTCTTGTTATGACATCTATATTTTCATATCTTCACCAAAACATTACGACATTCACATCTTAATTAGAATGCTCTTACAAAATGAAATTTAAAACATTGTTTATATGAAATTTAGCTGAATGTATTTTCTCAATGTCGTCCCGTTTAAAACGAGAAAAATAATGCGTACACATAATGTAGATATACACTTTGCTTTATAGCAATGACATATTCATAATAAACTAAAGTACATTTTAAAAAGTGCAAAATTCCATAGCTAAACAAATTGAACGTCTTTACCAGTCAGTTACCCTAGGCTGAATTTCAACACTAGCGGCACCTATCGGAGCTTTATGAACCAAGGGAAATCAATTTCTGTCTAATTCGTAAACTCAAACGACGGAAATTACATTTCCCTTATGAGCAACACCTCCGATAGCTATAAAACACTTATTACTCCGCCAGTGAATGTTATATTAGCATTAACTTCAACAGGTTGCTATTATAACATTCACTACCTACAAACACACTTAAACAATTTCCGAAGGAATAACACAAAAAACAATTTATTTTTTGGTATAAGCCTTGTGGGTACCAACCACAGACATTAAAAGAGCGTTCTAGATAAAAATCATTAGAACGAATAATAAATATTCTGACGAAATAATTTATCTACAATCCTAAGACTGTGAAACTTCTATGGAGTCTTTACTGTAGCCATCTTTGGCATTTTCACTAGGTCATCTTTAATGGCGTTTAAAAAAGCTTGCCAAGGATACCTCTATTTACAGCAGACATTACACTGGTACGTATTACTTAATTTTACCTAAGCAAATTGAACTCGCATCCTTTACATGTGGTCTTAAGGCATACAAAAATACTACCTGCCAAATGTTTACCGTCATCTCTAATTATGAACTCAAATTTCTAGCTGTTAAATGACAAAAATATATGTACCTGAATCACATTGAATATTTGTCTCCATAAAATATTTCTCAAGTTTCTGCACTGGGTACTATACAGTTCCCGTTCTGACAATGAGAATAATAATATAATATAATATAACATGATACCTGCTCGTTTTACTGGACACAATAAAATTAATACACTCATGAACAAAGAGATGAAAATAAAGTACGTAATCTACGTAATTTCAACGATAATTCACTCCTCAAACATCCAGCATAAAATGTTACTTTCTATAGTTCATGGGAATAGTAAAAAGCATAAAGTTCATAATACCATTTGATGCTTATAGATCGCATTAATCATAGGACTGATTGTGTTTAAACTTTGAATTAATGAAGATAAATACAAAGCTATGTGAAACACCTCGGTGGGCAAAGCCTCCTTACTGCTAAGTCCATTACTCGTGGCCCAAGTTTACCAACTATGAAGCTATACAATGTGCATATGAAAACATGTAATTTTGCTGTATATTATTCGAGTAGTTCATGCAGCAAGGAGATCTTCTCCACCACGACGTCAGGCAACTCTTCAATTTCACAAATATAACACTGAAAAATAGATGTAAAGAAAGATTTCTAATTATTCCACGTAATCATAACAAAAACGATAATTCATTCACACACGACTTTATCGTCAAGTAACCCTTTCTGGGATTCCCAGTCATTGCAACAACGGCATATACCTTAAATATTAAGTATATAAATGTACATATTATTAAAGCAACAACATGCTGATTCATGTCCGTTGCAACAAAAGCATCCCTTTAAATATTAAACATATAAATTCATAAAACATAAAACAACAACATGCTGATCCCAGTTCGTTTTAACAACGACATACGCCTTCAATCTGCAGTATATATATTCACATAAAGCAACAACGTGCTGATTCCAGTTCGTTTTAACAACGACATACGCCTTCAATCTGCAGTATATATATTCACATAAAGCAACAACATGCTGATTCCAGTTCGTTTTAACAACGACATACGCCTTAAATTCTAAGTATATAAATTCGCATAAAGCAACATCATGCTGATTCCTGCTCTTTGCAACAATGACATACGCCTTAGATCTTAAGTATATACATTTACATAAAGCAACAACATGTTGATTCCAACTCTTTACAACAATTACATACGCTTTAAATTCTAAGTATATAAATTCACATATTATTGAAGCAACAACATGCTAATTCCAGTTCGTTTTAAACAACAGCATACGCCTTATATTTTAAGTACATAAATTTACATAGAGCAACAACATGCTGATTCCAGCTCGTTGCAACAATTGCATACGCTTTAAATTCTAAGTATATAAATTCACATATTATTGATGATTAACAAGTATCTGTAATTCTCACCACTTCATTAGCCACAATAATGTATCATAATATCAAAATTAATTCAAACTACAATGTCCAACAATAACTTCAATATGTCATTGGGGGTTTCCATACTTTGCATTTTCATTATTAAATGCTTTTCCATGTTTATTTTCAATTCTTAACACAGTCCTCAACTTTCACACAGTGAATTTTCTTCCATGTGTGTTTAGGCTACTGTGTATTACATAGTGTAAACACATGTGTGGAGGATTTTTGTGAAATGTGAATATTGAGGACTGTGTTTAGAATTGAAAATAAAGAAGAACATTTAAAAGTGAAAATTTGAAATATGGAAACCCTCAATGACATGTTGAAGTTATTGTTGGACATTGTAGGTCGAATTAATTTCGATATTATGATACATTATTTTGGCAAATGGAATTATCATAAGTTCAGGTGAGAATTATAGATACTTGTTAATCATCAAATATTATTTTACTGGTGCAGAAATGTACATTTTATCATTATCTATTGATAAAAACTCATTTCAGTTATGTACTTTCAGTAATAATTATTGAACAACGCCACTTTTAAGGATGCATAGCAAAAATGTCAGGTGGCTATTTTTACACAAACTTGTGCTGTGATGATTCACCTTAAAGTATCGACTTCATAGCCCTTATATGCTTAGCTGAAGCATCACTGTAAACAATCTTAAGGCAAGCCCATGTAGAATGGAGACACCTAACTACTGCATACTAAAATGAGACAAATAGATTATAATAAATCCAGTTATTGGCTTGTAATGCATCAATGCTTAGATATCTAGTCATAATCTGTGAAACAGGACTGATCACAATACTCATAGAATTAACCTGACCAATAAAACTCGCTAATGTCCAGACCTGAACTCATGATTTATGTTTAATCTGACTGAACGTAAATAAGGCATTATCTAGGTAAAATAACATGTAGTAAATTTCTTCTTGTTAAGGTAAGCACCTAGCCATTCAAGTTCTTGCACAGGGACCTCAATTTGTTTATCAATTTCAGGGATCAATCAGAATGAATCCAACAAGTCTTGTTCGATTTTGTACTATACATAATCTTATTATCACAGTGATGTGCAGTCCTAAAACCTAAATCTAAAAATAAGCGTTTTTACAGTTTATATTAATGAATATTGATAATTGATTAACCACCATGAGTAAAAGTAAACATTTTAGTTGTATCTAAATAAATTGACTTTCTTATTCCAAAATTCTGGTAATCTATGTTACAAGTGTCTTCCAGATCTTGTTCGTAAACAAAATAGTTATCAGTAAATCTATCATTATCGAAATTGTCATTTCTAAAATTAGAAAACTCTAAATACTCATCTCTAAAAGTCATCTGGATAATCTGTGTGTATTCCCCTTGAAACTGGGACGTTCTCTCTTCTTACGGGACATCAGGTTTGCTGTCTCTGTTTAATTAATAGCATCTAAGGAGTTTCCCATCTCCACAGGCAAAACACCCTCCATAGACGTTTCCCAACTACTGTGTTCTCCCGCTATAAATGTTTCTATCTCCAATGACCACGTCTTGGCACGACCACGAGCTTCTTCTTCTTATGGGCTCTTCACCCAGCCTTCGATATACGAAACTCGTATCAGATTCGGTTTTCCTCAAACGTCCTTTTAATGTCTTTCTTTTTCGTTTTTCCAATTCACCGCATGTGTCCATTATCAATGTTGTGTAAATCTAAGTCGTCCACGTGTGACACTATACTGCATGACTGTGAACTAGTACATGTAATAACCGGTTTGTCAAATTTGAACGTCTTTACCAGTCAGTTACCCTAGGCTGAATAGATTTATACCTTGACTATAAACGCACGAAATTTTCTGACTTTCAACACTAGCGACACCTATCGGAGCTTTATGAACCAAGGGAAATCAATTTTTGTCTAATTCGTAAACTCAAACGACAGAAATTACATATCTATATCAGAAGAAAAGCAACACTCACTCCGAATACAACTTCTTTTTGAGTACCGTAGCTATATTCGGCGAATAGAGCTCTCCAGGGAGCTGCATACAAAAGTTTGCGAATACAACTCCTCGAGGCGCCATATTCGAAAGGACCCGATAGGGTGTGACACTGCTAAAGTGTTTTTATCGGTCATCTGGATTTTGAATATTACATAAACTTGTGACCGCATTAAAATATTTAAGTTGATCAATGTCCTATTATACTCCTATACAATACAAACTGTAAGACATCGCAATATTGTAGAATAAGTGAAGCTAACTACACAATGAAGTCACATATACACTTCATGAATGTGTTAAGTATCAAAAAGAAGTAGTTGATTGTCTAGCTAAATATATTCAAAGTACACCATGTTGACCGAGTATTAAAGTTGAGCTAATTCAATGGAAACAAAAAAATACCGTTCTTTTCCATTTATTGTTCTAGGTCATACTGACATACACTAACTGTTAAAAAGATAAATTCGATATATTATCTGTCCAGGCTAATTGGTTGACGGGTTAACAGCACACGATGCTAAAGCAGAGAAACATAAAGTCGTTATACAGTATAGTGCGATTTTATTAACCTGTCAAAGCTGAATAATTACACGGTTGTTGAATGCGATTATTTTTAGCTTCGTACACAATCGATAGTTTTCGTTTATTTTACCGTTATGGAATGTTCCAACCAATGTGTTGATATAACGGTAAAACGACAATTATCGTATAAATTAAGAAAGTAATCGAACCTCACCGAAGCCAAACATGAATGCAATCATTGAACGTGTAATTATGCAGGTTTGACAGTTTAATAAAATCGCACTATATGTTAGAACGAAATTGACATTATTTAATGTTGATAATGTCCTGCGGATAAATAGACAATCAAACTACGTAGGAACAACTGAGGAATAACGCTGAAATGTTTTATGATGTAATTAAGTATTTAAAACCAATATATGCTAGCAACCACTCATGGACACCGTACACCAGTCCACAATGGACATTGAACTCGGCATTTCGACATTGAACAACGGAAACCTGACCCGATAAGTCATCGCTATGATGTTGGTAAGTTCAAATATTCTTGGCACTTGTAAACATGGCATGTCTAATTGATATTGATATTGTCAATGTTATTTAATGCATTGTCAGTGTCAGATGATAGTAATTGATATAGACACGTGTCTGGTGTTTTATAAGTATAATCAGTTTGTCATCTGGGCAAATTTTAGCACTGGGGCTAAAGCTAACAACCTTCCACCACCTCACCTATGTGACCTTAGTGACATGCATTCTTTTTTTTCTTTCTTTTTTAACATAATATATATACGTTTTAATATCTATAATTTATAAAGTGAAATAAAGCAAAAATAAATGGATTATCTTATAATAGGACATAAGTAACAATAATGTTTAGTTATTCAATCAGGTGTCTTACAATTGACCATCTTTCTTTTTCAAGTTCACTCATATTTGTATTTTTATAAATGTCCCAAGCTAGTTTTAGACTACCTTTAAAACCAATACATGAAGGTAAAATATTTTTTCTTTTTGCCAAATATATATATCTTTTCATTTCCAAAAACAAAATATCATATTTAAAATCACTGTTTTCTGAACCTAAGATAAATGATTTACAGCATAATATCTTATCAAAATTATGTATGTTGTCTTTGATATATTGAAATAAATGTTGAATTTTGCTACACTCCCAAAATAAATGTACAAGAGTTTCTTCATGACAGTTACAAAAAGTACACATTTTGCTATCAACAATTTTCATTCTAAACAAAAGTGAGTTTGTAGCCAATATCCTATGAATAATTCTTGTCTGGAACCATTGAATATATGAGTCTTTTGAACATCTGAATACCGCCTTATAAATGAAATGCCAATTAATGTCATTATTTACAAAATATTTGTTCCATTTTTCTTGGCTTGTTGGCACATCATTATTTTTAACAAAAGCCAAATAGATATTATTATTGATGTTTTTATCAAGTAGAATAGGTTTTATATAACAATTTATAAAAGGATATTGAACATTGAGCAGGTCTTTAGGAATTAAAATGTTAAGGTTCTGTATGTACCTTTTTATTGCTTGTTTTAAGCTATGATATTGTAAAAAGTTAATTTTCTTCTTGGTAATTAATTCTAAGTATTTTAAGTCTACAAATTCTCCATATTGATTAAAAATGTCCTTAACAAATCTAAATCCTTTCTCATATAGAGTTTTCATGAAGAAATATCTACTTCCTGTAAGCAAGTTGTGATTATAAAACAATGGCATATGAAGCACTTGTTCTACATCATCTATACAAAGTTTATCTATAAACAAAGACTAAGCCTTCAAAACATCAATCCAAAAAGCATTTTTTATCTTATTAGTAATCAGTTCACAAAATTGTTTTCCTGCATTAAAAATTTTGTCAATATTGAATAATGAATTCACTAGTGTATAACATTTCCCTTTGTTATTACTGACATATTCTTTTAACCATTTTATCTTTAAACAATGTATATAGCTGCTAATATCAACCATTTTCAGTCCACCTTCTCTGTATGTTTTGATAATAACTGTTTTTTTTTTTTTTGCTTTTCCTTCCCATACAAATTCATAAAATATATCATTAAGTGTTTTCAAAAATAATGTATTAGGTGTAGGTAAACTTGTAAAGCAATGAATAAACAAAGGAAGTAACATCGATTTTATGACAGTAATTTTTCCAATGGGAGTTAATTTTCTTTTCTTCCAGTGAGCAATGCAATTCTTTACTTTCTGAAGTTTTTCTTTAAAATTTATATCTATCATTTTATCTAAATCAACATCAAAGATCAATCCTAACAATTTAAATTGTGTATCACCCCATGTAAGTTTCCATTTAGTCTTAATCGATCTGGTGCTATATTTAAGGGAGCCTATCCAAATGACTTTAGTTTTATCAAAATTGACTTTTAATCCAGAAATCATTGAAAATTTATGTAATAATTCTAGGACAGTATTTAGTGATTTTTCTGATCCGTCCAACAAAAGTGATGTATCGTCTGCAAATTGAGATATTTTATATTCTTCACTGTCAATTATAATACCTTTTATATCTTTGCATTTTCCTATTTTTATAGCCAATATTTCTGCACATAAAATGAATATATATGGTGATATTGGATCACCTTGCCTGCAGCCTCTCTTAACTTTGAAAAATTGAGATAAAAAACCATTAAGATTAACACAAGTTTCAGTATTATATAAAAACAAATGTATCCATTTCTTTAACATAGGTCCAAATTGAAATATTGAAAGACATTTTTCTATAAATGTAAATGATAAAGTGTCAAAAGCTTTCTCAAAATCAATCATCATTACTAAACCTGGTATCTGATTATCTTCAGTAAATTTCATAATATCATATAGTAATCTTGTGTTTTCACCAATATATCTACCCTTAATGAATCCAGTTTGATCTTTTGAAATTAAAATATCTAATACACCTTTCAGTCGGTTTGCTATACTCCCTGAGGCTAGTTTATAAACTACATTTAATAAAGTTATTGGTCTCCAATTTTTTAAAAACTGTTTAGGTTTATTATCTTTTGGAATGCATGTAATTGTCCCAAGTTTTAGATTTCTAGAAAAGGTATTACTATTGAAAGCATGATTCATAGCTCTTACTACAAAATGTCCTATTTTATTCCAAAATACTTTATAAAAGTTGCTTGTAAAACCATCACATCCTGGGCTTTTGTCATTTTTCATAGTTTTCAATGTATAAGAAATTTCCTCATATGTGAGGAGACCTTCAAGATTCATCGCTTCATCATTAGACAACTTAGTAATATCACAATCAATTAGTTCTGTATCAATACTAGATGTATCAGTTAAATCAACAGCCTTATATAAATTTTCATAAAAACAGCAAGTTTCTGTAAGTATATCTTTCTGATCATAAATACGTGTTCCATCATTTTTTTCAATAAAAGGAATCATTTTATCTGTACAGTGGTTTTTTTCTAAATTTAAAAAGTAACTGGTTGGTTTTTCTCCTGTTTCAATCCATTGTGTCCTTGACCTAATCATAGCACCTTTAACTTTGTTATATCTTAATTCACTCAGTTTGTTTTGTAAATTTAATAGTCTATCTTTATTTTCATCTGTCAAATTATGTTCGATCTGGATAATTTCTTCTAATATTTGATTTTCATGAATATTCCGTTCTTTAACCTTATAAGAACTATAAGAAATTGTTTTACCCCTAATTTCCATTAAAAGAGTCTCTAAAAACAATTCATCGTTGATAACAAATTCTATATCATTGTTTTTCATATCTAAAACATAATCTATATTATATACTGGTGGGCAGTATTGTAGTTTTACATCATCAATTTTCTTGTTGACAACATCTAGAAAATCTTTATCATATAAAAGAGCATTATTGAATTTCCATAAACCTTTTCCATGACTAATTGGTGAAAAACAAACATCTAGATATATTATTGAATGATCAGATCTATAACTAATATCAATGTCACAGTTTCTCACAAATTGATACAAATTATCTGATAAAAGAAAAAAATCTAACCTACCCTGTTGAATTGGATTTGTACGCCTCCATGTATACTTTCTTACATTACCATTTATTTCTCTGAATGGGTCAACCAGTTTTTGTTCTTCAATAATATTTAATAAAACATTTCTAGCCTTTATGTTATTGTTCTTTGACTTATAATTATCATAATCTAGGTCTGGATTCTGCACAAGATTAAAATCACCGCATACAATTAACGAGTCATTGTCACTTAGAGTGTCTATAATATCAAATATCTTTTTAAAGAAATCAGGGTTATCTACATTTGGCGCATAAATATTCACTAAAGTGAACTTCACATCATCAAACAATAAATGTAAAATTATAAAGTTTCCAGAAGTATCAGTTTTAATTGAATTGACTTTGATATTTAAATTTTTCCGGAATAAGATAGCTACACCCTTGGCGTTTGATTTTCCATGACTAAAGAAACATTGGCCATTCCACTGAGAATAAATACTTTTTTCATGATCTTTTATAAAATGTGTTTCTTGTAAACAAAGTATATCAGCTTTTTTGGTCTGGAATAAGTCAAAAATATCACCTCTCTTTTTGCTATTATTTAAACCGCGACAATTGTAAGAGAAGATTTTAAGGTTACTCATCATAAACAGATATATTAGTACAAACATCATTATTTTTATTGTACATCAAATAACTACACTTGAATATGGTAAATGTATAATCCCATTTAATCAGCTCATAACTTGATTTAGACCTCAATAGCATATAGTAACATATAAACAAAAGAGAAAAGAACAACATTGTAATAAATAAACAGAATGCTAAAGTTTTTACACAAAAACAAACACATCAAACAATACCATCTTATCCAATAATTATACATGCCAAAACATCTGTAAGCTATATAATTAGCTATTCAGCATTTTTTATTTGTTTATAGAACAGTTACATTGTTATCATTTTACCTGTATAAATGTGAATCTTTTTTACAGATGTGCAAAAAATACTTGTCGGTACTGGTGTACAGTGTGAAAGCCATAGAATCCTGACAAAATATATTACCCGATACATACAAATACAATATAAAATCACAAATATTCCAGTATTATACAGTCAAAAAAACATGTATGACAAAGGTATTTAACCAGGTACGTATAAATGCAATACAAAATCACAAATATATATGGCTTTCACAAACAGAAGTTGAATGACAAAAAATGTAACATGAATTGTACCTTCCAAACAGAAACATGACAGAAATATGTAAAATGATTAGTACCTTACAAACACTAAAATATGACAGAAATATGTAACATGATTTGTGCCTTATATACAAACACTAAAATATGTCAAAAAATGTAACATGAATTGTACCTTACAAACAGAAACATGACAGAAATATGCAACATGATTTGTACCTTACAATCACTGAAATATGACAGAAATTATGTAAATGATTTTTACCTTATAAACAGAAATATGAAACATGATTTGTATTTTATAAACCCTGAAATATGACAAACTTATGTAACATAATTTGTACCTTATAAACAGAAACATGACAGAAATATTAACCTGATTTGCGTTTTACAAACAGAAACTTGATAGAAAAATGTAAACATGATTGTATTTAACAAACAGAAGCATGATAGAAAAATGTAACATGATTTGTATATTACAAACAAAACATGATAGAAACATGTAACATATGATTTGCATATTACAAACAGAAACATGATAGAGAAGTGTAACATGATTTGCATATTACAAACAGAAACATGATAGAAAAAGTAACATGATTTGCATCTAACCAAACAGAAACATGATAGAAAATGTACCATGATTTGCATATTACAAACAGAAACATGATGGAGAAGTGTAACATGATTTGCATATTACAAACAGAAACATGATAAAAAATGTAACATCATTTGCATATTGCAAACAGAAGCATGACAAAAAAAATGTGTAGCATAATTTGTACATTACAAACAGAAATATGTAACCAGATACATACAATACAAAAATATTTGTACTATAAGTCCCCATGTGTTTTAATAAATAAAAACACAAAACAAACAAAAACGTTACACTAATTTAGAAGAGTGAGTCTTAGTATCAGCTGTTAAAAATGAAAAGAACAAATTACCTTTCATTACAACTAGACGAAAAGGGTAACAAGGTTTTACAGACTCTTACCACCTACACATAATGAATTCAATGTATAATCTATAGTCCAGTATCACTTATATTAACACAATATGATCCAGCTTCATTATGAATGTACAATGTATACTATAATATTGTTTATTTATCTTCGGCTTCTGTTTGAGCGGTCCTTGAATGCACTAATCACTTCTCTGATATTGTCATATAAATTAAATTTGATGCGCTCCTTGTTTGGTGTCATCCCATACACAGAGCCATTAAAATACCAAGCGCTCTCCAAGTCAGGGTGTTGCTGTAGGCGATTAATCAATCCAGTATTGGCTGATGTGACATCATCAACCAATCTATGTCCCATACTTTTCATTTCTCTTCTCTTCCTCATCAGGCGAGATTTCACATTATTATTTATAGTTTTCATTATCACTGGCCTAACTCCCCCTTTCCTGGTTGGGATGCGGTGAATAGCCAAAATCTCGTGGTTGGCTACCTCAATATTCTGTTTGGACAGTATGTTACACACCTTTTTAACTAAAATAACCTCGTTTTCTCCAGTTTCTTCAGGAATCTCCATTAGTTTTATATTATTTTTACGGGAGTATTGCTCATTGTAATTTGAGCACTTTTTGCTTCTTTGCTTCTTATTTCATTCTGTTGTATTTGCTCTTGAAGCTCTTCAATTCTGTTCTGTAACGCTGTGTTAGAGGATTTCCATTGATCCATCATCTGTCTATTATCAAAGTTTAGTGTATCTATTCTTTTATTCAACTGTTGAGTTTTCTGTTCGACTTTTCTTTCGATTTCTTCCTGCAACTTTTTTTCAATACCACACATTATATTTGAAACAGTTTTTGTAATGAGAGCTTCTATATCATCCTTTTTAAGCACAAGATTTAGACTATTTTTCAGTTCTCCTAGGCTCTCTGACATTTCATCCAGCTGTGATTGTATAAGTGACAAACCAAGTCCACTTGTATTGCTGTCATTACTAACCTCAGAATGAGTTCTTTTATTTTTCATTGGTGGTTCCTCTGCATTTGATTTTGTTTTATTCATTGTGTTTTGTTGATGTCGCTGGGATTTTGCTTGACCCTGTCCTCTAGAAGTCATTGTTGAGTTTATTTTTGTTTTACACCTTATATATAAATATTTACTGTCTTCCACTGTCCAGTCTGTTTATAATCAGTTTAATGTTTATTTACCGTTATCCTTTGTATGGTGTGTTAGTTTATCCCATTCAGTCATCTAATCCTTTTGTATGATCTTTCAAAATCCAATTATCCAATTATCTTACATTTATATCAAAATCCACAGGTAAAATTCACTCTAGTTTTCAGGTAAAATCATCCATGCAAATCCATATGGAGACAAAGAAAAAAATGTTTTCTTCCAAATCTCTCACAAATCACTGTTTATCCAGGGAAACTAAATTCATATTTCATTTGGCATTTCCATAAGCTACAATTTGGTATAAAATTTATCACTAAATATCCACTAGTTCCATAAGTTTTTGTGAAAAACTGCAGAGCAACTTTTTAGCAAAACATCACAACTAGTACCCTAAGGCATATCTCTTTATGACATGCATTCTTTATTACTCCAGTACAGTTATACTAAGTTCACATTTATAAGGTCAGTAAAATTTGGCTTGTTCATGGTTCCCGATTGACTCCTTGTTTTACACAGACCCTAACGTTTCCAAAAAAATCCCCAGTGCGAAACTATTTTTGGGGTGGATATCGTACCTCCAAAAGTACGTAACTACGCTTAGAAAACAAATTAGAAAGGTTTTGTGATCTGCCTAACATAATCATTTGGTAAGGTAACCGTAAGCATGACTTATGTTATTGCATAACCGTGTTGTTCGGATACCTCGGATTATTAACCTCTGACTCATTACAACCGTAATTTCGAATCCCAACGGAACTAATTACTCATATGGGGAAGCTGTTCTGCTAGCCTGCGGAATGTTGATGGTTTCACCTAGATGTACACCTGGGACCTTCCTCCTCCGTTAAAGCTGATAGTTCCTCACACGTAAAACCCAAGAAATTGTGGCATTGCCATGGGTTTTAATTCCTAGTAAGGTGAACTGGCTGTCGTGTATAACTGAAATTTCGTTGAAATAATGTGAAACAAAAAACATATCCCTAATTCTGTTTCAACATCGAATGAATTGAAAGAATCATCTTTCAGGTGATATCATCCCATTTGGAGTTTACTTCTTTGTATTTCTATATTCAAGTTGACATTTGTTTTTAGCAAACGTATGATAAACGCAAAACAATGAATGTGAAATTTAGCAATGTGTGTGATATTTAACACGCTCTATTTCAAATTATCGAGAATATCGTATACAGAACAATATAAAAGACATTTCCGGCTTGAAACGAGGAATGCCTTGAGAGAAGTTAGAGAGGTTCTTCTAAATATGTTCAGCTGTTCTCAGATGTGTTTCACTTTTTCTACTTGTTTGATCAATACACCATAACACTTCAGTTAGAACAAAAATGGAAATGGTAGTTTATCATGACAATTTTCATATTAACTAATCTACAAACTAAAAACAAAACTGCAGATAAAAAAACTATATAAATCTAAGAAAGTTAGTAATATGTGCAGCGCAAAGCTTCATGTGATTATTAGATGTATCTGAATTACTGAGACCATCTCTAAACATGGTGTCAACATGAACATAAACTCCACATTAGTGAAATAGATCTATATCATTTGTTAAAGACTTAGTAATGCTTTGAATTTCATATCAAGCTACGAATTTTAATTACAATGCATTATTAATATTTGAAATATGTTTGTGATAGTATGTTGTAACAGTTATATAATTCCAGAAAAGGATATGCAGTACAATCAAACCTATTAATACAGGTCATTTATTGAAAACCCGTCATTGTTTATTTAGAACAAATTGACACCCGAATAAAGGCAACCTATCATTTAATGCCATACTATCTTTCTAAAGGGTAGTCTTGTTTACATGTTTGACTGTATTTGCACAACATTCCTAATATGTATGATATTTCTAAAACGTACAACATCACATCAACACATGCTCAGACGTTCGACAAGAGCCCAAGTGTCAAAATGTTGATATATTGAGTTGATGGCCATATATTAATTTAAAAAATAAATTCAATCCTTAGGACCATAAAATGCTTTTTTGTAATTTCCCGAGAAAATGTCAATCCTCTACGTTTTAGAGCGACTCGTATGAAATGAGACTTTATTTCGAGAAGAAGCGTGGCTGATGAATTCAAACAAAACAATAATCATATCAACGCCTCCTGGGAAATCTGTATTTGGCATTTTTTCGAAATAACATGAGAATTATGCAAGTAAAATGCAGTAAACCGTTAATAATGCAACTGTTGTTGTTTTTTCAGTTTATTGGAGGCTCAATTTAATGGTAGATCGAACTATGGGCAATACAAAACTGTGAAGGATGGCTACAATTGAGAACGACAAAAGTTGGTCTATATTGATTTTATTCTGAGGTCAGTATGTTCAAAATAACCAATGACGTATTTTCAAAGAATAGCTTTATTCACATGATGACCATTATTCGGCGGTGGCTGAAAAAAAAAGTTTTACTGAGAGTGTTTTTCTGATAACGTAACAAGCAAAAATGCATGCTGCCATTTCTCATCGTGCCTATTCTTGATAACTGGTGTTTCAAGTCTTGTACAAAACAACATAACGTTTAGTCTAATTGACGAACCTGGATACTCCAATTTATACAGTAAAACCTGTCAGGAGTTTTGCTAAATGAACGGGAGCAAGTGATTTTATTCACATATTAAAATGATGAGGTTACTTTCTGAAAAATCCTCTGAAAGCACGAGCACAAATTTCGACAGATTTTACTTCTGTAGTCATCTGTAAAACTCTTGGAATATTTTCGTATATGTCAGTTATAAGCTTTGCCATTTTCATGTAAGTGTATATGAACTAGATAAAGCAACCATAAATGCCAGTTTATAGTTCTACGTGACACATCTATAGGTTTAATTTGGTTTTATAAAGTTCGAAAGCAGTTTGCTATTCATTTTTTATCTATTCTTAACTTATTTTTAAATTGCGTTCTGGAAAGTAATTCGCGATTCACCGACTGTGTTTCAGTCTGCAGTCAGAGTTCTATAATACAGTTCCCGATTTACGAATCGTGTTCGAGAATGCAGTTCGCAATTCATATTTTTAAACGCGGACTACTCACTGCGTTCCTACTTCATACACCCGTTTGATTTCTATCATTTAATGGCCCTGTTTACTTAATTTGATATCTTGATTGCAAACATGCTTTGTTGTCTGTTTAATTTACTGTAAATTGATTAAGAACACCATTTATTCATGACATTGATAAATAGTGTTATTATAACTGATGACTTAAATGGTTTGGATAAATATTTTTTCAAAATAATAATGTAATAATTATGCACTTGGCAGTATAATGTTGGTAATCAAAATTCCCCATTTATTGAGACTTGTATATATAAAACATTCATCATACGTGTAAGACCTGTTACTGCTTTATTTCTTTCATTTCACTATTATCCACACTTGCCTCATTATTACTTTCGTCATCGTGTTTATATACTGTCATTTATTTATTGCCTCGTCTCATTATTTCCCTCGTCAATCTTTTGCTTTCATCTCTTTGTCACCTTCGTCATACAATTATGCTTGTCGATTTATTATACTTTCGCCTATTTGTTACCATTGTCACATTTCCCCTCGTCTAATTGTCGTCTAATTATTGCCCTTGTTTTATTGTTACTCTCGTCTGTTTATTACCCTCGTATGTTTATTACCCTCGTCTCATTACTACCCTCGTCTCATTATTACTCTCGTCTGTTTATACCCTCTTATCTTTATTACCCTCATCCCATTATTAACCTCAACTACTTGTTACCCTCGCCTGTTTATTACCCTCGACTCATCATTACTTGTCTCGTCTCTTCTACGTTATTGCAGTATTGTATACATTGTACTTACAGGCAGAAACTTCACCACTAAGCTTATGTGCTGTTTTGGAACAGGTACACGTGTTATGAGTTGATATCGTGATATTGGGACTATTGAATTGGATTCAGCATAATGAATTGTTCCTTTGATCTGTTACGTTTTATATTTGCCCCTGGGTACATAGAAACATAGTATATTTGAAGTTAGATTTCTAATAATTATGCACCATATTTACTCATTATACCATCTTATTCATTGTTATATCCGGAGAATATCATTATTATTCTATCAATAATCCCAGAATTAATGTAACTTATCAATTTGAATACAGCTAATTTTTTGTAATATTATCAATATTGGTGTTCTACCTTCATTTTGTTTGGCATTGTCACCAAATCGGTGCGGACTCGATTCTAATTCGGTCTCATAAACTTTAATATATGTAATGATGTACAGCTGCTGTCACCACATTGTGGTTGTCACATTTAAACGTGTATCGCTTCACAGACGTGAAGATCTGAAGACAGCATTGTCGTTTTATTGCAATCCTAAATATTACGTTATTCATTATCTAAAATGAGTGTATGCAATTAGGGATTTTCTTGAACAATTAATTCAGTCACCAAAAACAATGAGTTAATTTCCAAAACCATCAGCTTCTTCATATGTCACGGTGATTTCTACAGCTGGTAAATTCTATGTAGTTGGGTTTTCTTGTTTTCGTTTTTTCCTGGTAGGCAGTACTGTTTTATTACGTTTTGTCCGTTTCCTTTAATTTACGTTAACTACAATTGCGCACGATTAGCTCACGATTGTTTACGTTATTAACATGCATTCATACGTATTCAACTAAACGTGGGAATTTTTTAACGGTTCAAATACGTACCTTTATCCAGTCACTTCCGGCGAAATCGGTCAGATAACGGGCAAACTCTCCGCAGCGGTTACCTCCCTTGATCAGTACATTAACAAAGTAGCACAAAGTGATGTAACCGGTGTGAGGAGTTCGGATAACGGGGTGCCGAATAAACTTTGCTGTGTTAGGTCACCTGACTACGTGACTTGTGATAAACAGTCACCTGACCACGTGATCTGACGGACTATTTCTTATAACAGAATCGCCGGTTGAAATTCAGTGCCCAGGGGTGCGATTTTTCTAGCCGAAATGAACTGAGTTTGATCGATAAAAATGTTCTACGACTTACCTGCGTATACATAACGTTATCATTATGTCCGACGTCATTGTTTATCGTGACGTCAGTGAACGAACGTGCATTACGCGCAGATTAATTAAGTTACTAAAAAGTCCCGAGTTTTTCCCTTATTTAAGCAAATTCAGTGACTGGATAAATAGAACGTGGAATGAGTAAAAGTTTATCCGGCTCGGCTCTGGAAATTGTCTGATTCGCCATCAGCTCACCCGATAAATTCCTCCACCTTGCCAGATAAACTTACTCATCCACGACACTACTAGTAACCTATTATTCTCTATATACATATTTACTCATCGTACGCTTCATTTTACGTTCGTTCACGTCTTATGTCAAATTTAAAAGTGACTTCAGCATTACATGATATTGTTACAATCTCACAAACTAGCGGATGCCATTTTAATATAAAAGGTTATGAGTTTAATTTGATGTTTTACTATTCCTGAGTTGTGGAATTATACTTCAATTACCAAAAAAGAGCTGGCAGTCGATAATTAACAAAAATGAAGATTCCCAAACGTAACCAAAATAATGTATGATTAAGATAATAAAAATTACATAAAAAGAAGACGATTTTGTTGTCGTGGTTTTCACTTGATAAGGACTATATTATCATAATACTATCACAATAATTTTAATACAGAACAGATAAGAATTTATTAAGTAGCGTATACACAAAGTATCTTGTTACAAACATATGAAAATAATAATGACAAACACGTGAGACATAAATACAAAGGATTTCATTAAGAGAAATAAAAAATTCTAAAGACGGTCTTGCTTCAATGTGGTTCAAATTATTTGACAATTAAACCAGTTTTATTTGGGATTTATAAACTGATAGTGAAATCCGTATCAATACACATCTAACATACTAACTAAGATATGAAGTTTGGAAGTTATCAGCATCTATTTGCATGTCAATCGATTATGTGTGCTCTTAATATTGTTTAACATTAGATAGTATACTTTATGTTACTTAGTAATTCATAGATATATCAGTAAACATCATTTGAAATGAACAACATTGCATATTTGATATTCTGCACATTTAGCAAATAAAGATCATGTTATCCTAAAGCTCAGACACGAAAATGATTTCCCACGAGGAATTACGGAACATCTTGTGGATAATTACAATTCATTTTTTTTCTTTTTCAATTGATAATTTCAGTTCTGAATTCAAAAAGCACTTCCCTGCCAAAATGTGAATCACTTTATGAAATTTCACTGCATCAACGTTGTTAGTTGTTATGTTGTCATGTGCCGCGATGCAATAATCTGTTGAAGGTAGTCTTGGCTTAAAGCCACAATAAGCTTCAGGAATGGTGTATTGTCATCCTTTGATAATCGCGAATCCGTGTGGTAGAGAATTGTAAAATGGTCCATATAAAACAGAATGACATACTAAAACATGAGTTATACCAAATAATCTTAATGAAAATTTACGTTTCTAGTTAAATTGTTTACTAATTGATGCTTCGTCAGTGACGCGGAGATTGCCGTATATTTTCTGTGAGTATCTCCGGTAAACAATGGATGGATAGCACGCATATACAAGTAAATGACGTAATGCACATAACATTGAAAAATGTATTGAAGTTTATTTTCAACTCTTGTGACGTCACTGATATGTATCCTTCATTTACGAAGGGTGTACGAAGCTTTCAGAAATACTCGGCAATTACTAGTAATAAACGTAAGCAATACATCGTATTTTTTGTCCTCCATATGAAATACTAAATATCGTTTTCCGTTAGTTATTTCTCAATGAAGGAACGGCCAAATGAGATCAGACATGGTTCTTTCTGTATCATTTTTTGGAACAATCTTGCGAGGTCTTTTGTAAATCGAAAATAAAACCTATTTTAAAACATAGTGTGGCTTAAAATGTTAGATGAATATACATAAAAATTGCATTCCTTTACTGATATATGAAAACATACAAAACTTCCATGGTCCAAAAATACCAATTTCCACAGTGTAAACAATATACATGCACGCGTTTTGTGCCATTTTATAAATAACACATTTTTGATGAGGCACTATCAAAAATTGTCAGCGTGAGAAAAATCATTTTGACCGAAATAGCTACAATATACTTAACACATGTTTATTCACTTATTTTCGTTTTCTTCATGTAAATGAAATCAAGGACAGTACCTAAACTAAGTCACGTGACCATATATGACAGCTGCTGAAATTGTACATGAAGAAAACGAATGTAACCGACCTTACATTTGTTAAACCTATGCGATAATTGTGCAAATAATTTAAAACCAAGCCTTTTCGTGCCTTTGTACCGCAAGTGCGGTGTTCCCGAAAGTGTCCGACCTGAGCCATTTTGGCAGATTCCGTTTAAAATTTATGACGATTGTGGAGTGAATGTTGCATTTTTGTAGGGAAACTGTATATATACTTGAAGGAAAATGTGTAAGCTACATTGTTTTATGATTGCTTTTATTTTAAACAAATGCATGGTGGTAAAGCGGACCTGGTTAGTTTCTTGGGCTGTTGAATGTTACTTCCCTTGTCAATATATATAGTGTAAGGCGATGTTTTATGTGCCGAAGAAATTACCTAAAATAAACAAAACTTCAATTTCAAGGGCAGATAACTCAAAAACGAGATCAGTGACCCCCAATTATTCTTCGCTTAAAATATTTCTGTTATCATAATATGCTACGATAGTTTTTTTTTATATTAATTCGATTCTTGTTAAAGTCTACGTAAGAATTGTATGCGGATATTCACACCATTTGTCATTCTGATTTTCGATAATGCAAGTTTGGGCAATAATTTATAAGCATCTACTTTTGAATAAACATCGACATCAGCTGTTGGATCAGTGTTTAGGCCTTCTGTGGTTAGGTAAAATATTCAAACTAAGTGTAGGAACTACTCTCACTGTTATGTATAGTTACATCAAGTCTTAGATAGTATGTTCGGGGTACATGAACTCATTTGGATTGCAACTGATTAAACAGAAAAAATATCAATGGCAAATAGTTACTTAACTGAAAAATTTCCATTGATGATACCACCATTATAGTTCATTTCTCTTTTATATTCTCTATCAATATCTAAATAATAAAAGTTTTTATTATTGTTTATCGAGTGGGTATGTAACACATTCTATATATTGTGTGTGATGTTCTTAGGAGCAACGCAAAATAATATTATGCAATAATCATCACATTCTCATTTTTGTCTGCACTTTCCCTAGAAATCTGGGTTTTTATTTTATAGGTGTTCATATCCATTATTTTTAGGCACTTGTTTCCACGAAATGTCATTGTAATCTTTATTTATTTTATTACAACACTAAAGGATTTGTAACGTATCTTGTAAAAAATGACTCCTTTGGCTTTATAGTTTTATTACTTTCTTCAATGATGGCTTTTAGCAATGGAAAACTAGAGGCTTAAATATTAGGATTTAACCTTGTCACTATTACCTGAATCAAATATAGTTCTTTCTTTGAATTATCTATATTGTATTGCATGCTAATTCCAATTCTAAAACCTACTCAGAGCTGTTCGTTAGGAATATTTTTTACAAGCAAATTCGTTCGTTTTTATGATGTCATGTCAAACTTTAAGATATGATAAAATCCTAAATAGTTGGGATAGTTAAAACAGAAGCTAATCACATTGGTGAAAATCAGATTGCAAAAAAGTACGCGGAACTGGATCAGTAAATTTAATAAAGATTATCTTTATATCTTGTTACAGGGATATGTAAGTCCTACTGTTAACAATTCTTTGGCAAAATCTAAATCAACATCTCCCTTGCAATTGTTAGCCATTGTATTTATTTTTTTAATCGTAAAACAATTTGTTTCTTACTGGAGGCCAAGATAATTGTACCAATTAGATAAAGTTTGTGAAATGTTATTTTTAGAATCATAAGTATTTTGCCAACACAGCTTATAGACTGTTTTATTTAGCAAAGTCTAATAATGGATGCACTTAAATTCAGTACAAACATATGCATGAAATATTTGTACTTAACGGCCATGTTGCAACTTATCAGTGAGAAAGAGATATTCCACATTATGATTAGGAAGGGTCTTATTCAATGCCAACACGTAAATGTAACATTAACAAATTAGTTTGAAACACAAGAAATAAAAAGTCCCTTTGCAAAACTTTCGTTTGAACCATTCCAATTGCATTTAGTCACGCGATAGAATACTTTTATAACATGTTATAACACAGGAAAGGTGTTTTTTGTATTACAGTGTATTCTCAAGAAGTCTTATAGTGTTCTCCATTGTATAAATAAAACATTAGCGTTGTTTTATCCATTTTGAAAATTAATTGCTGATACGATTGTTTGAAATATCAGAAATATTCGAATCCATGTTGGGATTTGCTGGCAGGGATCCATGTAATTTCGGATCCAGATTGGATATCATCAAGAGGAGTGACACCTCGTTTCATATGACGGAACTTGTTTTCGTCAGCAAAGGTGTCGCACGTATTGTTATTACCAGGGACGCATTAAAGCAATACATGAAGATATAGAAGCTTCTACCGTTGATTGTATCACAAAGTTAATGTTATAAAAGGAAGAGATGGGTCAGAGTGCAATGTTTCAACTGACACTAAATGCTTATTTGCAGTAGAACCGGATCCGAATTATTCAAAATTCAATATAAAAAAATTTGGAATCGATCCGAAGAAATTTAGATTCTTTGCAGCCCGATTGATAGATATTCAGTCTTAAATATATACTGTCACGCTCAAATGTCAACTGCTCTCAGTGTTTGGTAACGACGATTGTGTTATTCAGTTTTGTGTAATTCCTAATATATGTTTTTGCTGGATGGTTTATTGGTAAATTGAATGTTAAGAAGATAATTTCTTCTGTTTGACGTTTTCTTGATAAGCCTTTTCCCCTCTTTCTGAAGGTGTAGGAGTGAGTCAGTGTCGACATCATTGATTGATTAGAGGGTTTTCTTAATAAATTAATTGTCATGAATGGAAATCTAAATAACACTCGTAAATAGAATAAAACTCGTTAAAGTAACGGTACTATATTTGAGTTATGCTTTATAATGGTAACTGTAAATCTAAAGCACTCGATTGCCACGTGATTATTTGTGATAGACGTATTGACATTGGTAATGCTTGTCTTTCTTTATCTTTAGTGTTGACATTGTTTGTTCGTTCACCTTGTGATAATATATTAATTATGTTTTTTAAAACCTCCTACAATTATATCGCCATCTGCTACTTAATTGCTTATTAATATTCCCTCTTTTCTATACTTCTTTACAGGTAATAATGTGGATTTGGTCCGTACTTATTAATTGGATAAGAAACATAGAGTATACATTCTGCACAAGTTTTGATGCAAAAGCAAACTTGACAACCACATATCACGAATAGTTTTCTTAAGGCATTCTTTTCCTATCAAGTGCATTCATATTTTAATGGATTAATGCTTAATGATTTAAAATACATCGTATAAATTACCGCATAATTTACTAGTACCTCTCGTTGCAAATAATTGTTAATCAATTTTACAACATATTGCTTTAGTAAATTTATCTAACTGAACGAGTAGATATGTAACCAACATGTAGTGGATATGACAAAATCGGTTAAGCAGTGTTATATTATGCAAATTGTGGAAAACCCTGTTATCTTTATACCATTTAAAGGCAATGACTTGGCTCTGTTTCAAAACACTTCTATACGTTAGAACACTTTGTAGCCAATCAACGACTGTCGTATGGGTAAATAGTCACAGACGCGTCAATCAGTGCACAATGACTATTACGCTTAAAATTCCAAGTCTCCAAGAGCAATAAGACAATCATATTGCCGACAAAAGACTAAATAAGTAGATTTGAGCAATGTAACACAGGAAGAAGAAAAATCGCAGTATAGAAACAAAAAGCACCATATGAACAAGGGTGAATTTAAAGAGAGCAATATCAAAGCTGTAGAATAAAGGTTTCTCCAATGTTACACCCTAATTAGCATTGTATTAATGTTTGGAAATTAAAGTAAAACAAAATAAGGTTAATGTCAATGATATCAAACCAGTCCACCAACAGTGTTATTTGCTTAACATCTCACCTTGATTCTTCATCAATCCAATACGTTCATACCTAATTAGAAAAAGTAGCATCCGAGTTGTAAAAGATTTATTGTAAGAATACATTATAGAAACCAAAATGACACTTACACTCTTGTTTGATGTTGCAATGAAAAGTGCACTTGCATTAGTGCTACCCGCACGTATTTACTTAGTGTATTTGTCTGAACAGTCTTAGACATACTTAATCGTCTTAGACACATTGGCGTTTTCTTCTTCTGGAGTGATTAAGGTTTTCTATGTATAGAA
Organism: Lutraria lutraria; assembly: GCA_964023205.1. Classification (NCBI taxonomy): domain Eukaryota; kingdom Metazoa; phylum Mollusca; class Bivalvia; order Venerida; family Mactridae; genus Lutraria; species Lutraria lutraria. The sequence goes on along the minus strand of OZ026834.1, from coordinate 13,946,919 downwards.
TACCTTTAGATTGGATGAAGACTCACTCGCTCCAACATTTCGTATCCCAATAAATAAGACAAATCTGCCTTACTGCCTTGCGCAATTATCCAGTCAACTAATTAGCCTGTTTGTTTAATGGAGAAGGAAGTCCCCTGTCGTAGGCTTGTTGAGCACTATCAAACATCGTACGCTAGCTTGACAGGACAAGCCCTTTAAAGCCTTTATTTTTTATGCTTCGAAGCACGGGATTATGGGTTGATGTGTATTGTGGAAAATAGACATTTAGGAAAGATGGGATTTTTTGATATGTTGCTTTTTCTAGGAATCCTTTTTAAATCACATTACATTATGTGTATCAATTGATATTTTAGTATTCGGGAATCATAAAACGATAATCACTGACTCGTTTTGAATGTTCCTTTAGGTTTTATAAGCCATAGAGGTTTTGCCGCCTGTATGAATCGTTTCTATTCTTTGCTTTCCCATGCAGTTTTGCTTCGATTCATGGTCTCATAAAACAGTAAAGCTGGACTTGGTGAACTGTTTTTGATATTTTTCGAGAGATAATTTGATACGCTTTGCCTTGTGCTTAATTAACCTGTTAGGGACGCGAATTCATTGGATGATTATGAATAATTAAATTAAACCTTTATATCTGTCAAAGGGATTTACAATGGGTTTGATTAATTCTATAAGAATAGGCCATTTTTCGAATTAAGTATTCTGTTCAATTATATTTCACGGACAAATAATTATTATCTCAAACATTCTTGACAATTTAATGCGGTAAACCAGTATCATTGCTGTGATTACGTGTTAGTACAAGGATGAGGTATATTCAGTTTGATTAAACAATTTACTGTAGACATGGAATTTCAGTACAATTGTTTAAACGTATAATATAATACTTATTTGCGAAGTGGATGATCGGTGGTCGAGTGCTAACGTGCTAGACTACTGAACAGAAGGTCGTTGGTTCGAATTACATATGGACGCCGCTTGTTCAATGTTCCCATTCCAACTCCCAAGCCAAGTACAAGTACACTGAGTCTAAGAATCACAGAGAAAATGGCAAGGTTTGTATAGGTGTTTCCCCTTGCACGATAAAGAACCAGGAAAACTATTCGAAATATGAGTACGGATAAAATAGACCAGTTCTTCTTTAAATTGTATCTCCTCACTAAGGCGGTCCTTAAATGACCACATCTATCGAAAAGGTGATTAAATATAAATGCATAAATTTGCGAAATTAGTTTTAAATAAGACCGTGTTAAGCATTGTGCATCATGGAATGAGACTTTCATATCATTTAACAACAACAACAAAAAACAGAAAGTTACGAAGTTAAACAAGGGATATTTAAATTTGATCAAATACAGTAACTAATTCATAAAAGGAAATCTTAATTTGATAAAAAAAACTAAATGCATTGCGTTCTCTGAAGTGTTTTTTTATATTTTGTTTTAGGTATGCCCATTGGTTTCTCGGCAAATAAGGTTTCTCGGCACATTCATGAACGTAGTTTTTAAGCAATCAAATCTAAACGAACTAGTATGTCACAGAGACTAATGTACTAGTATATGACAGAGACATTAAACCCAAGATACATTATAAGTGGTTATCTCAAGGTAGTTGGTATTCTACTGTTTTTCAATAGGTTTGGGTTGTATTCAGTCATATTACTATTTGCTTTGGGTAGTGTGTTGATTTTTGAAGTTGGTATTTTTGTTCTGGTGCGTGTTAGTAGTTAGTCTGGTGGGGAGAAGAAATTTTAAGATGATTCAATGTATCGTTAATCTGATCACATATAGCCAGATTGATTTCAAGCAGTTCGACGCCGTATTCGTTAGCAACGACTTTACGATGATTGGCAATAAACTTAAGTTTAAGGCTCCACGCACCGCTCTGACTTATCTAACATAATTAAATGTCTAGCCAGCCATTTATATATTTTACATCCAGTGAATTGAACTAAGATAAGACAGTGTACTTAAAACTTACTTTATTATCAGTCGATTTGTTATACTGTCTCTATTGTTTAATTAATTTAAGAAAGTTTCTTTCTTGTATTGCCAGTTTCCCTAATTGATAAAAAGATTCAGTTTTACCATATTATATTGACTGAGGGACCGTTCTCACTTCACTATTATGTAGTGGTGTTTACGTGCTGTAATGTTGAGCCATTTCTTTTGACCTTGAATTGAATTTATATATTTTTACTAAATGTCTCCGGGATCAAGAGGCTTCCAGAAAAGTATGCAATCCAGGAGATAAGGGAAATTGTTTTATTAAAATATTTATCATCATTATTGATTGTTTAGACCTTTGGATTTTATCTGAACTGGATACATTTAAAATGATAGTGAACTTATGTGGATATTTAATTTTTTCTTCGCCTGTATGGAATTAAATATGCAAATATGACAGCGGATATTTTGGACTTTTCTTTGAATTCATAAGACTGACTGACGGAATCAGTGATATTGGAATATGATTTAGTTTTGCACCTTTAGTAATTAAAAACGTATTACTTCTGATTATAAAACATTTCGTTGAATAAACTTTGTGTTTGTTTCTGTGTTTCTCTTCTCTGTTGCTTTCATGAGACATTATCTAAAATAATACATTATACGATATTTTGGTATTTGACGTAAATTTTAAAGTGCCCGCTCAGAAATTCCACGTTCTGGCGGGGTGGCGTCATTTTGAAAATGGGCGTACTCGTAAGTAAATAATAGCTAGTGATGTCTGCTCATCAGATATGTTTATCATTGATTGTATGTTATGTATTTTATTCCTGTATCCAAATCTGATGTTCACATTCTGGGATCATTCATCATATCAAAAGCCCATGTGGTTTTGCTGCGAATCGTTCAAGTTGGTGAGAGTGTGTCTGTTACATATTTCTGTGCATGGTGGTTCGGTTTTGTGTCTGATGGTGCTTTGGGGAAGGTATGTGTCTCTGTCTGTTGGAATCCTTTTCTTATGAACAAATATTATGAAACCCATTTTCAAAGAAATGAAAACAGCCGTAAATAAGTTGGGAGTTTTCATGCATTTTCTATGGAGGAATCTCCCATTGACTTTTAGACATTGTTAATGTATCTGTCAGAGAGATGTTTAGATTTTGTTCTTAACAGATCAGATTTCATGTTGTTTCACCCACGGGAGAAATAACGGATAATTACAAAAGCAACAAAGTTCTGCGGGTTTTAATTTGGAAGTTTACTTGTTAAATACGATCGATATGTTCATGACCGTAGGAAATAAAACCAAGTACGTATCAGCTATTAAACCAACATACTTTGTATACTAGGATTACAGCCAATAATGCCAAATGCGTTTATATCCGTCTTACATAATACACTGAGCCGACCTCAAGACGGCGCATGTACGAGTATGACAAAGTTATCGTCGACAGTGTCTCATCATATTGATATACTCGTAACATTTACGGCAAAAAAGCAGTAAAATAACCAACCTGACGTCCCTGGATTTTGTCTGAAACTTACAACTGTTTTAAAAAGTAGCCTGGACCATTTATTTTGCCACTTAACATTCACAACAACAACGAGTTTGCAATAAGATATAAAAGCATCCTTTGCTGTTTCGTTTAGTGCAAAATCGATTAATAGTGAACATATAATGAGATTTTGGACAGAATTTGACACAGAGCTATTTCTGGCCCTGAGTGAACCTACCCCTTTGTTTTTCTTGTTCTTATTCGGCTCCCAATAAATTCGGAAAATTACATAAAATATACTAGTTAGCATTAGGATCAACAGAGTAAATCACATATTTTAGATCAAATTACAAGGGCATGTCGTCTATTAGACATTCAGCGCCAGCATAAATGTTTCGTGTCACTTTCGTCGAAGTGAATGGAGTCGTTTAGTGGCTTCATACAGCGGAAGTATTAGTTCTGAATGGACACTTATTTTATTTGTGTTATTTCGTTTCATTGACATGCTTATGTAAGCAGCAACATAAACCTGATATTCTCTATTAACCGTAAGGAATATGTCAACCGACGTTTCTTCACACACATACATATACAAAGCATTTGGTACCATTCTCGGCGGTAACCTTTTAACTCATTTAGCGAAGCTCAGAATGAGTTATTAGTTAACTATTTTTCTGTCGTCGTCGTCCGTCCGTCCACAATTGTTCAAACGACTTCTCCTCTTAAACGACTGTGTCAGTTTGGAAGAAACTCCACAGGGTGATCCTTTAAATAAGTTTCTATACGAATGTCATTCCATGCAGAAATTTGGATTCTATGGCAACCAAACGGAAAAATGAAAAATCTTACAGCTTACATTTTTTGGCATGGAGCAACATCCAGAGATCCTTTATGCTGGCGTCACACTGTCCCGAAGTTGACAGCAGATGTCCACACGAACGTGGAATTTTGAACTTCGCGCGAAATTGGCCCCGATCCTAGTCAACAGCCAAATCAACAGCCGAATCAAGTACGATGCCTTACGAAGATCACACGATGGCACCAGAACCACACTCGAAGGCAGAACGAAGATGAGAATTTTTATTTAGATGTTTACCCGAAGGACACACGAAGGATACACGATGGCTACACGGCGTCGTATTGAGAGTACGATGCCTTCAAACAAGGTCACAAAGGCGTCATGTGACCTCCCGATGGTATAAATTACAAATTTACTTTATTCAAATTAAAGTCAATTTAATTAACATGCCACCAAGGCATAGAGAAACAGGGGTAGGAGGCTGCCCAGTAAATGCAGAGTTCAGAAGAGGAAAGCAGAGGCAACTGAGTAGACTTCACTGAGCCTCCAACCAAAGAGAGGGGCATAAAATCAATGCAAAGACACTTGTATTCTGCGTCGAACAGGGCCATGAGGACAATGAGAAGAAGCCTTTGTAGTGTATGTAGACAGACCCACCGTTCCAAGGACAGGTGACCACCACATGAGCCATCCATAGCACCACAGCAGTGTGGAAATTGTCATCTATTCTCAAACTACTCAGCAATGGCGGTCAATATTTCAGTTGTAGTAGGACACTGGATCACATCAGCAGAAAAGTCGGCTTCACATACTTCATATGTTGTAAGGTGGTAGACAGGTTGAAACCGGGAGGGAGAGACTTTCTGTGCCATGTGTTCTTCTCTTCTATACGACCTACCCTAAAATAAGTACATTATCTAATACGAGTGTCACCCTTTAAATGTTTTCGAAGAACCCATTGATGTATTACGTGGGTTTAATCCAGGGATTCTGAAATAAAATTTAATAAAAAAATAACTGTCAATAATAAATGATATGTAGATCACAATGCAAAAATTACCTTGATTTTCACTATGTAGATAAGATTTACAACCCTGTGCGTATACATGTACGCTATGAAAGTAAAATTGGCGATTGCGTGCTAAAAAAGTGATCTATAGATTGGGTCATATATTATCAAGATACTTTTCCGGACTGAAAGAATGTTAGTATTGGTGATGATAATGATGAAATGGTGTACTTGTGGTCATGATAAGAATACTAATAAATTAGTAAGAATAACATAATAAAATAACCCTATCACATAAGGAAGGCTAATAGCAAGAAATGACAAAAAGAAATAAGAAATGTTTCCTTAAGAGGAGGTACTGGGCCTGTCAGAGTTGTTCATCATGTTTTCGAAGGTATATATCAAAAGGTTGTCTCATCATCAAAGTATGCCATTCTGCAGGAAGTGAATTATGGATTAATGTGATTGAAGCTTGGAGAGTAACACATGCCTCTGTTCTGTAGAGTTGCTCAGGACTGACTGAGGAAGGTGCTCTATGACCGGCTTTTTATATATTCTCGTTACTATAACACTTGTGAAACGCTTGAGCAACTCAAATTCGGCTGTCTTCGTCGTCACCGTGGTTCCATCTCGATGTCATCGTACTATAATACGATGGCTACACGACGGCATTGAGAGGGCTTCACGTAGTCGTGTTGCCTTCTTAAGACAACCGGACGGCATCTTGTTTCGTTCGTATTGTCTTCGTATGGCAAAAATGTCCGATGGCACCGATGATTACACGAAGAAAATACGACGATGACACGATTAAACAAGATGCCCTCACGATGGCAATACGAAGGGCAAAATGAACACACGAATTCAACACGAACATGATACTTCGCGTGGACCTTCGGCAATTTTTTGGCATGCCAAAGATTTCAGTTTCTCAGGCTTCGGCACCAACTTCGTGAGCGGTGATAAAATCTTTGGCATGCCAAAAAATCGCCGAAGGTCCACGCGAAGTATCATGTTCGTGTTGAATTCGTGTGTTCATTTTACCCTTCGTATTGCCATCGTGAGGGCATCTTGTTTAATCGTGTCATCATCGTATTTTCTTCGTGTAATCATCGGTGCTATCAGGCATTCTTGCTATATACGAAGACAATACGAAGGAAACAAGAAGCCGCCCGATTGTCTTAGGAAGGCAACACGACTACGTGAAGCCATCTCAATGCCGTCGTATAGCCATCGTATTACAGTACGATTACATCGAGATGGAACCACGGTGACTACGAAGACAGTCGATTTTGAGTAGCTCAAGTGTTTCACAAGTGTTATGGTAACGAGAATATATAAAACGCCAATCACAGAGTATCTTCCTCGATCAGTCCTATATGCAACTCTACAGAAGAGCCGCGTGCGTTACTCTCAAAGCTTCAATCACATTTATCCATAATTCGCTTCCTGCAGAATGGCATACTTTGATGATGAGACTTCGATATACCTTAGAAAACATTATCAACTCTTACAGGCCAGTATCTCCTCTTAAAGGTAAAATTGTCTTATTTCTTGCTATTTGCCTTTCTTATGTGATAGGGTTATCATGACCATAAGTACATCATTTTATCATTATCATCATCAATACTAGCATTCTTTCAGTCCGAAATAGTATGGTCATATTTATCTTAATAATATATGATATATGACCCAACCTATGGTTCACTGTTATAGCACGCACACGCCATTTTACTTTCATGGCGTATCTGATATGCACAGGGTAGTAAACTTTATCTGCATAGTGAAAAGCAAGGTAACTTTTGCATTGTGATCTAATTACCATTTATTACTGACTGTTGTTGTTTGATATAATTTTATTGCATAGATTTAACTTGTTGCAACGCACTTGCCGTATTGCTTCCGTAGCGTAATGACGAGTCAGAATATTTTGGGTTTGTAACAAAATAGAGGATTACTCTCGCATTTGATAATGTACTTAAATTACTTTAGCTTTTTATTTCAAGGGCAAGGAAAACTCGAGGTGAATGAGGAAACAGAAGTCTATGTGTGTCAGGAAATGGCTGTCTGGTAAAAGAAGACAAAGCTATAACCAACCATTATAGCACTCTTCTAACGGAACTGAAGACATAAATAGGAATGCCTTCTACAACTATATAAGCTTCCCAGAGGTCCAGCGAATGCTAGAAAGGACGTTTAGAAGAGAAGGACACATTGTACAAAAGTCTCTCCCTCCCAGTCTCAACCTGTCTATCACCCTACAATAACTAGCCGACGGTTACAATTATCCGAGCTTGTCCTACAACTTGTCCAAACACTATATCCCTTATCATAAATGAAGTATGTAAAGCCGAGTTTGCTGCTGAGAAGATCCAGTGTCCTACTACAACTGAAAAGTTGACCGCCATTGCTGAGTAGTTTCAGAAGACAATTCCTACACTGATGTGGTGCTCTGGATGGCAAGCAAGTGGTGGTCACCTGTCGTTGGAACAGTTGGTACAGAAACTGCAAGAGGTTCTTCTCATTGTCCTCATGGCCCTGGTCGACGCAGATTACAAAGGTCTTTGCATTGAATTTATGCCCCTCTCTGTGGCTAGAGGCTCAGTAAAGTCTACTCAATTGTCTCTGAACTCTGCATTTACCAGGCAGCCTCATTCCCCTGTTTGTCTATGCATTGGATGTCATGTTAATTAAACTGATTTCAGTTTGAAATAATACCAATTGAATATCCAACGATAAGTCGAAGGTTTTATACCATCGGGAGGTCACCTGACGCCATCGTGACTTTGTTTTAAGGCATCGTACTCACAATACGACGTCGTGAAGCCATCGTGTAAGCTTCGTGTGTCCTGCGGGTAAACATCTAAATAAAAATTTACATCATCGTTCTGACTTCGTAAGTGTTTCGGGTATCATCGTGTCATATTCGGAAGGCATCGTACTTGATTCGGCTGTTGATCGGCTGTTGACTAGGATCGGGGCCATTTTCGCGCGATTCTCAAAAATCCATATTCGTGTGGCCATCTGCTGTCAATATCGGGACAGTGTGACGCCCGCATTAATGCAGGCGTCACACTGTCCCGAAGTAGACACCAGATGGACACACGATTAAGGAAATGTTCAAATTCAGGTGTGATCGTGATAACATCGGGCCATTCGTGAGGGCATATTAGGCCATCGTATGACCGCCGGTGGAGATGCTCAGGCATCGGCACCAACTTCGTGAGCGGTGACAAAATCTTTGGCATGCCAAAAAATTCCCGAAGGTCCACGCGAAGGATAATGTTCGTGTTGAAATCGTGTGTTCATTTTGCCCTTCGTACTGCCATCGTGAGGGCATCTTGTTTAATCGTGTCATCATCGTATTTTCTTCGTGTAATCATCGGTGCCAATGGACATTTTTGCCATACGGAGACAATACGAACGAAACAAGAAGCCGCCCGATTGTCTTAAGAAGGCAACACGACTACGTGAAGCCCTCGCAATGCCGTCGTGTAGCCATCGTATTATAGTACGATGACATCGAGATGGAACCACGGTGACGACGAAAACAGCCGAATTTGAGTAGCTCAAGCGTTTCACAAGTGTTATGAATATATTAAAGGCCATTCATATAGCACATTTCTCAGTCAGTACTGAGCAACTCGGCTTGTGTTACTCTCAACGCTTCAATCACATTTATCCTCCATTCAGTTCCTGCAGAATGTTATACTTTGATGATGAGACAACCTTTTGATATACCTTAGAAAACACGATAAACAACTTTAACAGGCCCACGTACATCCTCTTAAAGGTAAAATTGTCTTATTTCATTTCGCCTTTTCTTGCTATTTGCCTTTTTTATGTGACAGGGTTATTTTGTTTACTATTTATTTATTACTAATTTATTAGTATTCTTATCATGGTCACAAGTATATTATCTCATCATTATCATCGTCAATACTAACATTCTTTCATTCCGGTATGGCACGGTCATATTTAATTTAATAATGTATCATATATGACCCAACCCATAGTTCACTGTTACAGCACGCATTCGCCATTTTGCTTTCACAGCGTACATGTACATACACACAGGGTAGTATACTGTATCTACATAGTGAAAATCAAGGTAACTTTTGCATTATGATCTACATACCATTTATTATTGACTGTTCTTGTTTGACATATTCTTTTCATATTTTGAACTTGTGGCCACGCACTTGCCATTTTACTTACGTATCGTACAGATGATTCAGAATCCCTGGATTAAACCCACGTAATACATCAATGGGTTCTTCGTAACTATTTAGAGGGTCACACTAGCATTAGATTATGTACTTATTTTGTTTTGCTTTTTATTTCCACGGCAAGGAAAACCCGAGACGAATGAGGAAACATAGGTCTATATGTGTCAGGAAATGACTGTCTGATAAAAGAAGAGAAATCTATGACCATTATAGCACTCTTCTAATGGAGCTGAAGACAGAAGGTAGGAATTTCTTCTACATAAGATTCTCCGGGGGGCTTAACGATTTGTTTTGGCGAAGGATAGAAGGTCGCACTGAAGATAAGGACACATGGTACAGAAAGCCTCTCCATCCCTGTCTCAACCTATCACCCTACGACATCTAGCCGGCGGTTACAACTATCCCAGCTTGTCCTCCAACTTGTACAAACACCATATCCCTTATTATAAATGAAGTATGTGAAGTTTGTTGCTGAAGTGATCCAGTGTCCTACTACAACTGAAAAGTTAACCGCCATTGCTGAGTAGTTCGACAAGAAATGACAATTTCCACACTGACGTGGTGCTTTGAATGGCAAGCACGTGATGGTCACCTGTCCTTGGAACAGTGGGTATGTCTACAGTAACTAAAAGGGCTTCTTCTCATTGTCCCCATGGCCCTGGTCGACGCAGAATACAAGTATCTTTGCATTGATTTTATGTCCCTCACTGTGGTTGGAGGCTCAGTGAAGTCTACTCAGTGGACTATGCTTTCCTCTTCTTTAATCATTTACCGAGCAGCCTCTTTCCCCTATTTCTCTATGACTTGAGTGGCATGTTAATTAAATTGACCATTCACCAATAAAATTTCCCACCGTCAGTCGAAGGTTTTTACCATCGGGAGGTCACATGACGCCTTCGTGAGCTGGTTCGAAGGCATCGTACTCTCAATACGACGTCGTCTATCAATCGTGGAACCTTCGTGTGTCCTGCGGGTAAACATCTAAATAAAAATTCATATCTTCGTACTGCCTTCGTGTGTGGTTCGGTTGCCATCGTGTGATCTTAGGAAGGCATCGCACTTGATTAGGCTGTTGATTTGGCTGTTGACTAGGATCGGGGCCAATTTCGCGCGAAGTTCAAAATTCCACATTCGTGTGGCCATCTCCAGTCAACTTCGGGACAGTGTGACGCCAGCATAACAGAGTTAGTAGATAAATGTCCCTGAAATTAAAATTGGCCCCGCCCAAGGGATCACATGTTTTATATAGATTTTTTAGGACAATATATAAACAGATATTCTTGTCTAAAATCACAAGGTTTAGAGCTTAGATATTTTGCTTTGAGGAACGTCTAGAGCTCTCTAACAAATTCGCTAAAATAATGTCCCTCATCATTTGCCTCGTCCCAGAGAAAATGTAACCTGTTAAGTTACGAGATATTCATGTGTCCAATTAGAACAATATCCAAACATCTACCACATTTTTGTTGGGCGTAAATACCACAAACATACGGATTATCAAGCATAACCAATATCATTTTGTTGACAGGCATTTTTTTAAACAAGCATACGCGAAGGTAGAATGCCACGGATTTCAACAAACAACTCACTGATGCCCGGGTTGCTGGAGCCGTGTTTAGCATCAATGCATATGTATGTTTTTGTTTAATGTTTATGACAGGACTTTAACGACTGAACAAGGGGCATATGGGTTATTTTTTATATTAAATCAGGATCGGTCGTGTTTATTACTCATCTGGGTAAACAAAGCTAAGAGACCTATTAAAGCTTAAGCAAGTTTTTGGTTCTAATAAATAAAGATCTTACAGAAAGACTTTATGTTCATTTGCTGTTTTAAAATCCCATTTCATAATGGTTTCAATTTTAACTCAGCTTCATATAATGGAAGTCTCACTTTAAGTGATACACAAAGATAAAATTTTAACAACAACAATGTTAGGGCATCGTGACTGCCTACAAACAAAAAATCCTAACTAAACGCTTAAAAAAGTGGGATTTTTTATGCAATGAACATTACACCCTTTCATCGATTTTACCTTTTCGCCGTTAACCATGCCTAACGATTATAACCATTTAACTATATCATTGTTGCCGTATGACTAATGCCGTTTTAGTTTATATAGCTACATGTTAGGTGTATGTCGAATTTAATGATATATCATTGATGTCGGAAACAATAATTTTAGAATTTTGCGCCTACATTTATTACCAACTCGAAGTACATTTAACTTACGTTATTATACATTATTATTATTATGTAATTTAATATAAAATCAGGTTTGATTCTGAATTCGCTGAAAGTGTGAAAATATAATAGACACAATTTTCAACTATTTTGACATTGCTGTAATATTATGTATACGTTTGTAAATAAATTTGAGAAGAAATTAAACGTGCAGATATGATAAACATTTCATTGAAAAAATAACGTTATTTGTCTATGTCAAAAAGAAACCGAATTAAATAATACTTTGTAGAGTGTTAAAAAGGAATGTAACTGGTTTATAAAGTTTTAACAGCAATGATGGAGTTGTCTTTCTTTTCGTTGCTTTTAAACCATTCACCATATATGGGTATTGGCATATAAACATGCCTTGGCCATTTAGAATGGGGAAATGGCAGAGTGAAATATGCATTCTTTAGTTTTAGTTTGATAACATAAACATTTATGTGTCTAGCAGTATTACGCTAACTTTTCATAGAAAGCTTGCATTTTTTAGAGAAACCTAATATGTGTCTGTACAAAACTTATCATCAACATATTGTAAGATTCAGGTATAAAAGTCGTATATGAGACAATCAAACTGAATATTGATAGAACAAATTAAAAACTATCATTAAATAATCAATGACTTTCAATAAAACTGGTTAATTCATCTGACAACCAACACTTAATGACTGCGCCAATGACAATATTGAATGCTATTTAAAACAATGTTGAATGGGTCTTTTTAGTACATCGTTCCAAAGGGGTTTGTCACGAAAAAAAAATCAAAAAAAAAATTTCCCATGTAACCCATATATATATAGAAGGGAAACAACTTCGACAATTCGAATTGTCCAACGCGTGTTATAAACTTCCATGTTATTGCAATGCAGTACAAAATATTTAACTCATATATAGTGCAACGTATGGGCAACTCAACACGCTAACAGAAAATGTATACTTTTACTACCTTTAAAGATATTCTAAACTTGCTATTGAAGATTTTTCACTCGAAAAATGGTCAAATTTTACAAAACGACACACTGTCGTAAAATCGCAGCGTGTACAAATCTATAGCGAAACTGATAAATTACTGGTAGAACTTCATGGAATGAGTCATTATTCATAACCAAACATTATGTTAATATCATATATGGTATAATTTACTAACTGCTAATGATTTCACATTTCGGGATGCACTTTTAATGAAGAATTTACGTTTTTGTTCACTTTGTCGTTTTCTTTATTTTGCTTCCTTGATAGGTCACATGACAATCGCCTTACTCGTGATGAAAGCTTAATTCTGATAGGATGAGCGATACTGTGTGGTATTTTTTAGGTATGGTTCCCGATAGCGTAGTGAAAAGGATAGAGTGCACAGGTTACAAGTAAATTGTAAACAAATACCACAGAGTATCGCTCATGCAATCAGATTTAAGCTTTCATCACGAGTTAGGCGATTGTCATGTGACCCGTCATGGAAATAAACTTCGAGAAGCCAGCTAATTGAACAAAAAAATACGCAAATTCTTCGCTAAAGGAGCTTTCCGAGATGCGAAATCATTGGCAGTTAGTATATTATAGTGTTTTATTATGAATTAAGGCCCATTCTAAGAATTTGTGTCAGTAATTTAACATTTCCACTCTGTACATGTATACCGGTATACACGCTGCGATTTTACGACAGTGTGTCGTTTTGTAAAATTTAACCATTTTTCGAGTGAAAAATCTTCAATAGCGAGTTTAGAATATCTTTAAAGGTAGTAAAAGTATACATTTTCTGTTAGCGTGTTGAGTTGCCCATACGTTGCACTATATATGAGTTAAATATTTTGTACTGCATTGCAATAACATGGAAGTTTATAACACGCGTTGAACAATTCGAATTGTCGAAGTTGTTTCCCTTCTATATATATATGGGTTACATGGGAAAAAAATTTGATTTTTTTTTCGTGACAAAACCCTTTGCATCGTTCATGTTAAAAAAACAACGGAATGAAAATCCTGAAAAAACGTACCTTGTATTAAATTATTCATACGTTACACCGTCAAATAACAAGTATAAATGGGTCAAGGCATTTTGAATTGTACACTAATTAGGCAAACAAGTAGCTGAAGTAGAATGACGCTGAAAATATTGATTGTATACCAGATAAATAAAAGCACATGGCAAAATAGTACATATCATGTTTCATGAATTGTGTCACGCGCCACTTAATAAATTTGACAACGCATACAATACGACAGGTAACTGAATATGAACTGGAAGATCACCTGAACTTCGTTGTTCGTGTGGTTTAATGGTATAATAAGTGTTCCCGCTATTTTTACACAAAAGCCTGTATTCTGCATAATTTTGGAAAATCTTACCTTATTGACAAACAGTACGTGTGCTCACAACGAGGACGGAATTTCCTCACAACATTTTTGCCAAAGGATAAATTACACTCGATGTGAGTTAAACAGGCGTGTTTAAGGGAACTTCTTGTGAAAACAATGATATCAATTACCAATACGCCGTATCAAAGTTTGAAATGGTAGGGGTAAGGTCCAGAAGCCCCACTGTGACATCAAATAGAACCTTTGCCACTTGATACAATTCTCTCTTCAGTTAAACAGTACAAAACAGGCATAACTCAGGTCCTAACTCCACAGATGCTGGATTAGGAAACTGAATGTTAGTATATTTAACTAGATCTGTTTTTTGGCTATTTTTGTGAATATTTTCAGGTACAATAAAGAAGGATTACGGCTTTATCGACTAAATAAATCAGTAAAGTTTACATCAAACAAACGTTCGATCAGTCAAAGAGAAACGTAAATGTGTAAATGTTCTTTTCTCCTCTGCATGGAGGGGAAGGTCGTCTGTTTCTTCACCAAATCTTAACAATTTTACGAACTGAAGCTGATTATAATTATGGCCATCGATCTAAGGTACGGTGTAAAAACACAACAAACGGATAGACAGTAAACCAATATTAGACATTTGCGGTTTAAGACGGTGACTGTGGTGGACATCGGATTTGGGATTAAATTCGGGGGTCACCTCAAAATTATTGATTCATACTCTTGTATAGGGCAAGTGTTACTAATTATTTTGTTTGCATGTCAACTCAAAAACATGTTTATTTTACAATTCTATTCATTTTCAACAGAACTAGAACTAAACCAAGCATACGCATAAATTTCGGTACTTTTTGTAATGAATCTGTTATACGACTCTTGGTTGTGGCGAATTAATTCTGCCAGAGGGCGTTTCTGCTGTCGCCTAGCTGCGGCTACCAGGTACCTGTCGTCTATGCGGCCCTTTCCCGTCACTGGCATCGGGCGACTTGGCATTTCAAGTGACTTCTAAATTGGCACATACTCAAAAGCTCTAAGCTGATTCTATGTGAATGTAATCGTAAACAGAAATTTGCACATTCATGAACAAAACTACTTACGTCTGTATTTGTCATACTGTTAAAATCAAAATTTGTTAATGAACAAAATACAAGTAAATTAATAATTCAAAATAATCACGAATCTAGACTATTTATAGTTGTAGTTTAATTACCCTGATAATGAGAGCAACATACCTAAATATACGCATCATATATATCATAGGACATCTGAATGATGCTCATCGGTTTGGTTTAATGCGCCACATTGGAACTGAGGTACCTTTTCCTACTTGGAGACAAAACAGAGAAACTTAACATCATACCCATGACTAAATTTCGTTTTGAAAATTGAAGGCTACAAACCAAGATTTGTACCCATCCGTACACATGGTGCTCTGTGTATTCGCTAGTATCTACAACTACAGCTGATCGATGGTTTATTGATATGTTACACCAGAAACACTATAACAACAAGTAGATTGTCAAGTTTAGGACTTTTAAATGTTTACACTGAACAAGAGGGCCAAGATGGCCCTATATCGCTCACATGACAATCACTGTTCACTCATTAAAACATTGTTTTGAACCGGTGACCTAGTTTTTGACCCCAGACGACCTATGTTCGAATTTGTCTTACATATCATTAAGACAAACAGTCTGACTAGGTTTGGTGAAGATACTATCAAAATTTGACATCTACAGTGTTAATAAGGTTTTCCTAAGATTTGACCTTGTGACCTGGTTTTTGACCCTAGGTGACCCATATTTAAACTTGTCCTTAATATCATTAAGACAATCAATCTGACAAGGTTTGGCCAAGATGTTATTTAGAGCTTTTACAAGATTTTTACCTAAGATTTGACCTTGTGACCCAGTTTTTGAACCCGGCTGACCCATGTTCATCCTTGACCCACATATCATTGAGGCAAACATTTTGACAAGGTTTGGTGAAGATCCAATTAAAACTGTGACATCTACAGTGTTAACAAAGTTTTCCTAAGATTTGACCTGGTGACCTAGTTATTGACCCCAGATGACCCATATTTATTAAAACAAACGATTTGACAAAGTTTGGTGAAGATCCAATAATAACTGTGAAATCTACAGTGTTAACATGGTTTTTCATAAGATTCGACCCAGCGACCTAGTTTTTGACCCAAGATGACCCATGTTCGAACTCGTCCAAGATATTATGAAGACAAACATTCTGACAAGGTTTCATGATCATCCAATCAAAACAGTGACTTCTAGAGTGTTCACAAGGTTTTCCAGCAATTTGCCCTAGTGACCTAATTTTACTACAGAAAAATTACCCATTTCCAAACTTGACCTACATATTATTAAAATAAACATTCTGACAAAGTTTAATGAAGATAAATTCAAAACAGTGATTCACAAGGTTTTCTCATATTTGGCCCTGGTGACCTAGTTTTTGACCCCAAATGGCCCAATATCGAACGTTCTGTTCCAGTTTTGAGCCAAAAATGTGGCCCCAAGTGTGGTCACAACAAAAAGTTTGACGACGCACAACGTAAGACGCACGACGCCGGACGCCGTACGGAGAGTTATCCTAATAGCTCACTTTGTCACTTTGTGACATGTGAGCAAAAAACAGCTGGACTCTGGGCATGTTCTAGATGTAATCAGCCGGAAAAGGAATCGTAAAATTACACTGACATTTGATTAGAACTAAATACATTTCGTCATGTGTCTTTGCGTAAATATTGAAGGTACATGTAGATCTACTGTTTTGTTGTTTGCATTTGGTATCTGTGGAAATAATAGACATGTGACTTAGTATGCAGTTAGATTTATTGATCTAATGAATAGTATGTACATGCGAATTATTTGCCAGTGTTAAAAAAACTAACCTCAGTCGAAAGGTATTGCAGTGTGTGGATGCAAAAAAGTCGTGGAAGATTTTTACGAACTTGAAACAGGCATAGATTTTCAAGCGAGATATCTAAAACGCACTTGGGCCGAGGTACACAATAACCCCCACGAGCATTCAGAAATGTATGTATACACCATTATTGGTCAAGCTACGCCCCTGGAAAGTATCGAAAATTAAACAGATATATTCGACAGTATCGTGTTTGTGTTGAGCTCAAGTGTTATAAATCAGCAGGAACAATATGGAGACAACGTCGGGAAGTGTTACCTCATGTAGTAAATATTTGCCGGATCTTGTGTGCCGGAAAAAAACCCAAATCGGTTTAATTCTGTAAATATGACTTGACATCAAAATAGCATGCATGTACTCCAATGTAATTCATTTTCATTATAAATGTGGTGAGACGACCCCTTTAATTTAATCCGAAGTTCGACACCGTCACCGTCACCGTGTTAAATCGCAAATGTCTATTAGCAATATGTTAGTTGATGCAGAGGAGATAATATCGTGCAGTTTAGGGAGGACCTGTTACACAATATGTTTAAAACTACCTTATACAAACACACCTTTCAGCTCAATGCAAAGTTTAAAATTACTGCTAAAATGAATTAGAATTTGTTCAAAATGAATATAATCTGATCATATTCATGTCTTGCAATTTGATCGCCGAGGCTGCACATTATAAATGAATGAGTGCAATGTGAATGTACCCTTGTTAGTTTAGCATTAAACCTTCAAGTAGTGTCACCTGTAATCATACACACACATTTTATTTTCATGAAACACCCAGAGAAATTGTTTAATATTTTTAAAATCTACCAGTTATCTAAAATCGACCTGACGAAATTCACGTCGAATTCTTGATAACACAGTTTAAAGTACATCTAAGGTCCTGAAAGCGTTGTGTTTACGAGGATCAACTGTTTATATTTTACAGAATCTTTTAAAAATTATCGTGTGTTCGTGTCTTCGTCCTTCGGGGCGAAGCCTATTGTCGTGTCTTCGCCTTTCGCCAGTCTAGGCGAAGGCACGAACACACGATAAATATAGGGCGCCGATACGAAGATTTCATACCCGCCGACACGAAACTATACAAGAGAAGATTTCGTTAGTTCGCCTATCAAAATATCGTTATTTCGCCTTCAATATTTCGTGTGTTCGTGTATTCGCCCTCTAAGGTCGAAGGCGAAGACACGATAAATGAGCAATTTGTCGTGTGTTCGTGTCGTCGTGCTTCGACTTTTGGGGCGAACATACGAAGATATGAAATGGCAGAAATCAGCCACCATAATTAAACCACTTTTATGTCAAACAATGAACAGCCAACAGTGTTTTTATCATCCAATAATGTTAGGGTTGATTTTCTGTATGTACTCGTATGTAATGATACAGAATATGTAAAAATAAATCTGACATCGCTTACTTGGGAGAACGTCATTGTACTAGTGATTGTAGAAATATTGGCCCACTTTCACTTTTTTTTGCGACGTTGATGTATGTCCGCATGCAGTGCATACAATCCCACCACTGCCACCATTAAAGTAAATTAGGAGCGAGAAAAATCCATGCTCCTAACCAGGGTCTGAACCCAGGACCCTTAGCCCTGTAGGCAGACACTCCACCATGTCACTAAAGAGTTAACTCGGCCAATATTCCTACAATTACTGCGCGAGTGTACACTTCTAAACACTATTTTCAAATTATTCGTTGAAGGGACAGATGAACGTTTATTGCCATGCTATAGGTATTCGCAAAAACCCTATTTCACGCTTTGTCATTGAACCTTTAAAACTTCCGTGGAATAAAACTTTCTGTGTAAGTTTAGTTGCGTTCATTCTTTCGAAATATATTGTTTAGTGCGAAATAATGGCTCATGAAATTAGTAATAAATATAGATTAACATACATATAAAATGTACAGCAGATTGAATCCCTACTACACAAAAATAAATAATTTTCCCCTGAAGACTTCCGTATTCATAAAAACGAGAAAAATGTGGAAACAAAGTTGAAGGGTCTACAGTTAATATTTACAAAAGGGATAAAGTTATAAGATTCGAAATAGGTCATACCTCCCTCAGCTCACACACTGGTATGACAAAAGAACGACGATGAATTAAAAAGAAAAACATATTTAAAAAATAACTTTTCCGAAGTATTACCATCCACAGAACCTTCCAAACTGAGAAAGGTTTGTTTCCACTCACTGATCATCTGTACTGGAAGTAAAAACAGTTTCTCAGAAAGCAAACTTTAATAGTACGTGAATCGTAAAACCAACAGGCCGTAAAAGCATGGTATCAATACCATTTAATTGTCATTTATCAAAAGTCATAAATGTGTTGGTCGATGACGAATAATTTGATAAATTCTATTGAGCGTTTCTTCAAAAATGTATGTATTTGAAACGGATATCTTTTTGTTTTGAAATGAAAAATGTCTATAACAGTTTGTAGGCTATTTTTTACACATTTTTGAATAACATTCTTTTACCAACTGCGCAATTGATTTTGCGTCGACATTTGTAGTGTATTCATCAATTTCCATGGATAAGTTCTCATTCTTCCATCTCTTATATAGTAAACCACGCCAGTCTGCTATATAGTGCATGTGGCTTTTCATATTATGATATTTAGGGAACATTTCAACGAGAGCCGAATGTTTGGGCAACATTAATGAATGTGCCAAACCTGCTCCGTGCATACCTACAAGAATATCCGCTGATGATGTTATTTCAAGTTGTTCATACATAGATAACTTATCCAATTGCACGCTCAGCACCGTATGTCCAGGAAGAAGTTTAGCAACAGTTAACAATAATTCCATTTCATTACCAATTTTCCTACTAACTTTTCCAGACGGGTTTCTTGGATGAGCAGTGTAATCTCTTCTCCAGATAATTAGTACACGTATATTTCTACAGTCGTAAGGTCTTTCTGTTGAAAGATTAAACTTTTGTAGCACAAATGCCCTAAAGTCTTCGATAAATGGAGGGGGGATCTTGTCGGTAAAAAGACTTTTACCAGTCGTAATAAGTTTGTGGACGAAAAATGGTTTTTTCAATGTTCCAATACGGACTACCTTATCGAATAATGGTGTCCATAATTCATCTGTTATACTGACAGGATGGGCATCTACCCATAAAACGCTCAACGTTTCTGGTCGAATGGCTAGATATTTACAGATGAAGAAGATATTATACAGATCTGACAGTGTCCAGTACAAATTGGCATAATCGTGACGGATTATGGCGACTGTCGTTTTGGAGCTCGTGTTTAACATATTCGGCTTCGACAATGTCTCTGACAGACTGACTGCTTCACACAGCTGTTTAAAATCTGAGTTGTGTAAAGACGAACAATTAACTGTTCCATTGCATGACAGACGAAGAAATCCAGATTTCAGATGGTGATATTCACTGCTTTCTGTCTGGTTAATAACTGAGTTTGGGTCATCTCCCCCAGGTTGTCCGATCGAATTTTCAGGATGTACTTCAACATTTTCAAATACAATGAACTGCTCACTGTATTTTGTTATATTACCGTTTGTGTAACACGAAGACGGTATTCCCATTGATAAGAGATTAGAAATTTGTAGTTTATTATTATAATAGTTCCTTGTCCACATCCGCATTTTTTCATGGCTGTATTTAACATATTTAACTCCATTCTGAAGTTCGGAAAAAATCGTGAATTTATATTTATTAGAAAATTGTGTTATACAAAATATTGTTATCACAATTTGTACCACAGCCACAATAAGTATCATATAAATCCGTGGTTTAAGCTTTAGATTCACCATTTTGAAGTGTGGTTTACTGTGTTAACCCAATGTAAAACTAACTAAATGAATGTTTTTGAGCGATATGTTTTCTTCCGGTATGGTTTTTATGAATTTGTATCTATGGAAGCCCTGGAGGGCATTTATGACTTGTGAATACCGACTTGTGGCTTTTGACTTTTGGGTTATAATTTGCAACTTCGAAGAAATATTGGCAAAGATTTTTCGCAAATTTGTAGTTCCATATCGTTCACATCAACAACTGTACTTAATGGAGTTAAGCAAACTTAACTTCTACATGATATGTTTCAACTGACGCAGTGACCACAAATTCCCGTGCCTTCACAACAAAAAAAATCCTTATATCTAAACGCTCAATAATGAGTGAGGACATTCTGTGGTTAGGAGATGCTATTCCAAGGTGAAATAAGTTGACACAATAAAGAGTACCATATCCAGCAGTGCCAATATGATCATATATAATAAATAAATGTTGAAATGAGCATTTTGATGTGTTTTATGATTTTATTTTTAAGTAAAGCTATAGGAAGTTCTACTTTGCATATCTTCAAGAATATAACTATTACTAGCTTTTATAAGCATATTGAGTGCAAACACTTGTAACGTGACAGTGTAACAGATGTTCTTTTGTAAGACATGTTGGATAAACGTTCACTATCTTCCACCATGCTGTAAGATTTCGCATACTGATATCAGCGATATATGTATACCACTAAACCATAGAACATAATATCATGAAAAAAGCGATTTGCAAATGTTTTCCAGTTTAAAATCGTTTTGAATGTTTGTGTTGAGAATGCAATTCTGTGTCCTAGGGTACGTTCAATGCTTTATTAAACCCATCGAGAGAGTGGTCGGTCTAAATCAGGAGAAAAAACGGTACTATAAAAACACATCGCTTATTGATTAATAATATTTTTTAGCTCACCTGATTCATCAGGTGAGCTTTTTAGGATCGGTGAATGTCCGTCGTCCGTCCACAATTAGTTTGTTTACACTCTAGCAACTGCAGCTCTTAACGAATCGTGCTTAAACTTGCTCACAATGTATATGGCCACAATGTCTCGATTAAGTTCGATTATAGGCAAAATCGGATCAGAATTTCAAGAGTTATGTGCCCTTGACTTAGAAAATTTGCTATATTCGAGTTTGTTTACACTCTAGCGCCTTCATTTATTCACCAATCCTAATCATACTTTCAGTAAATGTGTATAAACAAAAGATCTTGAACAACGTCAATTATGGGTGGAATCGGACCACAACTCCAAGAGTTATGGGCCCTTGGATTAGAAAAGTTGCTACGTTTTAGCTTGTTTAACAGTATAATACCTTCATTGTTGGTTTTGATCTCAAAATCTACGTAAAAATGAGTTTTACGAGATGGAAACTATATTACCTGGTCATTGATTATTGGCCTTTGTTCTCAGGTGAGCGATAAAGGGCCAAAGTGGCCCTCTTGTTTGTAATTAGTTTATATGTTTTGTGCTATTGATAAAACTAGAGCTATGTATCTTCAGTATCATTTGTTTTGGGCAGGTGGTTGTGTTTATATCTGTGAATAAAGGCCCTTCTTTTAAAAGCCGTCATATATCATTTAGAACAAAATGACCCCCAAATAAAGGCCAATTTTTGTCTTTTCAATGGCGTCCTTTATTTACAAATGTGTTTGTATAGATATAATGTAATGCGCATATACCGAAAAAAGCAAATAGTGTTTAAACAGTTTTGAATAGACAAATTACAAAACACGAAAATGCAGTAGGTTTATTTTGCGTGTAACTTATACCTTTCTCAATTTCCTTCTGTACAAACCAATCATTATTTCCGACTATTGTTTTGTACAGATTAGAATAGAAGGTCAGGGTATCAGAGGTAAAAGTTAATGGGATAACAAAGGAAATGTAAAGTTTGCTTCAAACATTTCTGTATGAACGTAAATATGAATTAACCTTCTCAACAAAACTGATAAAAAACAGTTTTCAGTTACTCCCACCGAACCTAGATTTTACGCCTGTCCTAGAGATTCTAACAACAACGTCCAAAGAAAGAACATGTCAAACCACTCATACCATGGCTACATGGTCATTTAAAATGTATTACTCGTATTTTTGGCACGAGTCGTTCCTCAAAGTACGAAAGTTATGCTAGGTAAAAAAAAAAGAAAACTAAGGAAAACCACAAACTTAAAGTCCCATAAGCTTATAAATGTGTTGGTCTTAACATGTGCTGCCTGTTCTATAACAGAGGAATACGATGTGTTTTTCTCCCGTGCATACTTTATAGCAAGAAAAAATGACTACTATCGTATTTAGAAATAAATACTATCTATAGAAGACCTGAGTTTTCCCGCAGTCATGCTATGCACACGTACTTAGGACGTCACGCGTTCTACATATTTCAAGTTAAATCACAGTGAAATGAGTGTTTTCAGACGAAAAAGGGCTTGTTTAGATCGGTAATAATTATCTTTGGATAATAACAGCAATGAAATGTTTTTGCATATATTTTTCTACAGCTAACAGCTAATGGGGCTTTAATCTTAAGTTATTATGATACCTAACTCCCTTTTTATACGCTCGTTTGAAAAACGGTTCGTATTATGGGAACACCCACGGCGGGCATTTGAACAACGGTGTCCGCTCTCTGATTCAAACAGTTTTATTCGGATCCTTACCAAACTTGGTGGAAATGTCGGGCAACTTCTGAGTTATGGCCCTTGACAGGCGTATATTTTATGATCTGGCTCTCTTGTTTCTGATGCATTAGCTCCATGAGGCACAAACATGTTAATATTACACAAATAGTATCGCCCAATTGTCATTATTTCTTTGGTAGTTACCTCGCATACTATAATTCATTTGACGATAAATGTTAGAGTTGTCGCTCTTGTTGAAAAATAGAAAAGTGTAAATTTCTTTATACTTTGCATGGTGACCTATATTTGTTTTATCAAATTATATGACATTGTGTTATTGCATCTTTGTACCATGAAGTTTTATTGAAATTGATGTTCTTTTGTCTTTAATCTTTGATAGATGACTTGCTCGAATAGGCTTTAAAATATTGCCTGTAACATGTACTTAATCAAAAGAGAGTAGAAATAAAATAATGGCGGTACAGTTAAACATGTAAACGAAGGATACCCTTGGAAAAGACATACTGTGACCTTTATTGATAGGTGGTCTTTATTCGGAAGTCATTTGTTCCAAATAGTACAATAGAACCCTTAAAACCTAGCTCCCAAAAAAATGGAATTCTCTGAAAAGTTTTTCGAGTCCGGTTATCTTCGGAAGTTATGGAAAGTTCTCTGAAAACCGGATTTTTTTCGAAAATTGGACTTTTGTTCCAGTCCGGATAGGGTCCGGTTTTCAGGGGCTTTACAGTACTCAGGCATTGAAGTTACTACGTGCATTTTACCAAACTCCTCGCACCGGTTACGTCACGCTTTGCTACTATAACCACTGCCACCACTATAATCAACAGACGACAGTTGTATCATGTGACCAACAATTGATAAACAAGACATTTCCCATAACCAACAAGTAGATTCACAATTTACATATATACCACACAAATTTTGTTGAAAACACTCTATTTCAACAACTGATGAATCGAATTATTTCGCGCATTCGAAATGTAACTGTCTAGATATAGCCATTCTTTACATAGCGTGACGTCACTACGTTTGTTTATTTTTAAGAAATTGTCTTTTCAACGTTTTTTTTTTTACTCTTTAGTACAATAAGCATAATATTAAAATAAAAGAAAAGTACAGTGACAGATATGTTTAACATTTAAAATCAAAAGTGAAAAATAAAATATAAATCGATAACTTTTTCAAGCCAAGAGCAAGTATACAATGTGTAGATCGAATTTACGTCAGGAACTTCCAATTATCGAAAACAACATTTAAACTTGTTTTTCTTTCACCCCCCCCCCCCCCCCCTGATTTTATGTGAGCAGGACCTTTCTAGTACATATGTTACATCATTTTGTTAATGCCCGCAGTACACATCAAATTACCGTGTGTCACTATTTAACCCACATTACTTGTGACACATGTTCATCGACACCAAACTCCATCCTGTTTAAATATCCCGAAATCTTTAATTTAATCACGTACACACAAACTGGTTCTCGTTCAATTTTGCAGTGCATCAAAGTTACTTGTACAGACAGAGTCACCACTGTATCACTTCTGCATGATGGATCGATAGGTATTCTGAAGTTATTCCTATATATACTTTATCTAACCAACCATATATGTCATATTTTATGAAACAGTAATCAAGACATCCATTGTAAGTGAATATTGTATTTATGTTCGAGAATAAATTACACAAAACCTGCTGAAATAATGCTATGCATGAGTACATTAAGCATAATATTAAAATAAAAGAAAATTACAGTGACAGATATTTTTAACATTTAAAATCAAAAGTGAAAAAGAAATATTCGTCTCTGTGACGGCCAAACTTCACTAGTAGTGGCAGTGGTTTATATAGTACCCGCTGCGAGGTGTTTGGCATTTAACAGAAATAAGAGAGTCCCTGGTGTTTCATAAATAGACATCAATGATGAAACATCAAACGAAATGACCAAGAATACTAAATTGATAACTTTTTTCAAGCCAAGAGCTAGTAACTTACGTGGAATAAAACTTTCGGTGTAAGTTTAGTTGCGTTCATTCTTTCGAAATATATTGTTTAGTACGAAATAATAATATTAATAATATGGATTAACATACATATAAAATGTACAGCATATTGAATCCCTACTACACAAAAAATATATAATTTTCCCCTGAAGACTTCCGTATTCATAAAAACGAGAAAAATGTGGAAACAAAGTTGAAGGGTCTACAGTTAATATTTACAAAAGGGATAAAGTTATAAGATTCGAAACAGGTCATACCTCCCTCGGCTCACACACTGGTATGACAAAAAAACGACAATGAATTAAAAAGAAAAATATATTTAAAAAATAACTTTTCCGAAGTATTACCATCCACAGAACCTTCCAAACTGAGAAAGGTTTGTTTCCACTCACTGATCATCTGTACTGGAAGTAAAAACAGTTTCTCAGAAAACAAACTTTAATAGTACGAACGTGAATCGTAAAACCAACAGGCCGTAAAAGCATGGTATCAGTACCATTTAATTGTCATTTATCAAAAGTAATAAATGTCGATGACGAATAAAAACCCAACAGGCCGTAGAAGCATGGTATCAATACCATTTATTTGTCATTTATCAAAAGTCAAAAATGTGTTGTTCGATGACGAATAATTTGATAAATTCTATTGAGCGTTTCTTCAAAAATGTATGTATTTTTTTTTTTTTTGGAAATGAAAAATATCTATTACACTTTGTATGCTATTTTTTACACATTTTTGAATAACATTCTTCTACCAACTGCGCAATTGATTTTGCGTCGACATTTGTGGTGTATTCATCAATTTCCATGGATAAGTTCTCATTCTTCCATCTCTTATATAGTAAACCACGCCAGTCTGCTATATAGTGCATGTGGCTTTTCATATTATGATATTTAGGGAACATTTCAACGAGAGCCGAATGTTTGGGCAACATTAATGAATGTGCCAAACCTGCTCCGTGCATACCTACAAGAATATCCGCTGATGATGTTATTTCAAGTTGTTCATACATAGATAACTTATCCAATTGCACGCCCATCACCGTATGTCCAGGAAGAAGTTTAGTAACAGTTAAAAATAATTCCATTTCATTTGCAATTTTCCTACTGACTTTTCCAGACGGGTTTCTTGGATGAGCAATGTAATCTCTTCTCCAGATAATTAGTACACGTATATTTCTACAGTCGTAAGGTCTTTCTGTTGAAAGATTAAACTTTTGTAGCACAAATGCCCTAAAGTCTTCGATAAATGGAGGGGGGATCTTGTCGGTAAAAATACGTTTACCAGTCGTAATAAATTTGTGGACGAAAAATGGTTTTTTCAATGTTCCAATACGGACTACCTTATCGAATAATGGTGTCCATAATTCATCTGTTATACTGACAGGATGGGCATCTACCCATAAAACGCTCAACGTTTCTGGTCGAATGGCTAGATATGTACAGATGAAAAAGATATTATACAGATCTGACAGTGTCCAGTACAAATTGGCATAATCGTGACGGATTATGGCGACTGTCGTTTTGGAGCTCGTGTTTAACATATTCGGCTTCGACAATGTCTCTGACAGACTAACTGCTTCACACAGCTGTTTAAAATCTGAGTTGTGTAAAGACGAACAATTAACTGTTCCATTGCATGACAGACGAAGAAATCCAGATTTCAGATGGTGATATTCACTGCTTTCTTTCTGGTTAATAACTGAGTTTGGGTCATCTCCCCCAGGTTGTCCGATCGAATTTTCAGGATGTACTTCCACATTTTCAAATACAATGAACTGCTCACTGTATTTTGTTATATTACTGTTTGTGTAACACGAAGACGGTATTCCCATTAATGAGAGATTAGTAATTTGTAGTTTATTATTATAATAGTTCCTTGTCCACATCCGCATTTTTTCATGGTTGTATTTAACATATTTAACTCCATTCTGAAGTTCAGAAAAAATTGTGAATTTATATTTATTTGAAAATTGTGTTATACAAAATATTATCACAATTTGTACCACAGCCACAATAAGTATCATAATAATCCGTGGTTGAAGCTTTAGATTCACCATTTTGAAGTGTGTTTTACTGTGTTAACCCAATGTAAAACTAACTGAATGAATGTTTTTGAGCGATATGTTTTCTACCGGTATGGTTATTAGGAATTTGTATTTATGGAAGCCCTGGAGGGCATTTATGACTTGTGAATACCGACTTATGGCTTTTGACTTTTGGGTTACAATTTGCAACTTCGAAGAAATATTTAGCGGCATATGTGGATTGATATATTCAGTATATGAAACAAAAATATTCAAAAGTATTAAATAAAGAACAGCTGAGACTTTCGGCGTGTTTGAGGTTACTGCTTTAAATTTCATTATCGTGACTAATTTTTGTCGAGCCCGCCTGCGGTGAGCTCGACATAGTCGCCACAATGGCAGTTGCGTGTCTGTACGTGAGTGAGTGAGTGAGTGAGTGATTGAGTGAGTGAGTGAGTGAGGTCTCTAGCTCAAAGGTCAAGGTCACACTTAGAGGTCAAACGTCAAAAATGAGCATTATAGACCTTGTCCGGGCTGTATCTCCCTTATGCATAAAAACTTTTTAAGATAACTTGGCATTATTGTTAAACACCATGAGACGGTGTGCATTGCGCAAAATCCAGGTCTCTAGCTCAACGGTCAAGGTCACACTTAGAGGTCAAACGTCAAAAATGAGCATTATACACCTTGTCCGGGCTATATCTCCCTTATGCATAGAAACTTTTTAAAATAACTTGGCACAATTGTAAAACACCATGAGGCGGTGTGCAGTGCGTAAGATCAAAGTCTCTAGCTCAAAGGTCAAGGTCACACTAAGAGGTCAAACATAAAAAATAATCATTATACACCTTGTCCGGGCTGTGTCTCCCTTATGCATTGAATTAAAAATGACTTGCCATAATACAATGAGACCATGTGTCTTGGGCAACACCAAGATTTTTATAGGTCAAAGGTCAAGATTACACATTCGGTCAAATATATTTTCCTTGTCTGTGCTGTAACTTCTGTTTGCATTCAAGGATTTTTAATTAAATTGGTATAAAAGTTTACTTTAATGAAATGATATGTCATGAATATCACCCATACTTGTAGTTCAAAGGTCAAGATCACAAGCTGGCTAAACAGGGGCTCGACATGTTGCCCTTGGGCTTCTAGTACCAATTATGACCTCAAGTGGTTTGTCTGAAGTGACTTCAAAAGCTGATCGTTGGTATGAGCGTCACATAGATCACACCGTATACCCCGAAGAGCCGAACACAGTTGCTCAGGCGAACACAGTGGCCGATAAATTTTATAGTTTCGAACGGATAATAAGTATCGGCTTAATTAATAGTTATCTTGAAGGATCCGAACAAAACCAATCATGTACATTTATTCGCTATTAAAAAAAGAAATAAATACTCGAAATTCCGAGGAAAATCGTGCATTTTTCAGCGAGAAATAGCTAGAAATGTCTGCTATTTTTAAAAGAAAACGCATGATCTGATGAATCCAGATCCATAAATGGATTTTGACACAAAAATGAACCTTTTTAAAGATATCATCACTTACTGCAATCTATTTTCTCTCAATATTCGAAATCCCAGCTTTCTATTCCCATTTTCTGCAGAGTTATTGATGCATAAAGTTGGCATGTCCTCTTATTTTTGAGAACGTCAAGCACAGTTTATTGTAAAAGTTGCGAACCTCGAATACAGTTAGAACGTTAGATATGATAACGCTTAACACAGTCGCCATACACTTCTTACCGCACCCTTTTTAGACTTCTAAACCCAAAATTGTCAATTATCTGTGTTATACGTACATACATTTTACAAATGAAGCGCGACTTTCATTGTATTTCGAATACGTAGTATGAATAGACACATTTTTCTGATAATAGATGCTATGTTTTAGTCATATACTTTTATGCGTCTTGAAAGCTAAGTATATAGTCTCTGAATTATCCGTCCTTCTGTCCGGGCGAAGATATACGTGTATATAGATGCCGCTTTGTTCGTTCATCTGTCCGTCATAGCGAATGGATGAATATTAGATGGCTGTATGGAAAGCCACAGTACACCCCCGAAGTAGTACTATGATTTGCTATATAAACCCATATCTGTTCTACTACCTCGGAATTATGCCAATTTCCGAAGTAGAAGAACCGTTCAATGTCGGAGTTCATATTATCCTACACCGGGATAGATCATACTACAACTTCGGAGTTTTATTTTCCGATGTAGAAGTATACCTAATACTACTACCTCGGCTTTCTTACTACAACTTCGGTGTTTTACTTTCCGACGTACACTATGTGTATGGGCAAGAAAGCAAGTCATCTGTGACGTTTTTATTACAGAATAATGTATGGGTCGCTTTCTTGTATATTTATATTGGTGATTTTGCCAGTCGTTATATATGTTTGCTTACCATTTTGTATAATCGTATTAAATCTGTTCTTTTTCGAAAATCCATTTAATTCCGGGTCGAAGTCCAGTGGTTAGCGTGCTGTATTTGTAACCAGGCGGTCCGGTCGATTCGATTCCAGTTCGCGGTAGGTCATACCCATCCTTGACTCTGATTTGAAGAAAATGCCGATTTTCCTTGACATAGGTTTATTGTAGAAGTGTAAGTTAGCACTGGTTAGAGAAACTTGTTAGGTGAATCGACCGGCGCATATATCTAAAAACAATCTTGAAAAACAGCATTTTAACGTATTCGACGTTTTTTTAAACTTTTCTCGGCTGTCTTTTTAATTCCAATTGAACGATTATCATCTCACAATCTGCAACAGTGCATAACACAAACATCACTGAAGTTATTCAAGTCAGTAAATAAAGGCCTACGGTCCGAAATACGTATAATATTGATTTTGTTTGTTTATATCGAGTTTTACGCCCCTTTACAACCATCAGAGTCATACAAGGCGGACAGTTCATCTAACCATCGTTCCTGGAAAGAACCAATACTAGACTCCAATCCGCAGTAAGCAAATGTCTACTTTCTCACACTAGGAGACATGGTCGGTAACGGGGCTCGAAATCAAGACCCTCTATCAGTGAAAGATTACAGTGATATGAAGTCTTTAATCACTCGACCACGGAAGCGGGTCGCATATAATATAGAACAAATATAGATCTGGTTCTGTCAATTGTACAACACATATAAATATATAATTATTAAACATCCATTACTTTGTCAATAAATGATGCTATTTTATAGATGGTTTTACAGTCTGGTGATTTCAACAAAATATAATAGTTGTCTAAATTTCTGTCAATTGTAAACCAATTATACAAATATTGATCTAGAATATTGTTGAATCCACTAAAATGAAAAAAATACCTGGAATGAATTCACATTATACAACAGCAATGTTATGATTTTGGTTGCAAAACTGACAAGATTCTGTGTTGTAATGGTGAATGATAATATCTACCCAGTTCTTGCTCTGAAACAAGTAGGAGAGCGACTAAATTTCTTGCGCAGTCAATTTAGGTTCATGATACGAACAACAACAACAATTTATTCCTAGTTCAGGCCACCAGCCCATAACAAGATATAACAATACAATCATTATGTTATGACAATGTGCACACATATATGATATATTTGTGACAAAGTATGGCATTATATTTAATATCATATTTTTGCGACATGAAACATAATATACAACAAGATGCTGCATTTTAATTTTTCATGATATTTTCGTTTCTTCGTTCTAACAAAATGTTTAAATCATTGATAGATGCTTGTATTGAAAGTTTCTTAGAACTATATTACATATATCAACTGATAAACTACGGCAGCATATCTTATACATTTTTACTAGGCTCACTATTTTCAAAGAAGAGTTTCACTTCATACAACTTAGAAGATATAACTCGACTCACTCAGAAAGTTATAGGATTCCAACAAACGTTCACTACCAAAAGCATTGACACCCACAAAATAAAACGATCAGCATCCGAACCCCAGCCATGTCAAACAGTCATTTATACTTCATGAACTATTCATACAGTATAATAATAGTTCAAGAAAAAAACATGATATCATGCATCCATGTCGGCGACACATTTTTAGTAATTCTATTACATTTATTGGTGTGAAATGATGATTTATTTCAACTGTTGGTCTGATTTAACACTAACAGCAGAGACAGTGATGTAATCGAGGAGTTTTTTGATACGTGTGTCATGATACTTGTTAGTTTATTCGATATCAAAGCTTGAGTGTCATAACTGTTGACCTTTTTTTCATGCAACAGATCGCAAGCCCATAAATAAAACCATAGAATAAGAAACATGGCTAAGTATAATGCCATGCCGCATAGTAAGAGTGAACACTTCCGCTGTCTCCTCAACATGGTAAAAGTATGTCCTTTAATTCAATGTTTCCAAAGGTTTTTTTCAATAGCAACTCACTCGGCGCGCATAAATTTTGATGTTGACCAAAGTACTACGTTTTTCGAAATCCACCAAGTAATTGTTAAACCAGTCACAAGTTCCCACTCAATGTGGCAGAGCAAGTCTACGTAAGTTCAGTTTCCATGAGTTTTTTTTGTGCTTTGGTTTACATCTGTACACTTTACTAAGAAGATCCTTGTTTTAATGAATAACTTTGTTACATTATACGACTGTATAACTAATTAACAAAAGAACAATAATGTAACTCAACATCGACGACACGTCCAGAAATATTTTCAGTCACATTTCGATGCATTCTTCCACTAGGTCTAGTTTTTCATTTACAATGTTAATTAAGGCTATTCCCAATAGTAACCGTGTTATAGCGTTGAGCGGAGAGGATTTGCCTGAAGATCAGCTTCATTGCATTCGTCTATTTCACTTTTTTCATCATTAAACTCATGTGAATATCATCGAGCGAGCCTGTCTTTGTTCCGATTCATAAATAATTGACAGAGGAATCTCACACTTTGCTTGTGCTATTGATGTAAATAAAGTCAGGTAATTATAATTGCCTGTTAATGACTTAATCACATAATTTACAAATAACTCATTCCCACAATTATGTAGTCCCGGTAAGATTTAACCATTCACTCTTTAATAGTGTTCAAAACCCATAATTTTCCAGTACCCCATTGATTGTAGCAGTCGACGCAATAACATTTAACACGTGTCCGCGTATCATACATTTCAATCAGGAACTGCCTTTTGTACATCGGAATAATGTTAACAGTTTAACTACTGAAATGCAATGTTTTATTAAACATATTGATTTAAACCTGACATTTATTCAAATGATTTGATTTTCATAGAAAATGAATATGAATTAAACCTCTTTATAGTGATATTGCATTTGCTTTCGTTTAACTGATGTCTATCAGAAACACAAATTATCAGAACATCCTTCAGTCATTTTAATGTTAATAATTAAATACACTTCTTGAAAAAGTAAATCATGCCACGGAATCAATCCAATCCTCACCATAAATGGAAACGTAAATTCCTATAGATGCGCATCAAAATCTCAGTAAAATATGCGGCAAACGAGGTGCTTTATCTCGGTTTTGATCAACCATGACCATTGATTAATCAATCAAACAGGTAACTGTAGTGTCAACCAGTTAATCATACAAGCGATTAATTGGATGTGTTCGTTATTTCGAAGTCTGCATACACAACACTGATAATATATCCTCAGTTAGTCGAATTCAAATTAGCAAATATGCCATAACCATCAAACTTCAAATCAATCTTATCAGCTATAGGCTTTTACATCATGAAGAACATATGACGGACTTTTCTTAGCGACGACATATTATTTAGATTTAAATCATTTCTGTGACGTCGTCCTTTTCTTCTCACAGTCCAATATTTTTACGAATGGACCACTTTCAATAGACAGTCGTCAGCTATTTTTTGTAATATAGCATTGTAGTCGATATATAGGGCAGCAACTCTTATTTGGACACTGAAAACGACGCATGCGTAAGATGAACGTTTTGGGTAGGAAAGGAAAAGAAAAATCTAACGTCGTTTCATTGATTGACCCTAATGAATGTTGCTTTTTATAGATTAGATACTTTGTTTGGTTAACCAACGATGACTCTGCGTTCTAAAGTTGGTTACTGGCGTAATCAATTTTAATATAATTGGAATGTTTTCAGCGTCGTGAGTTTGTTTTGACAAAACAAACAATTAAACAATATAGTATGGAATACTCTTCAATGTTTTAAGTGTTTCCATAGAATGTATTGGTGAATAAATAAATTGAGATACTTGGTATGACTAAATGCGTTTTAATGCTATAATTTTGTTGATTTCATCAATAAGTTAAATTAAGTTCAAACCTACTTACCGCCTTCCATTTATAAGTTGAAGAGAATCATAATTGATGGTTAAACCAATGTCACCTTGAGTCACAAATAAAGCTTATTACTTCGAATAATTGATGTATTTACCAGCATTTTAAGAGCTACATCTCCTTCTTAAGTATTTTGCCAATTTCAACGAAACTTTACAGGGATGTTCCTTGCATAAAGCTCTACCAAAATTGTTCAAAACATTTAATTTCATAAAAAACTCTGATTGTCAGTTGGCAAACATTAGGAAAAACTTTTAAAATAGTCTCGTCCAAAACCACATGGCCTAGAGCTTAGATATTTTATGTGTCGCATTGTCTGGTGGACCTCTAACAAGTTTGTTCAAGTTTTGTCCGTGGAGTCAAAATTGGCTCCACCCCGGCGGTAACTTGATTTTACAAAGACTTATATAAGGGAATGTTTAAAAATCTTCTTGTCAGAAACTACAATCCCTTGAGCATAGATATTTGGTGTAAAGCATTGTCTAGTGGACCCTACCAAGTTTGTTCAAATTGTTGTCATACGGTCAAAATTGGCCCCGCCTTTGTGCATATTTAAATACAAATATTAACTTTCTTTGTCATCGTTTACATGAAGCTTTGTGAACAGTCCATATTTATCTAAATGGCTTAATAGGACAGACTATGCTTCCTGTATTTAGCTCTTTATAATGTTGTATTCAGTAGAAAGTGTGACAACCAAGTCGACAATTCGATTCCCGGTGGCGACTGGTTATACCCTTCTACGAAATTTGACAATAATTTACGTCACGTGTGGATAAGTTGGCGGTTCCTAGTATGAGGATAAGCGAAGAAGAAGGATGGTAAGTTAATACTGATTAGAAATGAGCCGGCCGTTGTATATATAACTGAAAGTTTGTTGAAAAACGGCGATAAACCCAAATAAATAAATAGAAAGTGTATCTGTAATTTAACCATTCTCACTGCAGTTTCGCATATTAGTATTCTACACTTGCGAATTGTTTTCCATTAACGCATGTGACAACTTTATGTTAACAAAAATGTCAACATAGACTGCTAAGAGACATAACTCTTGATAGACAATCCTGTTCATAATTGATTTTCGTCCCTTGCACAAGGAACTTCTGAATCATGATAATAGCGCCAATGGTGACATGTTATGGAAAAGTCATCATTGTATGATAATTCTTGTTATATCTCGTACTATATAATACTAGTATCATATGTTTCTATACTCGTACCTTGATGGGGTTTCATCTTTGTCTATATTTCAGTCACAATTCATTTTTATGTGAACTTGAATCTTCATGCAGACCAAAGTACTGCATCCGCTATTAAAACGTTTCCATGAGTTGAAAAAGTATATAAAGGTGTGATTAGCAACGTCTATGTTATATTATAATTTAAAATTTGGAGCATGATATTTTTAAATATTGCGAAAACAAACAAAACGTACTTCAATTACAACCTTATTTTGGCATCTTCACCATATATGACGCGCGCTGATGTTATATTAGTAATTTACTATCCAACAGATAAATTAAGTGTTTAAGAATATTTTGCTGACATGCACTTTTGAATGATATTTTCTTAATTTTGTTTTTAAAAATGGAAACAGAGAAATGGTTGATAATATTAATATCACACTTGAGAAGTTGTAACGACTAACAAAATACAGTGTAGTAATAAATTGAAACTGTGATTTACTGCTTTTTTAAATCATACACCAGGGACGATCAATTCGAGGAATTAGATACAAACAAAATATTTCCTGGATACTTGTTCGTGTATGTTGTCGTTCAAGTTATGCGTGAAACATTGTCGCAATATGACCAGTTCAACAACATTTTAAGCACATGGAGCGTTTCAATTAACGAAACAAAACCTGTATCACTTAACAATAAGTTCAACTCTCATGAATACTTTCAGAATTTTAATCCTATTTCAATACACTTCAACTTAAAAATTATTAGCTACATTTTGTCAAGTTTCGACAGTGTTTCACAAACTGCTTTTTGACCACATGTACGAAGAAGTTCCTGGTTCGGTGCGTCGCAAGTTTACTCGTATAAAGGGTTTTGTCTTTCCAAGTGAATGTACCAATCTCACTCAGGGGCATACTCGTACATTTTTATTGACAAGGTGGTCGTGAGTAGGCATAAAAAATAAACCCTTATTTATAATATATACAGTCAGGGTTGCTTAATGTTTGAGATGGAGACCGGACAGTCCTTCCCTGAATGACTTAGGGGGGTCTGTAGAATTGTAAGATGCTTCGGTAGCTGGTTTCATAGTTGCGCTCCATTGATAAAGAAAGAATTGTGATAGCTGTCTGTCCTGCAGTAGGGTATCAAGTACCGGACCACTGCACCATTCATATCTCCTAGATCATGCCCATGGGTGGTTGAGTGGATTTCCGAAGGCTGGGATGTCCACAATGCTATTGTTATCAGACACATGAACATCATCAAAAGTTTGGAGTGCTGGCGGCGGAGCACTATATTAGGTAGCTCAAGGTCTGCGAACATCTGACCGATGCTGCTTGTTGTCCAGTAGTTGCCGGTGATGAATCATGCTGATCTACGCTGTACAGGTTCTAACTGCTGAATACAGGCATTCGGTTGGAGAGGTTTGTTAGGCACTTTTTCGTCAATGACTAGCATATTGAAAGAGTATTATCTCATACCTTGATCATTTGTAAAATGTACCTATATTGTGCATATGTAACTTGGAAGCTTTTCAGAAAGGAATGAGTACTTCTTGCTGGTTTCACAGGATCATTTGTAAGGTCTACTGCTGCTTTTTCGACAAAATATTGCTGGTAAGCTGTGTTAACCTTGCAAGTTTGGTGTGAACCTATGGCTACATTAGGTAGGAAAAGAACCTGTTATGTGTTAAGACAACATGCTTTTTTATTTTTTCAACATTGCAAAAATCATTTTACGGTTCATCTATTAGTCAGTGACCTGCTTATTATCACATTCTTCCGGCACATTATTACGTCGCTTTGAAATGTTCGTAATCTTGCAACACTGATCTACTTAGTGTGTGGTTCAGTGTTGTTATTTATATCAGAAATCTATCCATGTTCTCGAGAAGCTTCCTGTACTTCCGATGTAGTTATTGATTTCTGACAGAATTACTGTGAAATTATATTGCTATCATTCATCGCAACGCGTGTTTAACTTGTTTACAAAGCTGAATTAATTACCTTGTTATGATGCAAAATAGTGTTCTACAAATATTTACCAGTGTGTCATAAGACCGGTGTGTCGTATATCATCTCAAATTAATGGTAATTTATTGTATTATCACATTTTATGTCACGTTCCACGCCTAAAAACAATATTGCAAGGTGTGGATAATGATATATACAAAAATGTATTTCAACTTCCATAAATGTTGGAATTTGTCTTTAAGTCTTTCCTATCATCATAATAGTGAGTTTAAGTATTTAACTGATGTCAATGCAGGGAGACTTAAACGTACATAATAAAGAATAACATGCACTATTTAGAAGTGAAGACACAAACTTGAAGATATTTGACAGACAATAACGGCTAACATGGTTATGAAACAAGATGTAAATTTGAAACAAGGAGCATTTGATCAACAAGGTGTATATTTTAAAAAAGGAGCATTTGATAAAGAAAATGTAAATTTGAAAAAAGAAGCACGTAATCAACGGAAACATAGCGTGTGTCACATTTACCTAAGCTGATAAGACAAAAAAATCACAGTATCAAGTGAGGTAGTAGTATCCTATTGTTATGGAAATATTGTACTGGCCGTCTTAATAGACAAGTTTCGCTTATTCAGTCATTTACATAACAGTCTAATCTCTGAACAAAGGCCATCCTTAAGAAAGACAAAAGCTGGCCTTTATTTGAGGTCATTTCGTTCTAAAAGATAAATGACTTTTTTAAAGAAAGCCCTTAAGTGTAGCCTTTATTAGGCGGATCCCGCTAACACAGGTTTGATTGTACTTACTACTGATATGTATACATACAATAATCTGGATTTGATCCGTCAGGCCCTTTGGATGCATGGGTTAACCGTTTCACCAGAACTACTAGATTACCCAACATATCGATCACGCATTATTTGGTTCATACGGAGTCATGTAATAGTAGTTTGCGTCGGTGTTAGTGT
Organism: Lutraria lutraria; assembly: GCA_964023205.1. Taxonomy (NCBI): domain Eukaryota; kingdom Metazoa; phylum Mollusca; class Bivalvia; order Venerida; family Mactridae; genus Lutraria; species Lutraria lutraria. Next base: position 13,909,034 of record OZ026834.1, on the reverse strand, counting down.
TTTGTCTGTAAATTAACACAATTGTCACATACGGTTTGTAATATTGCCACATTCCTAGCAATTATTCACCCCTTTCTGCGATCAATCGCTGAGGTTTGTCTGTCGTGTCTTGTACAATGTTATCGCGAATTATTCTAACTGGTAGCAAGTTTCTAGGATTTTATCGATTTCTCCATGCTGAGCCACTATCACTATCGACAAAATGTAGACTGTCGTATAAAAACAGCGGAATTGGAATTGGCAACTCAATATTCAAGTGTTCGCCGACTAATGTAAATACGTTCTTATGCGGAATTGTTAGCGATTCTCAATGGTAAGTTATTGGGTTTTAGTATTTTCTGTTTGTTTAGAATCGGAATTCAATGTCCCTATTTGTCTTTGGAATTTATATTTAATTCACTTTGTATATGGCGATTGTAGCAATGATGTCCATGTTAAACGAATGCTGAATATTGAAGAATAAGATGTTTTTCTTTGTGTTCTGATGATTCTACACTTAGAGGATATATATAGTATTCATAAATCTGATCTACGTAGCTTTGGGTTACTGCTAAAAGAAGACATGCGTTAGCAAGTAAAGTTGAACAGGTTCTCTATGTATTATTATCATTCAGCTTTATTCAAAATTATATTGTTTTCGTTCCACCGGCGTAATAATTCAATATTTCTACGAATGAGCTCTAATTCTAATTGCTATTTAAAAAATAGATTCCTTGTGTAAAATCAATAGTGTTTGTATTTTGTTTTCAAATGCTAAATAGGAAATACGTGTACTTCATATCTCCTTTCTGTACCTTGTATCGTGGATATTATTATTTGATAAATTCGGGTTGACAACATAGGGGTTGGTCTTCATTTGTGTGTATCGATATGATTTTAGATACTTCATTAGAAATAGGTTGATATTTTGATGCATTATTTCTTAGTGTTAAAGGGAGACTTGAAAGGGAGGGATATCTTTTAACATGGCTTTCCTTAAATCGTTTAGGCATATTGTACGTCTATTTATACATTTTCAAACGATTGATGACAACATATTGGAATAAAACAAATTTATTAAATGTACTAAGTCCATCGTATTAATGTATATCTTATTTGAATCAATGCCAACTTAAACTATATTCCCGGTCCACCCTGAGCATGTATATATTATTTGAATCATTGACAGTTTAAAACCATATTTCAGGTCCGCCCTATGCATGTAGGTCTTAATTAAATCATTGTCCATCTTTAATTGTATTTCGGATAATAATGAACTAACCGTGCGGGTCCTTAGATGTCCTTGCTGACAGGTTCCACATTGGTGCAAAAGTAAGATTTTCACCATATATATTTATGTATGTGTGTATTGAGAAAAATAATTTGGAACCTTTATTTTGTTCTTATGAAATATGCTATAAATATATTTTACAGCACTTCATGGTGTAGCAGAAATTCTTGGTTAGTGGAGGGTCTGTGGGTGCCTATGTCATACACTGGTTGCCTGTGCTTGGTGTAACATAAATTTATGATCCGATTGTTCGGTTGAATTTGTTTAGAATTGTCAATAAATAACAATAATGTGATGTATCGTGATAAATCTGCCATACTCTTAGTAAAGACATCAATATTTTGATAAACTACGAGTCGTTTTAGACTACTAATCATTCTTTGCACGCGATTAATGACGTCATTCGTCTGTGAGTTGTTTGTTTATGAAATGATGCTTCATTTAATTCTTGAATATTGAACGGATCAAGTTCACACATCTTTGAAGAAGTTCAATACATTATGTTAGACGTTATGTTGCGTTAAACTTATTGACATATTTATATCTCTGGTTCGGTTGTGTGTTGATGTAAATAAAATAAATAATTCAATTGGTAGATGTAGCCTTAGACAAATGATGATATTGAAATGAAGGTGTCTAGAATATTTGTAACTATACGATAATGGAATTTTAGGCCGAATAACTCCAATGTAGCAACTTGAAAAACATAGAGGGGTGTAAACATTTAGTAGAGATTAACTTATATGTTTTCTTAGTTTTATGAATGCTCAAACCATTAATAATTTTCCGGGGACCTTCATAGGAATACTGTAAAACTTCACGTACTTACCGATTCAATATTAAGTACTTGTATTTTCCGTATACGCTTCTAATTTGGTCAAGTATTCAGGCTTTTATCACTGTAGGCAAAGATTTCTCTTGAAAGTGGCATCTTCTCATTTACTTGACTGTCTTATTGCAAAGCTAAATCTCATTTAATTGGAACAACATCTGCGAATCAATAGAATATTCAATGTTGTACTGTCTGGCTTCCACATTGTTCAAATCAGTTCGTAATTAATGAATAAAGTTTCCTATGAATGTAACAATAAGTACATATGTAGGCCTATAACCAATTAGGGCGCTAGTATTAATGTTAAATCGATCAATTATTTAAAGAAAGTGCATGTAAATATTTTCCAAAATTTTCCAAAATAGTCTACCCTTGTTAGCAATTATTCTTTATTTGGATTTTGAATTTTTTGAGAAGGAAGTGTTGTTTTTCTATAATCAACAACAGTAAAGTACAAGTCCTTATTATTGCTATGCTATTAAGAATTACATAACGAATGTACGCATTATTATATCTCATATGTGAATATTTTATGTTCATATAGCGAACATTCCAACAAGATGGTCTTTGTGAATCCATCTAGTGACAATCTAGTGAATATTTCCTTTGTTGAATAATACAATAGAAATCCTACCATGTATTCTTATTACAGTAGTTCGGGTTATAATGAGAATCATTACTCATTGTAAGCAGAACATAACACCAGAATACACATCTATAGGATGTTTTCTATGGTTAGTGAGAATAGCTCCATTGACCAAACACGCAAACAACACTGGTATTTGTTATATCTAAAATACTGTACTTTACCCAACTTTACCTTGGGTTCACGGAAATGTGTTCTATAAATATGATTTGGCTTAAAACTTGGTCAATTATTCATACATTTAAGTAATTACAGAAAATTTATATTTCATTGATATTTTACTGATCAGCCATCGTGATTGAATTTTATACTTGTTACTCAGAACATTTATATCTTAGCTCGTTAATTAAAGTGAGGAATTTTGTCATGATCTCCACTGGGAATGTCTGTGTTGATTCAGTAAAATCCATTAACAACTACGCGAAAACATCTCTTATCTTGAAGGATAAGAGCAACCGCTAATATCCGCTTGTTGATTGCCGCAGTGCGTGTGAAGTAGTGGTCGTGGTTAATTAACGACCCATTTGTCTGGCAGCATGAATTAAATTTAATGGAAAAATAGATTACGTGTCCATGTCTTAGAATGACGTTTAGTTGAATTCGCACTGGAAAGTATTGAATGCTGGTGTAATTCTTTTTCAGGACCTAACGAATTGAGTTTGAATTTGAATTCAACGTCGAGGCATTCTATTCGTCCATCATGTTGCACGTGGTAGTGACGTCAGTGTGCGTCATTTCCGGTTTCCATATTGTTTTAGGAGTGATAAGTGTCATTGCAGGAATCATATCAAGTATAAAGGCGGAAGTATGGTTAGCGCACAGTGTGTCACCAATATGGAGCGGAGGTTTTGTAAGTATTTAAAAGGTTTAATCAAATTCAAACACATACTACACTTGATTTTGATGAAACCGATCATTGTTTTACCAACATTTTTCCAAATTAATCGTTTCACGATTAGTAGAATCATGGCCAAATTCAGCAGGAAGGGACTTTGTTCTAATACCCTCCATTTTAGTTTGATTTTCGGTTAAGGCCTAAGTATCCCCTGCTTTCATGGTATCCATATCTAAGTGCCTGAGAAGTATTGCTTTATGACATTTGGAAGCTTCACACACCAGTGAATCATGTAGAATACAGTCACGTTTCCTGGAAAAGTCAACAAACTGCTTATACTCGTAATATGTCAGTTGTCATAACAACGTTTTTTGAACTACATGTACTATATGAACCATTAATCCTAGACTTTGTCGTGATAATCATAAAGTTATCTGTATGTATTTCAGTTTATCATTACTGGTATTCTGGGAATATTCTGTGCTAGAAGAAAAACGTCATACGTGGTAAGTATTACAGAAGTAATTCTATTTATCAATGCTTTCAATATGCGTATATAATTTATTATTTATTGAACAAAGGAAACACGTAGAGACTATCAGGAGCACATCAAACATTCTCAATTATATTGTTAATGCTGTAAAAATCATTTAAGCTTCAAATAGAGTAAGTCAATGGCTGTGATTGTCATTTTCGTACAAAATCGTCAAACATCGGGTGTTTCCGTATTGACGGGTGGTTGAATAGTCTCATTGCATAATTCAAAAACATAACATCGTGAGGTTTGATTAAGGTCAAGTACAGGTGTGATACGGCATGATACTTATCACGATACGTCTAGACGCATCATATATAATTGTACAGATAAACCTGTTTTTTTCGGCCACCTCTGGCTTAATGCCACCCGGTCATTATTTTAGGATCCGCAGTTTATCCTCTGAATAAAGGCTACTTGTCATTAAAGGCTACATTTTGGCATTCCCTTGGGTGACCTTTCTTCACAGGTTTGACTGCATGTACTGTATTCAAACCACATTTTATTCTATAAAACAGACAATTTTCTCTTCAATACTTAAATGTCACGGTCATAAAGTTTTATATTCTATGATAAATTCAACCTACGCAAAATATTAATATCGAATGCCTTTGTATATTATTATCTTAATGAAATATTCTAATATAAATAATATTGCATAATGCGGTTAAAAAGTATTTTTTGTATAAAATGTAATACTTATGTTTTATATGAAGTAAAATATCGTGTTCAGTTTTATTTTAAGAGGCATGTTTTACTTGGCGTATAAATGGTGTAGTTAATATGTTTTTGCAAATTTTTAAACCAAATTTGCCTTAATTCAAAGTACAAAAAATCACACTTGTTCGTGTGTGTGTGAGTATATAATATAATATACATAATTATTAAATGCGTTTAAACATTGCAATAAAAACAACAATGGAAAGCCTCTTTGGTAACGGCGTTGTATATTCATTGCAAAAAAAATATATATATAACAGCCATTTTTGTCTATATCTTTGGGAAAACTGTGTTGCTGCCCGTGCTTTTCCAACGTTGGTGGCTTGAAGTTCTTGTCTAAAATGTCAAGGTATATGTATAGCACAACTGACATTTCACGTTGTCGACTGTTTTTATAGTATGAATCATTATCACAGCTACTCTGAAAATTCTCTCTTCTTTACGTGGTCCCAAGGTTTTAAAACTTAAGAACAAACTAAGAGCTCAAAATCTTAATCTCATTCTTACAGTAATGTTCCAGTTAATATAGCGCCAATTAATGTTTGAATACATGTACTAATTTATCGTTAATATCATATTTTTCTTGCCTTATTTAACTTAGAATCACTAAAAGACAAACTATAGGATAATAGTAGCCTTGATGCCGATCTCAAGTTTATAACTTGACTCTGACCACTCTGAAAACATGAGCTACGAGAACAAGGCTTGTTTCTCCGTACATCAACAATAATTCAGTGTTAATCAATCATAAAAAAAACCGTAAGGATGGTTAATCAATAACGTTCACTGTGAATGACAATCCAATAAGATCAGTACTTTCCTTGAGGACCTTCCTGTCATTAAGAATTTTAAAGATGAAAGAAAATTGCTTTGTGTGGAGAGCTAACCCCAGTGTGTGCTTACAAAGCTGAAAAGCACAACATCTAGTAGACAGATGTCTTGTTAGTATAGGATTAAATCAACCAGAAACATACATCGAATTTATTATCGATATCAAAGCAGCCTACAAAGACGGGAGTGGAGAGTATAATGAAGTCGTCCAAGTACACTTGTAGGGCACGGTTAGAAATTGTAATTGACAAAACGTGATCGAATGAAACTCAGATGGTGAATGCCTCTGTCATGTCAAACGCGTGTACGTCTTAGAACACTTCATCGGAACTTCTTAATTTGAAATTGATCGTTAGAGCTATGATGTTGAACGTTTTCACTGCATACATACACGAGATCTTCAGTTTAATCACTTAGCTACCATAATTATAAAATGATTATTGAAAATTCAGACACAGTTGCTTATGATATTAATATGCGACTTAAAAGGTATCACTTGAAACTATGGCAACCACGCCGGTATATCTGTATCGAGTAATTGGGAAAATACGTACGTGGTCGTGTCTTACATAAAAAACCTACTCAGTAATCTTTTAACACAGCTGATATGGTACATGGTACGTATGATTTAAGAGCCTTACATAATAATTCAGTACTTTGGATCTAGACAGATGCTATTTCTAAAGAAGGAGGTTGTCTAAGTTAAGAATAATCACGTGTTCAACGGCAATGCGTCTAGACAAAATGTACCTAAAATAACCAAATAACCTAAATGACCTCATTGTCTGCAATTATTTCATTTAACGTAGAAACAGACTTCACTTCTGTTGCATGAGAAATTAACAGGTTCTCTGAATAAATTTCAAGAAGTACAATTCGCTAAATAGATTGATTCAACGTACAAAAATGCAGGAATTAGGGTTGCTTAATTCTAACAAACACAGGGTCGTCTTAGTAAAATTTGTTTTGTAGCTTATGATTAAACAGAGTTCATCTAAAATTTTAGGTACAATCATGTGTTCTAAATGCAGATAAAATTATGCTCCAGAAATCAGATTTAATGTTCTATAGTGTGTATGATTTGTTCGTGTTTTTGGTAACTAGTGGCTGAGCAGGGCTTTAATAAGAGATCAATTACAGAGTTTTGATTATTCCAGATATCATCGATTTTGACCTCAGATTTATGCTGTTTGATGTACCTCAGTTAACCTCTTCATTGCTTTGTAATGTCATGTTTAATTGTGTTTGTTAATGTCAAATTTTATCAAGTTCTGTTAATGTCATGGTTAATGTCCTGGGTTTTATAACTTACCCACAAACCTTTGCGTCCTTGTCTTGCCGTAATTGTATAACATTACGTAACCTTCTTGTGATAATGTGCGCTTTTTTGGTGCATACGTGACATTTTCGGTTAATTGGTAAGATATCTCATTAAGGATGTAAATATCAAACATACAAGATAATCATGCATCATATCAGAAAATAATTTCGATGTCAACATCAAGTTTGTACGAAGGCGTTAGGTAGTACCAGAAGTAATTATATCTGAGAGTACTGCAGAATCCGATACCATTTTGTTTCATTTCTAAAGTCATTTAAGACATAATAATACGGATTTTATCTCATAATACTGCCTCAGTACTAAATGTTTCCCTCTAGAAATCGTTATTTCGTATTCATTAGCGTTGCTCTCTATCTCGGTAGAACAATATCTGTTTCATATATTCAGATATAGAAGATGAATATCATTTTGTTTGTATTTGTTCTTGCTTTGTTGTTATTGGAAAACAGTACTTGCATAAAGATATGTATGAATTTGAATTGTCTGTTCTGCTCATAACTGATCATTACTCCATTTTCTTTTCAGATCATGTGTTTTACAGCATTTTCAGTCGTTTCAATGGTTGTTGCTGTTGTCAGTATACAATTATTACGGCTTGGTCTTGTTAATCACACCACTGATGGCCACACCTTTCAGAAACAGAATAAAGACACGCTTATTATAATTGCTCTCGCACTTGCCGGAAGTGAAATTCTCGTCTGCTTGTTATCAACACTGCTGAGTTGTCGTATGGCGAAAGTCGCTAAGGAAGAATTATGTAAACGAAGAGAAGGGATGTTTCATGTCAAGGTAGTTGGACAAAAAGATATTGTAGTTGTAACTCGACCTCTAACAGAGAAAGGCTATGAAACTGAGAAAGAAAACGAAGACACCGAATTATAACATAAACTCTAATGATATAAGTGTGCATCTGAACGTTTGTCTAATGGAATGAACAGTCAGCGATTTTTTTCTTCTTTCTTTAATTCCGGTAAACGGACCCTTCCCAGTAGGATTAATGCCTCAATTGTCCCAATCCCAATGGAGAAATTTCCAATGCATGAACATTAAAAAAAAAGAATTTCAAAATCGGACATAAAATGACAAAATTTAATATGGCCGTTTTTTACAAGAAGTATAGTATACTAGTACACAGAAACCAGAGAACTCTATTTATTCAGTATTGTCTGTTGATAAAATTTCCAAACAACCAAGTTGTCGCGACTCCAGGGAGGTCAATATGACTGGACCCGGACCCATTCCCAAAGAGGTGACAAAATCACTGACTGTTCTATACCGATTAGCTACTTCGTTGATTTAGATAACAAGAAATGATTTTATTTTCCTAAAAAAGATGGCATTTAACTTGTTACCGTTTTATTCGTTTTCGCCAAATAAGAATTGTTTCGTTCTGGTATAATTGTATAAGATATAAGAACACATCATTGACATGCCTGTAACACGTCAAGGTCTTTGTATCTATGGTATTGCTGGAAGGAAATCAATTGATTTTCAATAAAGTCCTTGACGCAAACGGAAGATGCTTTCAATCTTAAAAGGTTTCTCAAGTAATAATGAATTGATGACGACAGACACAATCTATTTTGCGTTTTCAAAAGCATCAACACTTTGCCAGACAGGAGGAAGTAAATAATGTTGAATCGGCTGATATGAATATCCATTTCTTTCAGCCTTTCTGTTACATACGTGATTCTCTAAGCATGGTCCTAAAAAGACGAAAAGGTCGATAAAATGTTCAAAAGTTTGCACTTCTGTTTTTGAGTGAGACTAATGGTCAAGTAACAAATTGTTAACAAGGTACACCCCCCCCCCCCCCCCCATCCCCCAACGATTAAGTCAGAAATATTGCAAGAGATTGTCGTTTCAGTTCGGTCAGTTTGATTTTTCATGAACATTCTGTATATATGCCATGGTGGGGTTTAGTTTACCTATAATAACTATCAGATATTGCCAAACAGTCGCCAGTATATAGTTATCATTTTATAAAAACACAATCTGTGTACATAATTGAATGTTTCAATGACATTAAAGAATAAAATTATAATAAAAACAATCAGCGTTATAGTTGGAATAAATTCAATAACCGACCGACTTCTCTTTATATGGTTACTGCATGCCATCTTTGTTTTGCACAAATAATTAGTTTAACAACATTTTAACAGCACGAATTTCCCTGACTACATCAGTCCATATTTAGTTGAGCTCAGACATGTTTCCTTTTTTAGTTCCGTTTGTTTTGTTGATTATTTTTAATCTGTGAGCTATTTATAGATTCTAATTGTACAGCTGTACGTTTTCCTGCATGCAATTAATGCCAGACACAAATTCAACTTGATTTTCGGCCGCATAAACCTTATATATATATGGCACTACTGACTATCATAATAAATATATCTTCACAACGATTTTGATAACTTCTAGCATTCACTTATTGATAAATAACAAATTGTGCGTTAAATGCCTAAAATAAAATAAAATGGATATTCGGATGTACATTATGGCTTTGATACAAAGACCACATTTGGAACACTCAGCGATCATGATATCGGGTTTAACAATATTAAGCTGAAATAAAAAAAGTAGTTTTAAAGTCCGGTCCGAAAAAAAGTGGACATTATGATAGGTTGTATTTGTAATGAAGTGTCGCTGAGCGAGGCTCTACTGTATTCTATTTATATCATCAATGACTGTTAATTAAAATTTAAATTCTTTTAAAGCTTCATTGCACTGTATCTGTCTAGCATGTTGTTAAAATATACTCTCCTTTAGTTTTTTAGTTTTAGTTAACTTTTGTTTTTATTTTCTGCTTTTTTAGAGTGACGCAGACGAAAATGATAATGACGTCATATTTTCAGCGCGTACATTTGACTCCATTAAATCATCCAATGATGAAAACGACCTTCAAATTATTGACGAAATAGAGAATTCTGATTGCTTTAAATGTCCATCTTTTGATTTACAATTCGACAATAACATTGATCAAACGCAGGCGAAGTATCTGGAGGAAAGGTCAACCGGAAGTAGAAACACAGAACTCGAGACCATGAGGATATATTGCGTTCAGCAAGACGAGGCTCACTTCAGCAATACATCGCCATCGAAAAGCTGAAATATCTACCATGAAACTGAACCAAAGTGATATTTAACAGTGAATTTCTGTTCTGCTTGGCGTAAGGACAAGTCAGTTGTTCAACACGAACATAGAATAGTCCTAATTGTGTCATTGTTCAATGATACGTCCAAAACGCCGAAAAGTGTACGTATTTCGGACATAAACGAATTCGTACATTTCATCCATTCTAAATGGTTGTTTGTAATATCGGTGTGATAGTAGGGTAGTTAATTCCGTCCATCTGAAGCCTATGATTTCATTAGATGATATCATAGACGGAAGTATTGTATCTTGCCTTTGTAATATATGTGAAACATATCAATTTTCACGTGTAAATGTGACAATGTGAGACATACTAAAAGACAAACTTTCAAAATAAGCTGAAAGCAGAATGAACTTTTATAAGTACTAGCTAATGAATATACAAACAATTGCCGTGTGTTTTAAATTTGAAAAAGAGATATAAGAATGTTAGATATAGGACTAGTTGCCAGTGGTACGTTATACAGATTTAGACTGAAGACATCATAAACATTGCATTCTATACTATGCTAAACTTAGAACAAAATGCTTTCATGATCAAAGATCGACTTACTTGACTGATTTTTTGTATCTTCGACATAAAGGAAGAAGAAAATATTTGAATGATTTGCTCATGGTGCTAGTGCAGTTTAATGCTCTTTGGTGTAACAAGGTGTTTTATTAATTATGTATGCATCGCACAGGAATTTAATTCAATTTGATATATGTGTGCTATATCAAATACATTTCGTACAAATTGAATTGAATTTACTGCTTAAAATCACTTAACATCGCAGTAAATAGTGAACTGGACTTACCTTAAACGTGAACTGATTTTAAATTGTGTGTGTGCTCCGTTACGTGTCTGTGAAAGTAACAATTTTGGATTGAAAAATATCTATTCGCAGTATTATTAAAAGTCATATTTATAATTATACAAGTATTTATTTACGAGTACATACAGGTATTATAAATTGTTAAGATGCATGCTTTTATTGTATAGAACGAGTTTTATATTAAAGCTGGTAAAAAAGCGTAAATATCATTCTGTATTTGTTTCTTGAGAACAGGTTATATTAGATGAATCGTCCAGAACAACATAACTTACCTACAGTAAAAACAAAATACTGAAAATGTCCCATTTCTCCAATTGAACAAGATCACCATTACATCAGCCTTGCCAATACAAATCTTTGTAAAATGGACGCTAACAAAACAGGAAGAAGCCGTAGATGAACTCCTATGAACTACATTCGAAATGATTGATTTTGGTAACTGAACAAAAGTTAAGCTTTCCGTAGCAGTCACTCGCTCGGTGCACATTAATTATGATACAAACCGTAGTACTAACGTTTTTCTGCATCCGCCTTGCAATTGAGAAACTGTTTCCTGTTCCATGTTGCAACTCAACTAAAGTGCAGGTCGATGTAAGTTCCGTTTTCTAGAGTGCTTTCAGTACTTTGATTCATTGTGGTAATAGTAATTATACACGAACTTTACAATTGAAAAGTCATATTTATATAAATTCTCTGCTTAAAAGCCAGCGATTAATAGTTACACCACGCGTAGCATTTCACCCACCCATTCTATTGCGCATTAACTCGTTTACTTTGCAATAAATAAACATAATAAATACTAATAGTTTTTTTTTTGTAATCAAGTACAGTAACAATACTATATCCTTTGCATGTGTTACAAGAATTGTCTAAAATTTAATAATGATTCTATTCACAGTTGTGGGTGTGCTTTTTATGCGCAATATAATGTTATAACGGACAAAACCATTTATCCAAATGAATTGAAATATTAGATTTATTTTTTATGCGACGCGTATAATTCAACGTATCACATATTGGTTAGTCACTGTAGAAAATCAGTTTTTACCCGTATTTACCACGTGAAAAAGTCAGAAAACGCCTTCGGTGACTTTAAATTGTATTAATTAAAAGTGTATGGTAAATGCATTATAACAATTGTATTGGGGGTTAAATTTGTGGTTAAAACGAAACAAGATACTTTGCTGTGTGATTAAGCCGCATCATATACTATACGATGTAAGAATAATTAAGAGAATATGAAATTCTGGCGTAACACTAGCTGAGTAATGTAGCTCGAATGTATATAGGAGACTAAATACTTGTCATGCCAACGATGTCAATAATTATTTGGAAAGCATTATCACCTCCTTTTGGTGCAAACAAACAATCACCTACACACACTTGTTGTCATATACACAGTAAGAGCATCTAGTCAGTATTATCAACACAATACACTATTGGTATTCTATATTTAATAGGTCCCCTCAACAAAATAAATAATCAGCATTTTATAATAGGTACCTTCAATACATTAAACTATCAGTATGCTATAATAGGTACCCTCAACACAATTAACAATCAGTATCTGATCATAGGTACCCTCAATACAATAAACAATCAGTATTCTATAATAGGTACCCTCAATACAATAAACAATCAGTATTTTATAATAGGTACCCTCAATACAATAAACAATCAGTATTTTATAATAGGTACCCTCAATACAATAAACAATCAGTATTCTATAATAGGTACCCCCAATACAATAAATAATCAGTATTTTATAATAGGTACCTTCAATACAATAAACAATCAGTATCTGATCATAGGTACCCTCAATACAATAAACAATCAGTATTTTATAATAGGTACCCTCAATACAATAAACAATCAGTATTCTATAATAGGTACCCTCAATACAATAAACAATCAGTATTCTATAATAGGTACCCCCAATACAATAAACAATCAGTATTTTATAATAGGTACCTTCAATACAATAAACAATCAGTATCTGATCATAGGTACCCTCAATACAATAAACAATCAGTATTCTATAATAGGTACCCTCAATACAATAAACAATCAGTATTCTATAATAGGTACCCCCAATACAATAAACAATCAGTATTTTATAATAGGTACCTTCAATACAATAAACAATCAGTATCTGATCATAGGTACCCTCAATACAATAAACAATCAGTATTTTATAATAGGTACCCTCAATACAATAAACAATCAGTATCTGATCATAGGTACCCTCAATACAATAAACAATCAGTATTCTATAATAGGTACCCTCAATACAATAAACAATCAGTATTTTATAATAGGTACCCCCAATACAATAAACAATCAGTATTTTATAATAGGTACCTTCAATACAATAAACTATCAGTATGTTATAATAGGTCCCCTCAACACAATTAACAATCAGTATCTGATCATAGGTACCCTCAATACAATAAACAATCAGTATTCTATAATAGGTCCGCTCAATACAATAAACAATCAGTATTTTATAATAGGTACCCTCAATACAATAAACAATTAGGATTTCATTGTCTGCAAAATACTAGTATCAAAACAAGTAACAATTTTGTTGATGTTTCCGTGTATTTTTAACTACTGATAACCACTGATTCATATGACAAAGGAGTAACACATGGCACTCCTCTTCTTCATCATCACAAACAGCACATTTGGCTTTTTCAGTCCAGGTAGATTCACTACCCGGTGAAATAGTTATTAATACTATTCAGGAAGTAGGCAAGAATAGTTCAAGAAAACTCCCTTCGAAGGGGCCGTATACAAGGTGTTACACCAAACCAAAATAACGGAAATACCATTGTACTTGAGCCTTTAGCATGATCCTAAATAGTCCATAGTTCTTGAGAGGTGTTTATCAATTGTGAAAGTAGTTACTCCTTTTTATGCTTTGTTTGTTTGAACTTATATAAATGATACTCATCATTTTCTTTCCTTTCTGGTTTCAATCATACAGTTTTTTTTTCTCAATTATAAATGGCGATAAACTTGTAAAAGGTGACTAAAGTATTATATGGTATTGGTTTCGTTTTGGGAATTGCTTGAATCAGCTGTATGTATTTTTCTAAAGAAGAAAATATGTTGAAAAGTTGGAAAAAGCAACTTTACAAATGGTCATACTAAACACTTTGTTAAGAAGTTTAATAATCATTCTATGGAATCAAGAAATACTTCAAGCGTAAGTCTTAGATATTAATTAAAACATAGTAATGCCATTCCCTGGTAGCCAAACACCTGTGCATTTGTAGAATCTGTAAAACATGTTGGCATTAGGACGTAGGAGCGAATGACGTCCTCCGTTGATCAATACAATGTCTGGGAATCTTTTTCATAGCTATATTCAATACATAATAAAGAAGATGTCCGTATTTCGAAGTTAATAGAAACCTTTTGACTATTTGATGCTGTGTTTGATTGACTTAAAAGGCAAGAAGAATTGAAGTCTTCTAAGACCAGAGTTCAATGGTGAAATATGCTTATATTTAGGTTTCTTCTTCCATGCTGGGGTCATCTTCATAGGCGGTACGGCTGTAATAACTAAGTCTTTATGGCAACCATCGCCTTCCCTTCGAAGAAATAATAACTACAGTTCACCCTCTCCAAAGTAACACCCTTTAGGAGTAGCAACGTTATGTTGTTGAGAGTTCGTTGCTCTAGAACAATTGATAGTTGCATCGTACAGTGATAAAGAATCATGCTGTTTTTTGCAGGGAGGTTGTTGCCAAAGGGTGGACCGCTATGGAGAGATTGTACTGTTCATGTTTATACAAAGCGCTGGTCCTCCAGTGCAGCCTCGAACATTTCTAAAACACTGTTGTTGGAGGAGGGACGACAAATGAGCAACTGAAGTTAAACAACTGGCCACATGACTCTAGTTTTGAGTTTCGTGTGTTGGTGATACCATACGATACAACTTAACAATGTTTCTTCAATAGTCGTCAGTACAAAAGCAATAAAACAGAATGATACATCAGTTTTACCATCATCATCTGCTGGCTCACCAAGGACTGACGGTACTAAAGCTATACAATATTAACATTTCTCCTTCCAATTCATTCTTCTCACATACACCTCCGCCTAATTTCACTGTTTTATCAAGTATTATAATATACTTAATTAAGGTCCAAATGTAACTATCTATGTGCAAATTGATATTATATGTGAGTAATTGGAAACATTCAGAACATTTATTGTAGCAAATCAACGCTAAATGGAGTAACAACACCGATTATACGATAATATAAGCATGACAAAAAGCTAAACACGTGACTTTATAGTTTATTAATAAACATTGCCTGATATCATCCACCACATTTGCATGAGATTTGTTTACCAAGTTTTTACCTGTCTGGTTTCTGGAGTATTTAATCTATATTATAACAGCACATTAAATACACTAGGATATTTTACAATTTGTTTAAATAAGAGCAGACAAAGTCACGCATAAATGTATCTTTACAAATAGGAAATATTTCTCTTGCTGCAACGTATTAATAGAACGACTTCCGACGATTTTTTCGTCTCAGTCAATTCCGTGCCGTTTTCAACGATATTTCGGTTAGGCCATTCTGTTTTATTATTATTTGCGTCAGACAAAAAGGACATCACTTTGGTAAAGATAAAACAGGAGAAAGCAGTTACCCATATTTTCATCAATTTAATTGATGCATTCTAGTGTAAGATGCAATGAATGAAGTGTCAGATTTCTAAGTTCTGAGTTTAAACTAGTCAGTTGACTGTTGTTCGTTTTAATAATTATGTTTACTATGGTGTTTCTCTTCGTAAAGACAATTTTATTTTTCAAAATCAGTTTGTGTGTTTTTTAACAGGAAGCAAGGTTTTTCAAAATGAGGTTGACACTTAACAAAACAAAGAAGAACAGCCTTATAATTATACGGCGTCCGGTTCACCTGACAAGTTGTCCTTGACTGTATTTTTACCTGTAATTAATTAAACTTCTATCAGGAGCCGTCGGCTTCTTCCTATATTGGATTAAAATCGACATTTATGTCAAATTGTCAAGGAAATGGTATGACCGTCTGCTTCCGAGATTAGAATCCGAACCACAAGACCACGACCGCCGCCAGAATTTTATATGATGAAATTGCTAAGGAAATGACATCAGAATTCCACTTTTTGTGATAGCAACTCGCTATTTAAAGCGTTCATAGGAAATTATCGACTTATCAAGGAAAAGTACGAACAGACAAAACATAAAGCTATAAGATATAACACTAAACAGAATATTAATTTCCACCTTCCTATTCATTAAAACTAATACATCAAATGTGCATATGTCATTCTTTGCCTACATAGAAACATTTCTTTTTTGTATCTACAGTCAATCCTGTAAACAAGGGCCACTCTCATGAATGCCAATAAGTGTCCTTTAATGAAAGGTGTCCATTATTCGGAAGTCATATTGTTCCTTCTCTTGAGCAACAATCTCCATTTAACAACATCATGACTTTTTTAACAGTACGATTTAATTATCAATCTTACCTCTCCAGAGAAATCACTTCTCAACAACAACATAATTTTGCTACTCCCAAAGGGTGTTGCTTTGGAGAGGTTGCACTGTATTTCTGTAAAGGCAACTTTGGTATGGAACTGAAGATGTTCGCTTCCACAAGGTTTGAAGACAGATCAATGAACTATTATCATCATCTGTCTGTGGTATTTTATACGTAGATAGCAACACTAGTCTGATGTTTTCTGTATTACTAATGGGAAAGGCATGTTTTTTTAAACATTCCATATATGGAGAAACTAACACATGGTTTCCATACATCTACAGAACAGATTACAATTAACAGAATGTTTCTATGTACATAAAATACTTTAAGTATAACAATTATAAACTGTAAAATTCTAATTTGTAAAGAACAATTTTGAACATTTAATACATACATGTACTTTGTTTTGTTTTGTTTTGTTTTACTTGCCTGCTTGCTTGTCGTATACATACATATTATCCCGGATGAAGTTGGTAATTTGATAATGCATATATGCCTTACATTTGTAATGCGGTTGTCGATATGAAGTCACGATCAATACTATTATCATAAAATACCCTCGTTAGTGAGGGAAAATACAATACAATACAATTAATTATCATTTTTGGAAAATACCGGAAGTTAGATATGTTAATTGCACAATTTCGGATATTGCGAATTTTCGGATTGTCGACAAGTATTCTGGAATCTATTTTTGTTGCGAGTTTGATTTAGTGAATGAGTTGACTCACGAAATCCACGAAATTAAATTCCCTACAAAAACTATTGAAACCACTATATGCAACGACTACACGAAAAACAAACCTTAGCGAGGTGTTGACGTGTCATGCATCCAACATCTGCCTATACCATAAACCACTATATGTAACGACTACACGAAAAACAAACCTTAGCGAGGTGTTGACGTGTCATGCATCCAACACCTGACTATACCATAAACTGTTATACAAATTATGTATACGTACAACTTACACATAAGCAGAGAATAACTGAAGGTATTTATGTGTAACAATATTATTTATCGATTCTTTCTCTTCATTAAAACTGATGAATTTAAATCACTACTTCTTGTTATATTTTACAAGCATTGCGCATAATGTAACCGTTCTCAGGTGTAGTGCCTCTTGTTGCAATTTTAGGTCAATGGTAATAAACTGAAACCGTGGGCCTACTACCAAACCACTAACCAAAAAAATACCTACTAGACTTACATTACAACTGTCACCATGTTAACGCGGAATATCGGTGTCTTGGAAGTAACCAAGTTATCTACGTAGATGATATAGCCTTCTATCATGCTTTTACGATTGTCAATACAGATAATCTTATTCACATTGTATTGAAGAACAAAATCGATCCTTATCGACGCCAGATACGTACGTACTTTCTTTCTTAGAGATGAGAGTATCATTATAGACAGTAAACATTTCTAGGAACTGGAAAACGCAGCAAAATCCACTTTCCACACAGACTGTCATAGTCATAAATTACGCAACACGTCTCACAGCAACATACAAAACAGAATATCGCACAAACACGACAATCCACCAACACGATTAACTATATGATTCACCAGTCAATACGACTTACACCTACATGTACCTGTAAAGTATGTAACTCTTAAGAAGATGAATTTCACTTTATATAATTGGCTAGTTACAGTTATTGATTAAACAGTTTAATTCTTCTTGAAATTAAGACTTGGGTTAGTTACATAGTGACAGGCATTTAACACAAAATACAGTCAAAACTGTGAACAAAGAATACCATTGAGATAGACAGAATGACCGGAAGTCTTTATTTGAAGACAATTTTGTTCTAAACAAGTAATGACGTTTTTTAATGGCCTTTATTCACTGGGTGGCCTTTATTTGGAGGTGTTCGCAAACAATTGTTTGTATTTACTTTTTTGTAGCGAGTAATTACTTAAGTCAGTCCGCTGGTCAGTATATTGCCAGACATTGTTCAAATTTTGTCTGAATGATTTCTGCTTTTCTGTAATTTTATATTTTTATGCACAGTGTATACTGTTTAATAAATTGTACTGTACATGTTTAACTACTAGCATGTAATATGTCTTTGCCATACAATCATATCATACTGTAAATGGCCAAAGGCAATTCATCATTGCTGTTTATACCAATAAACTTTGAAATCTTTAAAATGATTGCATTTTTTCCTCGCCTTTTTTTCCTTCGAGTCCATTTATGAAGATACGTTATATGCACGTTTTTTAGCCGTTTAAGTACATTGTCTGAAATGTTTACGTTGAGAAAATTGTTGTTTGGTCAACGTGGAAACTTAAATTACGTGCTTAACATATTGTAAAACAAAACATACATACTGATTGTATTCATGTACATAGTCTGTCTGTTAAAGATGCACGTTGCGATACCATATTTTTGAAATGAGAACGGATAACAATCATGGATTAAACCTTTCCTCATTTAGTTATTCAATAACTAAAGCTTAAATATTTCTAGACGAATTGATAATAAAACTACAACCGTCAATGTCAGTTATTAATTAACCTTCGTGAAAGGTATAAGTCGTAATAAAAGTCTACATTCTTTTATAATAAACTTGGAGTCTAATGATTAATTTGTAATTTTATTGTATATTCATGCACTGAGGATATTCTTTTTATGGTAATGCGACAGTTAATTGTCATTCCGTACGGACGAAAAATATGTACGTTTTATAAATGTGACATACGTTTATAAAATGCTTCGATTATTCCACACGCACCATTGAATACTATTACCAAAGCATAAACAAATCCATGTCACCGTTTAAATCCCTCAATAAAGGTTTCCCTGCTTTTTCTTGCAAAGTTTTAACGACTTTATACACGACATGACCAACAACAACAACAATATTTCTCTTAAAAGTTATATTTAAGTCAAGACAGAATTTCTCCTTTTTTTACATACATGTTCGACGTCAAATAAAGAATCATCATTTTGGTGGTAAAAATGTATGAATATGTCCTGAAAAACATGTACTTGAATAATATCAATGCATATAAAATATACAAATATTAAACTATTTGCCAGTAAATATTACATGACAATATTCACTAATTTTGTTAACATTCTTTCATTGCTACGTATATGTTCTTGTATAAACATTGCGACATTTTTAATGAAATGAGCACTTTTTGGTCATGGGTGTCATTAAATTTAAAGGCCACGTGTCACTGTGATAAAAAACATGTTTTGTCTTTCCCAGTGGTAGCCTTGTTCACAGGTTCGATTGAAAAGCATCAGGGTATGATTTTGCAAAATATTAATACGTTTGCCTTTGAAGTTATTTTGTCGTCAAATTAATAAGACCTTTAAAAAAACTATAGTGACAATTAGTTATAAATTACGAACGCAAAATGTCTTTTTTGCTTCATGATTCTTGTTCGTTGATTCTAATTATGAATTACAAATAATGGTCTTCTATGTAAAAAATAGCGTTTGCCAATCAGCTGCCGAGATTATTTGAATTTTGTACCGATTAAATACATGAAGACGACTGTCTGAGATCTTCAGCAGATAGAGACTGACCTACTTTTATTAAGAGAATAATTATATACGACGGCAAAAGTAGGACTAACAATAAGCTAACGCTCGCTTCCCTTAACGTTTCTAATTTCATGTAGAACAGTCATTTTAGACACTAACATGGAATCTGAGACATAAGGTGAAAGTCTATTCTATGCCAGAAGTAATTATGCTCAGCTGTTATAAAAAATCATGTTTGACCTACTTATGCTTATTGTGATACGTAAAGGTAACTCGACCAAAATAGAGTAAGTGGTCAGCAATATTTATATATTTCTTTTTAAGGGTATTTTCGCACTTTTGAAGTGTGATTCGTCCCCAAACATTTTCGTAATACCACTATTGGTGGCATTGTTTTTAGAATTTGCTGTCATGAACATTAGGGTCGGAGTTAAAAAATAGAAGCGGTGGGCTACCGGATACATTACTTTTTTGGCGACCGTTATCATCCGTTATTTTTTAAGACCCTTCAGAAAACAATGTTAATCTTTCAGGTTTTCCATGTTTTTCTCTTTCTGGTATATTTGATTATTTGTTTGATTATAAATTGTATCTATGCAATTTTATGTCAATAAAATATATGTTATGTTATGTTACTTTTTTGGCCTAATGTAAATACCTCTCACGTTCGTAAAGACACTAAATTAAATGTTTAATACTAAGTTCTCTCTCCTAACATTTTCATTAAATTGATATAGACTACAGAAAACAAAAATGACAAGTTGTAGACTTGATAATATACATGTACAAATATATTTACATCATTATCAGTAGTTGCAGATAAAAATAGTTTCCAGGAATACCGTCAACATTGGACTTCATTACATATGTTGCCACCACAGCAAAGTCTATCTAATAGATAAATGCCACCTACCCCAGTTTTAGTAGTAAACACAGTGTAGTAATGTCTGTATAGAGGGGACAGTCATGTAACTACAAGATATTATAATGATCACACGGTAACAATAGAGTCCATATTTTCTCAGTTATCACTTTAATGAATATAGTATTATTATGAAATAGATGCTACGTGCTATTTAAGTTGTTGTTGTTGTTGTTGTTGTCCTGGTTATTGGTTTGGCTGGTGTTGATATTGTTGTTGTACGGAACATGCTTAGTCTGTTCTTGTTTCTTTTGATACTTTGTTTGATATTCTCATAAACGAAGGATATTATATTAAAGTCATTACATGTATATGACAGATAATTACTATCAATTTGCCCATTCAAATTGCTGTATAGCCGAAAGAATGCCAATTAAATGATAATGACAATATCAACAGTTGACTGAACATGGTCTTACCCCTGGTACTTTTGCTTGCTATCGTATTATTATTTGTCCGTATACTCTTCTCATGTCTGTGTTGCGTAGCTATTGTATGACTGCATCCTGAATTCTGACCAATACTCGTTCCGAAACAAGGGATTGTGAAGGTTCCGGTCAAAGTCCGCCATTGACGGGAATCGATCCCGCAACCTCGGAGTTAAGAGTCCGACGCTCTACTACTACACTACTTTTTAATGCTGAGTAAGAATATCATAAATAGAACACAGATAAAACATCTGACAAGATAACAAAATAACACAAAATACGATTATATCTGTTTATTTATTACAAAATGGTACACACTGCTACTGGCTTTCTGGCTGTTGACAGCAGGGCTTCACGCATCTCTGGTTGTAAATACAACTAATAATTACGTAAGGAGCAAAAAAAGCTTGTTTCTGGTTACCCGTACTACCCTAGTTTGTCCCGGAGACCGACGACCCTCAACTTTTTATTAAGTCTAAGGAACGATACATTCTTTCTCCTTTTTCTACCTTTCTGAACTCTTTTCAAGATCCAAAATAAATATAAAAAAGTTCCAGTCTTACCTACCCAATTTTAATGAGCATGTAACCAGAAATAAGAAATTATTTAGCCCTAAAATATACACATACATACATAATTTATATATATCCTATTCCTATACACATATATCTCATACTATCAATAACTAATTCATGAATGAAAGGGGGAAGACTCCCCGGAGGAACGTATTTTCGACATTGTGGAGTTAACTCCCTTGATAGGCGTGTTTTAATGAGTAGTGCATCGCTGTTCATATTTCAGCTGGAAGGTGGAATTAATGTATAAATGGTGCCTTATGAGTGACAATTAGAAGTAAATATTGAGTGACTACGACGTTACGTCGCATCGTCTGTACATAAATTCACTTCAATTTGAGAGTCCTCAACAATTTCCGAGTCCTTATCTGCAACATTTGTATCATTGTCTGCATCTTCGTCGGCTCCGACATGAACGTCAGCATCGGCGTCTTGAACGTCAGAGTCGGCTGCTTCTATTTCAACACTCTCTTCAACATCGGGTTCAGCAGTGTCATCTCGAACAAACTTACACATTTCATCTTGGACAAACTGATAGAGAAGGTTGAAATTGTTTTCTGTGGCTTCCGTGAATCTGTCTGATCCCAGATTTACCTTTATTGTCTCGAGGAATGGATTGCGATATGCCTGAAGAAAAAAGGATATTTGGAAAGTTTATTCATATTATTTGTGGTATAACATTTAGCTGAATCAGAAAACAATCGTAATATACAGTCGAAGCTATCTTAGTGGCCACCTCCGAATAAAGGCCATTAGGGTAGTAAAAGCCATTCTTTTAAAGTCCGTCATTGATTAGAAGACCTTCAGTTAATAAAGGCTACATTTTGTCTATGTCCAAAGGTGACATTGTTCGCTGGTTTTACTGTATATCTTACCCCTGAGTTACAATGTATATTTTGAAAAACAATTCGCAATTGTTCGCCACATATACCATTTTTGGTGCCGATACTATTAAAAGTTTCTGACAACAAATTTCAAAGAACGAAATATTTTTGGACGAATTGTACCTATAGAGTACGAAATGAATGTTTAAAATGGGAAAGAACAGAAAAACATTTGTACAAGTAACTGTGTACATGTCTATTTTGTTTAACCGTATGAAACTAATAGTGAACAAGAGATAGCGAATACAATCTAAATGTCTAAGCTGGTTCCAAATACAATATATGAAATCATATATACGTATCATAGAATCTGAAATATGATGACTTATATTTAAATTATTTTTATAAAAGTTTCAAAGCAATGGAACTATAGGAAATGCTAACATTTAATGATTGTTATTTATTTTCCGTAACATATCACTGAACAATAGATAAGCTTCATATAGTCTCAGCTACGAATACATATGACCTCCATGTGATGAAAATTTGCGTTGTGCACAACGTGATCAGCATTCGTTGCAACACCATGCAGAATTGCGCATTAAAAATCTCGATCGAGTTCAAGCAAGGCCAATAGGCAGGAAAACTGTTATTTGACCAAAACAAATAAGTCACTAAAAAGGTAGATCGCAACTAGTATTTCTTTCTTAATGTAAGTTACTTCCCAAATATATTTGTACTTTGAGTGTTTCTGTTAAAAAATTTGGGTCGGCGTAAAAGTAAAATATCAGTGAGGTAACCGGAAGATCGGCTATTTTTGTTAGGCTAGCTTATGATTCATATCTGTATGGCGTATTTTGTTAATAAATATTTTACTTTCCGTACTTTGTCGAGCAGATGTTTGCTTCTATCACAAGCAGCTTCGTACAGTAATTGTATAAAAGGAAGACCAGTTTATCAGTTAGAGCAACATGTTAACAATTAGCAAGATGAAATGGGGGCCAGTGAAAACTTATTAGCATGATCATTAACAGTTTTTACTGGACTTCAAACTTCAACACGTAATTAGAGCAATATTTTGGTTCGATGACCTTATAAAAATGAAGAGTTTGCGATTTTTCCTAAAACTTGCACAGAAGCACTCTGATGCCTCGTTTTGTTGGCACGTATTTCCTTTTAATACATTCCAGGAAAATTCATAATAAATGTAATACATCGTCGCCTGAGAATAATAATGAGTTAACTCCATTTTTACCATTATTTTCTTTTAAAAAAAGGCCCACAAACATTCAAAGTCAATTGAAAAACATTTTTAACGGTGGCTCCATGGCAGTTGCTAAAACAAGAAGATAGCTCTCTCACGATGTAAAAAATCTTCAAAATAGTTGATAGCTCACTATAAGATTCAGGCGACGACATGTATATTCGATTTTCGTGGATTGCAAATTTATCGCAAAGTGCTTACGTTTGCGTTATGTTTTATAAGTGTAATTCATCATCAATGTTATGGCAATGACCTTTAGGAGAACAAGAGCATTTAGAGTAAAATATAACATTAGTAGAAAAGTACTATGATTATGTTAATATCATACATGTAATATATGTATCAAAACTGTTTGCGGTATTAAATACATTGTAATTAACGTTTAAAAATAAGTCAAGGGACCGTGATATGTAATAAATATGGAATTTTTTTACAAGAAAGAACAAAAAGTACCGGGACTTCAATATCTCCTCGAGATAAGTCTAGTGCTCGTGATATTGATGCTCGTGATAACGAAGTTTTACTGTACATGTATTTACATATAATTACATATCGGGACCGTAGAAGGCAATTTCTGACTGGCGGGGCTAATTGTGGATTTTCTGACAACGAGGGGGGGGGGGGTAAAGATATAGCCACTTTTACCCTTTTATCTACCATAACAGCAGAAATTACTCCCCTCCCCATAGCCCCCCCCCCCCCCCCGGCTCCGACGACCCTGTATATATTCATGTTCTGACTGCAAAATATTGGCTTATGTAACTTGCACTTGGCTTACATAAGTCCATGAACGTTTGATTACATAATACAGTTTCTGGGAATTGTGACTAGACACAGAACGGTGTTCACATTCACTGTAATTCATGCTTGTATGCAACAGTTCAATAACAATGCGGACGGCAATGTGAGTAATATGTCAATATGATAGTATTACATGCTGTGGAAATATCTTTGAATTGCAGAATCACAACTCGCATCTCAACATTAATTTTTCTTCTTAAAATACAGAAAAATACATGTACGAGAATGTTTATATTTGACAAGACATATAATTTAAATATTATTAAGTTGTTAATGTTGTAAGGACTAAGTGTTTGTTGCTCGTATGTCGATTATTATTACACATTGTATCTACCGGGAGACAAGTTGCCGTAACCATAATTCTACTAACGATCTCGAAGTAGCCAAAAGAAGAGGGATAGCCAGTAGAAAACTGTTATGTTTTTATCAAATGGTACGACAAAACGTCACACAGAAACATTGTCAATACTAAGCCCATCCCATTCATAGGCACTCGATTCCGTGATTTTTATACGTTTACAGAATCTTCAATTTGCACTATGGCCTTGGTGTTTTTTATACACTCAATAATGGAAAAAATGAAGATTATTCTTTCGACAGATTTGCGTTGTTTGATGAGTTAACTGAAAAATAACGTCTGTAAACGTATAAAAATCACGGAATCGAGTGCCTATGATCCCATTAAGGACCATTTATCTTCGGTTTAAGGTTCGGTAATTTGCTAAATATCAGCTTGATAAAAAGTTGAACATTTATTTGATACAAAAGTAGGTTTTATATTAAAGGAATTACTCTAACATGAAACTGTCAGTCTTGTACTTTTTTTCCCTTACAAAATAGGATTCTGTTTCTGTTTCTATTTTTTATGTTACATGATTGTCTTACATTGATATTCCTGGATAATTAACTTGATTATTAACCGAAAATGAACTACATTTTGCATAATTATGAAAATTGATATTTCTGAGAAAAAATGTTCCTTAAAATATTGATAATTACATAATTATCAAGATATCATAACTTTTAGCTGCAGATAACAGTCCACTCACCATTAGCATTTTCGCCGTGAAATCCGTCGCCTCTGAGTCATATTCGATTGTTTGTAGGGCTTTGTTCACTTCTTCCAAATTTGTTATGACGTCATCAAAAATGTTGTACATGCACGTCGCTTTGTCCTCAAAGTCTTCCTGAAATCTCAATTCTTCTAAATCGCCATCTTTTAAATTCTTCACTCCGGTAAATACTTCCCTATACCTTTGATTTTTGTTCAGCAATCTGGAATGGAAATGCATGTACCTTATGATTACTTGTATATAAACAGATAATTTAGAACATTTTAAACCGCAAGATTCAAAATTGGTTTGATTTGCAGTAAAATGCAGTGATATATATACCACTTTTCGGGTATCAAGGAATTTGGTTTTTACATACATGTATAATACTATGGTGATTTTAACCATTGTGTTTTTTGTCATGAAACATGTTGTAAACATCTTATTTAACAGTACTTCATAGTGGAAATCCAATTTCTGTGTAGCAGAGGATCTGTGCGCCGTGGGTGTAATTATGCTGAAATTTCATGCTGAAAACTTTTAGCATGATGTAGGGTCGTGCATTTATTACCCTTATCGTACGCCATAGTTCATGCCGCCTATCGATAGTGACGCAACTGACTCCCCTCCATTAGAAATACTCCCTTACATAAATAACCGACAAACAGGCTAATGAGGCTATTATTATTGGTTACGACGACGTAATCGACCAGGCTCTCTATCTGAAATAAATTATGTTTTTTTTTCAATGATGGAAGACTGAACAATATGCTTGTCTGTAGTGTCCTTCAGAAAATAGATTAAGTCTATAAATTATGTTTGCGTGTAGGCTACAGTTTGTATGTACTTGGTTGATTGTACTGACTCAGTCACCATACTCGCTCTAGAAGTTAAACAAAACTAAATGCTCACTATATAATAGAAAAGAAAAGTCTGATTGTGTAATATTCATGTCCTGTCGTGCAGGTAGATACATTTATGTTTTGTTCTTATATTTTACAAATAATATCAAATCGAGTTGTTGACCTATTGCAACAAAAGGCATCTGTTCCAACAATTATGGCGTTAGTATGTACATAGGTAACACATTTTTCGTATGCAAATGAAATATTCATTTTACAAACAGGTAGTTACTGCAATGAATGATGTGACTACAAAATGTTCTTACAATTGTGTTTGTAGAGCATGGGTGAGCTGATTATACTGGACTGGACCGGACCGGGTAGGGCTCGGCTGGGCTAAACTTTAGCGTCATGTGAAAAATTTAACAATTAACCTTATAATACCACGGTCATGTCCGGATAATTCACAACAAAGCCAAGTGGGAGGAAGTTTCGTGTATTACAACATGTGATAAATATTGTGTATGGATTCGTTCGCACCTGAAGGAATAATCATAGAACTAATCCAGACGATTATCGAATCAAAGGTCACATGTGTAGCACACACAACATCACGTGCTGTTCACGTTAGTTATTTTTGTAATATCAGGTTAATAATTCGTGCAGCCTAAGAATAGAATACAATAACAATGAGAGCAAAAAAGTAATTTCGTCAGTAATGTTTGTGCTAGATACAATAACAAATCACATTTCTCATCAGCTTTCACGAGCACGAAGAACAGCACATTTCCACCACGACTTAATGACGTGAAGCTTATCCTATATATGGCTTGAAGAATCGTGGTACCTAACACATCATTTACAGTTTTACAGTGTTTTGTCTGTGTTTTGATGAGATCGGAAGAATTTTTTCTATGACAAGAATACAGATTCTGAAGTGATGTGAAGTTTCATATTAAAGTTGTTCAGCTATTGTGATAAGAAAGTTAGAAACCATACATGCAATGTCGCACCCTATATGAATCCTTTCGAGTGTAAGGGTGTGGTATATTGTATTAATTTATAAATTGGCTGGGACATTCACCAGTCCGATCTGCTCAGTTGGTATAGCATCTGACTTGTAAGCAGGAGGTAGCGGGTTAGAGCCCCGCATCGGGTAAATTATCAATCTGACTAAAGTATTCGATCTTCCTTACGGCAAGATCTGATGACGGCCTATACCAGTTTCTATTTTCAAAAGTCGGAATTTCCATTATCACTATTTATATCTATTTATAATTCAGCCAATCGTATAACTCGTTTCATCGGTACTTTGGCCGAATGAACTTTCTACCTGACGATGTTATTTAAACGTTAGTAAACATTAAATTACGTACAACATATTTGTCTGCAACCACTTTTTGATTTTTTTAGTAATCCTGATCGATTCGGCCATAGTACTTAGTGCAGAAAATTTAATAAACACGCATGTCACATGGGCGCTATCATTACATTTAGTTGCGTAAGAATAGGTGTTCGTGATAACTACAAGTCAAATATTGTTTTTTACTTCGGTTAAAAATAGAATCAGATCACTTTCAGAATTATGAAAGTAAGGCGCTGATTGGCTAGTGGAAAAGGTCACCTGAGGTGACCTTCTATAGGTCGTCTTCAGATCCTCATAGCGTAGCGGGTTTGAGGATATGATTTTAATCAGATTGGGTAAATTATTTTCCTCCTCCTATTACATGTCGAGGGTTCAGCGCAACACTGTCGTAACTTGTTCTTATTTCAATATGAGTTACAACACTGTTGCGCTGAACCCCGTGTAGCTGTATTAGCAAATCTGCACGATTTAACTGTTAATTTAACCTGTCTAGAGCAACAACCTCTCAACAACAACGTAAATTTGATACTCCCAAAGGGTGTTGCTTTGAAGAGGTTGCATTGCACTTATAATTTAAGATTGCTAACTTACGCAGTGAGATATCTCAGCTCCCCCAACCTAAAGAGCTACCCCGAGTAGTTATATTCCAATGATTCCAACTGGGTGCGACAATATTGCAACATGATTGTCATTATGACGTCACTTCCGCGCGATTTGATAGATTATTTATTAGTTTGATGACCTTTATATCTTTATAATATTATCTTTATTACATTATCTTCGGTACATGATCATTATTATAGGATCTTTTTTATATGGTCTTTATTATATAATTTTCATCACATTATATTTTTATGTGATCTTTATTATAGTATCTTTATTATGTACACTTTGTTAATTAAAAGAATCACACCAGCATTATTTGTATATTTAAGTACGCTGTGAGCGCATTTCTTACATTACCATTGGCTATAAATCACACTTACATTGGAACAGCTACCTGTGAACAGAAGCATATAAGAAACATATACACATAAAAAACTTAATTTATGATGTGTTCTTTTATCAATCAATTTGTTTAAATACCTGGTTACGACACGTATGGTGCGAACCTCTCGATAGAAGTTAAAGAAAGTGCTTATAACGCAGTTTAATACTCGTGAAAATACGACCAAATACTTTCTATAGCCTATTTATATTCTGTATGAAACTCGATTGAAAAATAATTTTTATTCTGTTGAAAATTAATCAAAACGTTCTTTTGATACCCCGAATATCTGTTTACATCGTACAAAATCAATACATTTACTTACATTGAAAATGTATTCTTTGTATAAAAATCGAATGACATGTATTTACTTGTATAATTAATCAAATATCGAAGTTTTTGTGAAGCTCTTTAATACCTAGCTCCAAATCGCATTACCCAAATAATTGTGTTAAGAGTTATTATAAAGCATTATGTATTAACAAAGATAATTTAACCTCAAGGTGAACTTGAAATACATTAATGTTTCATTATCCCTCGTGTATACGACAGTAAACCCATAAGCAGTTGCGTAATTTACAACTTATTATGGTTTGGTAATACACGTAATTAATAATAATGTAACTTTTGAATTGTTTATTTACGAAGTCCACAAATTAGTTAAAGTTCGTGTTTTGACACGTGACCCACGCTATTGAATTCCGTAATTTCAGTGGAGGGGGGGGGGGGGGTTCCAACGCGACGACAGTTTAAGGGACTATTCTTTTCAGAGTTCACGACACTTACAAACAATGCGAAACATGAAAGTCCCACCTTAAGCCATTGAACCATTTTCATATACAAATGTAACTGCTAATATTATATGATTTATCTAATATGTGTATAGTTTTGCTCAATATGTCATTATGTTTAAGTCTAAGAAAGGTGCCAAGTCTGTTCGCATCATCACCCGAGTATTCTACATTTATTTCGCAATAATGTCAACGCACACATATTTTATATGAAAGACATCATGCTTCAATATTGCGATAGTCTTATTAAGTTTTAATGTATATAAGAATTATTGAATACCGGACTGACATTTTTAGTATTTTAGTTTTACTGTACAAAACATTTAGTTATTCAGATCATATAATTATTGCCTCCCAACAATGAGGGTCCTTTGGAAGGAAAAAATTTAAGATTATTAATCTTTACCACATATACGCTTACATGTACTTTATTGTATCTAATTATTTTAAAAACCGCAGCCGTACATAACAATTATATAGATTGTAAGTCACATGTTCGGATACACTCAGATAGTGATAGTGACAAACGACCGTTCCATTACTTACTGCACATAATGGCCATGATGTTTATATACATGTGTATTTAAAGCAATGACCATTGTTTGTGGTAAACTATTCAACATTACACTGTCTGATGAAATATTCATACAAAAATCCATATTTTAACTAATTGACATAGGAAATATGATATTAAAAGGGGGACGGTTTTCAATTTGTACTAAACAAACAAAATTTGAAATTAATGAAATCGCAAAGTTTGATCAAAATCGAGTGTTTCATCTAGTATGTGTCCCTTGGGATGCACCATAACTGTAAACTGGTCAGCTAAATAAAGCATTGGTATTTGTGTATGTTATCTAACACAGCGGTTCTTCCAAAGGCGATATAAATTTCAGGAAAGTCTGATAATTAAATGATTAAATGAAATTTAACTCGTGACCACGTGAACTATTTTAAGAGTTCTTCTCACAGTCGGTAATTGGAAGGTTGAACTACTTAAGTTTATCTAATTGCCACCTGTCAGATGACAGAACTTTATCAAAGCCACAGTCTGACGTACTACATGTAGTTTCATATTTCTGTTAATTGATCGAATTAATGCACAATGTAAGTACTCCTGAATAAGTTGTACAGCAAATTCTATCCTGATAAGTTAAATTAATGTAAGTGCATTGTATTCCCAAATAAGCTGTACATATAGCATGTTTTATGTTAAAAAGTGTGTCGAATTAATGTAGGAATTCAGTCTGAATAAAATGGTCTATTGTGAATACTAATAAACTAATGAAGGTAAATGTGCTTCAGCAGCAATATCATTCCAAAGGTCACATAGTGTCATTGTAGTGAATGCATGCATGTTGTTTAACGGTCAATTGAACGAAACCTCTGAGAGTTGGGAGAGAAGCTACAGGAAACCCGGGCATTTGTATCACTACTCTTATTTGGAATAGTTTTATTGTGATATTCCTAGCACAGTACTTGGTTCGGTAGTTGGGAAGTTGGAAAACTGTGGAAAACAAAGTGTCCCTGATCATTCGGAAGGCAGAGAATAGATTTTTTCAGTAATCCAACATGTGACCACTAGACAACCGATTATCCCTAATCTACGTATACATGTACCAGTATAGTGTTAACTTAAACTGGCAAGTTGGTTATATGATCAGTGTTTCTTATGACGTCGATGCATATCGTGAGCTATCTACAATTTTGAAGATTTTGAGATTTTTACATCGTTTAATTCGTCTCAGAGAGAGCTATCTCAATAATATTTTGCGCTATCTCCATGTTTTCAATTCGGACTTAGAATGTTCGTTAGCCTTCTCAATTAAAAAGTAAAAATGGAGTTAGCTCGGACGAACTAACGATAGGATACTTAAGAAGTGGCTTTCCCATGTTAAAATTTGTTAAAATTTAGTCACATAAACTCGATTTTAGCCACATAAATCCACTTATGGACATTTATTTAAGTGACTCCGGTTGAATAAAGAGACCTAACCCTAATCATAGAGTCACCCAAACCCAGTTTGTTTGTACATTATCATTCACAGGCGACGATATAATTTATCCATGTACATTTCTATATAGGTTTGAATTTTAACAATGAACGTGAATGTGTCGACATTAAGCGACCAAAATGTAACAGAAAAAGTTATCTGCAACTTTTATTCACTGCAGATCAATAACAGAATACAAAGACTTCAATTATCTCGTACGATAAACGTGTGTCCGTATACATGTGACAAAGCATTTCGTTCCTTTTATTTAGTAGTATAAATAAATCATTTACATTTAGCAATAATCAGGCCTTCGGTAATTGATACGCTGGCTATGACCCAAGTATAAAATATTTCTAAATTGTAAAGGGCACTGTTGTGTTTATGCACTTTGTCGGCGCTAAACAAAATAAACATGATATGTTTATTACTTTACCACTTAAGGATATGAAATCTTTTAACGTATAAACACTGCTGGTTGTGGTCCTCACACTTAAAATTATCGTGTAAACAATAAATGTGGTGGCTGTAGATAAAGAACTTAGAAAAGCACTTGATTTAATCAAATATTTAACCGGGACTGTCTTATTTCAGTACATCACGTCCAACTGTTTGTTTTTCTTCAACATTTCATTTCATATTAAGCTTGTTGGTAATTAATAATGAATAGTCTAAAAATTAAGTAAAAGATCATTTGATATTCATACAGGTACCTGATAATCACCCACGCTTTCGTACCGTCCCCTTATTCAAAAATTGAGTCAAGACTGGAGAATTGTTGAGAAATCAGACCGAAGACCGGACCAATATTGATGCCTAATTATATGTTAATTTAAAACAGATTTAAGAAAAAAACAGATGAGTAGGTATTAGACTAGTTCACTGAGTTTGGTTTAACAACCATGAAAATCCCGGAACCAGACCGTAAACTTGAATAGTTTCCGTACCTTATGAACGATTCCTTTGCACATTCTTCCAACGACCTCTGTATGGCTTTCCATGCATTGCGTATGCTAAATATTTGTCTATAGTTTGAGAATGGAAGTCTCGGGTCTACGATCTTCCGGGCCGATTGGGACTCAGGTAAATTCACGGCCTTCTTTTGTTTACTTTTCTTCCGTGATACCTGTACTTTTTCATCATTAGGTTTTTCCGATCTTGATTTGGATCGTCGAAATTTCGATTTAAGCGCACCCATTTTTATAAATCCAGCGAGAAGTCACCAAAAAG
Source organism: Lutraria lutraria (assembly GCA_964023205.1). NCBI lineage: Eukaryota > Metazoa > Mollusca > Bivalvia > Venerida > Mactridae > Lutraria > Lutraria lutraria. The sequence continues at coordinate 13,875,916 of OZ026834.1, read as the reverse complement.
TATCCGCTGAGAAGATTTTAATGTTCAACAAGCCCTCTCCAATCTAACTTTCACACATAATGCACTATTAGCAATTACTTCAAACTTAAATCCACTTTTTACATACACATCAGAGAAAATCCAAAATAAATTAACAAGCATCTACCAAAGAAAGCATCAGGTCTAAAATTTAAACAACCATTTAAAAAAGATTTTTCACATCAAAATTGCTGACGTTCGACACATTCCCACAAAATAAATACACAGTAAGTACGTACGTTACCTATAAACTTTACATTGAGCCGTTCAATAGTAAATATACATTAGAATTATACAAGTGAGATTTAATGAATGCAAATTGACAGACATAGACAAGCTAGATTAAACATATCGGGTTAGGCTTTTGTACGTAAGAAATGATTTACTTATATCCAAGTCGTATATTTTATTTTGAATCGAATTGAATCGACACATAGGCTGGACAAATAAACTTGCTCGGCAAGATTTTCATGTATAAAATGTGATTCATTAATCAAAATGAGCGTTGATTAATTTCTGTGTGAATGAAATTTTAACTGATCACAGTACACACTAACAGTATATCCAAGTATAGTAACGTTATAGGTCTAAATGAAATTTGAGTGAACGAAATTGCTATTAATCATCCCCGTGCTGATTAATGATGTATACATGTGCGAGTACAAATATTATTGAAGACAAACCGTGTTTAATTTCTGGTTCACTTGACCAAAGTCAAGGGTTGGTAGGCTACTGAACTTTGATTTTATATTTTATTTTACCTCACATATTTTCCGTTTTTCATATATTCTTAATTTCATACTGTGTTGAACTAAATTGACAAATAAATGTAAACAATGTCCAACTTAACTACACCGGATACAAACTAAAGCAGTCAGGATTTCCGTGTTTTCATCGAGTTAGGGAAGAATGTATTGTTGATATACTTCAGTTAGTCATTGTTAAAGTGTACATATCGTATGTCTGATAATTGTAAAATTGGCTTGTGATACAAAGGTAGCGATTTGAATCGCGGTAATTAGACCATTAAACTTAACATGAGAAAATTCGACCCAGTTCAGAAAAAATCAGAGCATTGGTATTATTTTCACCGTATGTGTATAATGTTGTATTATACAAAAGTTTAATCTGAGTTAATCGCAAGCTATAATCAAACCAATTACAGCCGAAGTATTTTGAAGTCTTTTTTAATATACAGATTCAAGATTTTTAAAATATTCTTTATTTGTTACGTAAACATATACATGCATGTTTCTGGTCACATGATCTAAAGCGAAAACTTGTTAGGCGAATCAGCCATCGTACGTAAATTAACATAAAAACGTAAAACGGCGTTAAATCTAAATAAATAAAAGAAAGTTATAAAGGTATGTATACACTTAGCATTGACTGTGAATATTCAAACTCGAAATATTACTCTAAATTACGTATACTAAACCCAATTATAAATGCCGACTGAAAACTACTGTTGGTCTTCTGACAGGAACCATGCAATGGGCAAACACGATTGTAAACATTCTATAAAAAATCGAACCCTGTGTTTCATTTAATGGTCACTGAGTCAAAACCTTGAGCTGTGTCAGTACGATTTGTGATCTGACTAATTAATATAAGGGAGGTAACAAGAATTGTTCAATGAACGATGTATCTAAATATGTACAGTGGTTATCTTTGCTTTTTTCAATCTTATATATAAATATAATCAAGGACTTATGTATGTATATAAGTCCTTGATATAATGAAAAATAATTAACTTTCCACAGGTATTATATATTATTTAATAGCCGATCGGTTTCGTCATTTGACTCATCAGGGCAATAATTTTTTGTAAAAATTAATGATTATTGCCCTGACGAGTCTAACGACGAAACCGGTCGGCGATTGAATAATATATAATACTTGTAGAATGTTAATTATTTTTCATTATTAATTTATTTGACTCGGATATTTTTTAACATTTTATGTATATATATTGTAATGTGCAAGATCTTATACTAATTATTTAAAATATAGGCTAATTAGTAAGGTATAGAAGAAACAAGAAGTGCGACAGGAAATGTAGAAATGCGGATCAACAGCTAGATTCATTGTGTATAATTACAAGAGCACTGGAGAGGATGTGAATATATTCTGTAAACGATTAACAGATGTATGTCTTTAATTCGTTATTCGACATTAAAGTATGCTTTCTTTTCCCGTACAGGTCATTCGTGTGAACGCATTTTGCATGAGATTTTACACTTTCTGTAAAATAATGACGCTTTGTGTATATTTTACACCGTTGGGTTGAATAATTTCACAGGTAACCGGAAGTTGACAAATAGTCACAGGTGTGTTAAATATAGGTAATTATTTATCAGTCAGTGAGTATACTAGTGGTGATTTCTTGAGAAAACAAACCGGATATACAGATAAATATAGGTAAACAAAAGTTCAGAAATAAATTATATTTCGTAGTTTGATTTTCTGTCCTTAAATCGCGGCAAGTTTCATATTTTAATTTGTTCCCGATTCCCTTTTATCACACGTTCGTTGCTTATGTGGCATTATTTTACTGTTGCTTTTTTGTTAAGACAAAAGAAAAGAACTTTATAGTAGTAACAGAGGAAATTTTCGGGTATTAAATTTTTTACTGATCTGGGGCCTAAATTCGGCATTTTCTCTACAGTACTGTAAAAATAATAATCCCGTTCAGCAGTGTTGTATTTGAAAAATTTTTTGGTAAAAACGATCATGAGCTCTTTATGATCATGACAGAGCATATACATGTATGCAGTGTTTTTTTTTTCGCTATATTTACTGCCGAATATGGGCAGTTTCCCGGCCCTTGTAAAATTTAATTCCTTCATTTTTCCCCTAAAATGGCCAGAACTTTCTCCTAACAAGAGGTGTTTTCCACATGATCGTGTAAAAAGAAGAAAAATACAACAGTTTTCTCACCATTGTATGATTGTCACCAGTGATATTTATATTTATGTTTTAAACAACTAAATAATCATATATTCCCATTTTGATTTTTTTTGCGCTAAATTTCCCCTTTTGATGGGCATGGGTAGTGAGAAAAGATCACTGGTATGTCTTTTTATTAAATTACCAATAGATTATAGCCTTGCCATATGACTAAACTAGAGATAGACTGTCTGTATATACATAGTCATTATATCTTAAAAATCAGTCACATCCTGCTCTTTAAAAATATCTATTTTTCAATCCAATTCTTTTAAAAGAAATATTAACCATTAAATTGACATCACATGTATCATGACAGGGATTTTTTGGGGGCGATTTTATAGAGGAAATTTGGTCATATTCCCAATGGAAAATAGTATCTTTTTTTCCCCAATTCACAGACAAAAATTCCCTATATTTTATTAATTATATAAGTTCATTAACATCACTGTTGGTAGTAAATACCTTATTCTACTACTGTCTTATAGGAGAATAAGGAGAATAAGTTAAAACATGGTTAAATTGTAGTTATACATTTTTTCCCAATTTTTATTAAAACACTGCGAAAATTCCCTATCCCAAGGTTATGGGTCATATTTCCAAAATATCGAAAAATACCTGCATGAATGGCTTTCTTTCATATTTAAACTATTTCATTCCTATCTCTTTGACCAAGGTGGGCTAGAAGCAGATTGACTTCAGAAAATCAGTAGACTTTAATTATGCTTATTAATTTGTCTTTCAGATATCCATTGCACAAAAGATGGATTACTGGAAAGTCCATATACTAATAGTTGCATTAGTGACATTGTCACATTCATCAACACAGCAGCAAACAACGTCAACAAAAGCCACTGAAGTAACTACCCTTGCTGGTGACCCCAAATCAACCCCAGTTCCTGCTGTTACAACTACATCAAAACAAAATGAAACATCCACTCCAAATGTCACTAATTCAGTGACCGTAAATCCTACAACCATAGCTCCCCAAGCTGCTACCACAAAGAATTATTCAAGTTCAAGTGAAGAAGCACATTCACCAAATCCCAGCAAGACGACTACTCTTCTAACAACTACAGTTGACCCCAATGAAAAAACTTCTAATTCCAGCAATGGTACTAAACATGATGCTACAACGCTTTTACCACAGGTCAAAACTTCATCAGCATCTAACAATAAAGGTACAACTGCAGATAAAAACACAACCATAAGACAAACCACCACAAAAAATCATGCTAATGTGACTGAAAAAACAACAACAGCTAAAACAACTGAATCCTCTGACAAAGGATCAAACCCTCCAACTGAAACGGTTTCTACTAAAAGTCCAAATAATACTTCAGTCCCTTTGACAACTCCAAATACCACAACTGTGGCACCAAATACACCAGCTAAAACAGTCTCTACAAAAAGTCCTGATAATAATGCATCTGTTGCTATGACTCCAAATACCACAACTGTGGCACCAAATACACCAGCTAAAACAGTTTCTACAAAAAGTCCTGATAATAATGCATCTGTTGCTACGACTCCAAATACCACAACTGTGGCACCAGAATCTTCAAGTTTAAATACTACTAAAAGTCCTTCTAAGACTTCACCTGTTGTGACGACTCTAAATACAACAACCGTGACACCGAAGACACCACCTAAAACAGTTTCTACAAAAAGTCCAATTAGTACTTCATCTGTTGGGACACCTCCAAATACCACCACCAAGGCACCAGGGTCATCAAAACCTGTAACAAAATCTTCTGGTACAACATCAACACTTGCTGTCACTTCACCCATCCCTAGTACAGGTAATCCTTTAAACAATACCTGATTGAAAAACTGTTCATATTACATATTTTTCCCATTTTTTTATTCTGTTCCTAGTGTGTTCCTTGTAACTATAACTTTGACATGAATATCATGCAAGATTATTCATTTTGATTTCAGTATGTATATATACCATATACCAGTACTGTAGGTATTATCCTCTATTGAATCTTTTATGGAGATTTTAATGCTGTGTTTCCTGTTTAATTCTTCAATCGTCATGAACCATGACATTGCTGACACAGTGAGTATGGTGCCTTGAAAATATCCAGTCTTGTATTTGGCTCAAACAAAATGTACTGTTCAAAACATCTTAACAACAATACCTGTATCATAATGTTTACATTTGTTGTGAGAGAACTTCTTAGCCGTTTACGTAAATCATATTCCTTTAATTTTACTTCATTTTTTTATTTTTAGCCCCAAATAGTAATGAGTCAATCTACATAAACGAAATTGTGGTTGACAAGACTGGTAGATTCCAGAATATTGAATTAAAGTGTAAGTATTTATTTGTATGTACATAAATATTTGATTCTTCACTATAAGGATACATAATGTTTGATTCTTCAGTATTTGTGTACATAATATTTGATTCTTCACTATAAGGATACATAATGTTTGATTCTTCACAGTAAGGATACATAATGTTTGATTCTTCACTATAAGGATACATAATGTTTGATTCTTCAGTATTTGTGTACATAATATTTGATTCTTCACTATAAGGATACATAATGTTTGATTCTTCAGTATTTGTGTACATAATATTTGATTCTTCACTATAAGGATACATAATGTTTGATTTTTCAGTATTTGTGTACTGGTAGATAATATTTGATTCTTCACAGTAAGGATACATAATATTTCATAATGTTTTATTCATCAGTGTTCATGATTTTTATACTCCCCCAAAATGTATATGATTTTGACATTGATATTTCAGTATCAGATCAGGTTGATGTCACCCACTATACAATGATGATTGTTGACGGAGAAACAAATATGTACTTGGCAGTGGTGAATCTTAAAGATATGGAACGAAAGAATGATTTACTTCTGGTGGACTTTAATAAATCACAGTCCTTGGTATGATACACATAATTATGCTAAGATTCAATGATATATCTATTCATTAGAAATTGTAGGCTTGTTTTATTACCTAACAACGATTTGGTTAATGTTAATTATTGACGGTAATGACCTTCCCAGTTGGGATTTGACCAGTTATTAAAGCAAAGCATTATTTGTTACTTACTTTTGTTATGATTTTCACACTTTATTGTGAATTTAGTATAATAATAAAACAAAAATAACAAATGATTTGTATCACTGTTTTAAATACCAGGCTAGTTGATATATTGACCTGTAATGTGGATTATGTGTATTTCAGCTAGTAGTCAAGGATAAGGGTACAGGTATAGCTATATATGATACAAGACAGATGACTCCTGCTAAACAATGGTCAGGTAATGGTTCAGGATTGATGGATGCACTCGTGATCGGAAAGAATTACACGATGATCTCGCAGAAATTAACAGAAGTTCTCACTCCTGGTGTCAATCCATTTGTTATAGATCCAAAGTAAGTCCTTGTGATCTGTTATCAACAAGGCTATATCTGCGTTCCTTTATTTCATTTAAAAGACACATTAGTAACCTTTCATGTTTACCTGCTTTCTTTTAGTGACTTTGATTAAGATCTCCCCGCCTCTGTAGTTAAGTTGTCAAGGTCACACTGACTTCAAATGAATGAAACCTCTCACTGATTGAGGGTAGTGGGTTCAAGTCAAGCTCTGACCATGTCACTTTTTGTGAGAAAGTTGGCAGTTGCTAATGAAGGATGGTAGTCTAGTACTGGTTCTTCCTAGAACAATGGTTAGGTGAAATGTCCGTCTCATATGACTGACTGTTGAAAAGGGGCATAGAACTCAAACAAACAACATCAGTTTGATCTTGTTTATATTCGCCATGGTTGGTCTTACCTTGGTACGCAGACATAATAATTTGTTTTTATAATTGATGGTAGTAATCTGTATGTAAGGTCAAAAATATGTTTCTTTCTGGTTACCTGTCCAACTCTTTTTCTTATCTTTTTTACCTAGCCTTTTGTTAGGCTTGAGGAACCGTACATCCACTTTTTTACCTTTCCACATGCTTTCAAGAGCCAAAAATGAAAACAAAGCTCCAACCTACCTTATTTTCAATGAGCATGTAGCCTGTATCAAACAGTATTTTTACCTGAGCTATCTTTATATTTAAATGATATTTCTAAGAATGGCTCATTGGAAACATGAGTGATAATTCAGCTCTCAGCAGTCCTCACACACTTGGTTAACATGAATTTGATGCATACCAAAGTACTGCATTTTCTACATTCACCATGCAAAAGTTAAACTAATTCCTATTCCATGCTGCCGTGCAAGTCTATATAAGTTCAGTTTCCATGAGGACTTTTAGTACTTTGATTGTTAATGCCCATCAGGCTGAATGTATATTATCAGTTTCTATGTTACAGCATATATGGACATACGAGGACAATAAGCAGATGTTCTTCAAAACTAATGAGAAATGCTGACATGTTTGCTCTGACCAATCCATCTTACGGGTTGGCCAATGATGGAAAATGTAGGGAAAGGTTGAATAATTTCAAGAGGTTGGCGATCAAGATCAGTGGCATTGATTGCAAGCTCCTGGCTGATTCTGATCAACCAGGATCACCAAGCCAGCTATCCTTACAGAAAGTAATGCATTCTGTTACTAAGGAAGTGAATAAGCACTGTCGCTGTGGACTGACGATGATGCATATTGTTAGTGCTGGTAAGTTATAATAAACTATTCACAAATTGACATAGAAATTATTCCTGATGCAAAAAAACCCTATGCTTCATGTGAAAACCTATCGTAACACTAAAAAAAGCATTTTTTCCCAATTTGACTAAGATCTTTCTTGTACTCACTGCAAGCAGTATCTTTTCCTTTGATGCAATTACATATCTAAGAATCTGACTGAATTACGGATAATGTTGATGATTATTCACTGTGTATTTTTTATGTTGTAAGAACTTTTACATGATTATGTTGATATTGTGTCTATTTAAATCTGGTTTATGAACAAATAGTATCTAGTTGATGCCATATTAGGTATTCTTTTCTCATTATTCATGAAGTATTTAACCATTACAAGGCCGGAACCAAAACTGCAAAGCTTTTGCCACCAGGACAGAGCCAGACAGGCCTGCACATCTATGCAGACTGACCAGGCTCTTTACTGTAGGATGACTAAATTTTAGATTTTCATTGTGATCCCCTTGAAATTGATAATGGACTGTTTCGAAATGAAAGTTGGGCAAGTCCATTCAGGAAATTCAGCAGGTTAAGGGTTAGTTAAACTTAACATGTATTTTGTAGCAATAACGTAACATAATGATTAAAAATTTAGCATTTTTATTCACTAGTGACAACATTATAAGAATTATCCTATATTTATAGATACACAAATAAAATGCTGTGATGGTGTAAGCATTGATATGAGATTTGTTGCTGCCAGTGAGACACATATAGAGGAGCTTAGCAAAAGTTACGAAATGTTCCTGAAAAGCACCAAAGTTATTGACATTGACCACAAACAGTACATGCTGGATTCAAAGTGTGAAGGTCACTGCTGTGGTGGACACAAAGTCGGCCCTAAGGATAAATCAACTGATGAAAAAGCCAGTAAGAATTTGAAATCTTTTTTTTTCTTTAAATGAAATCTACTGTAATGAAAATTTGAAGGGTGGATCAGTGGTTTAGTAGTCACATGCTGGACTACTAATCAGAAGGTCTTGGGTTCGAATCTTAGTTCTACCTTCCATTATTTCAGGGACGCTTTTTCAGTGTCCCAATTACAACTACCAAGACAGTGTCTAAATAATCACTTGAGAAGGGCGAGGTGTGTATCGGTGCTTTACACCAGGGATGATAATGAATCCGGAAAACTATTCAAAGAGTAGGGATAAATATAAATGCCCTGTTCTCCTGTATCTTATCTCCCCACTCTCTGGGATGGCGCTGAAATGACCATATATATAGCTGTAGTCTGGGCAGTTAAACAATAGATAAATGAACGGATGAACAGGATGTGTATGTACTGCATACAGATGATTAAACTGTTGCACATATATTTTTGGAGCTTTTTATTGTTTCTTTTAAATGTTATTTTTTCATGCTGTTGTTTCTTTGTCTTTTTTCAAATGTTTGTCTATCTGAAGAATTTATTGATTTATTCTTGATGGAATGTAAATACTTTTTGATTATTTTATTAATGTTTATTTGAAAATGGTTTCCCGGTGATAAAATAATAATGTAGGTGTATAGTATTTTTTTTATTATTTTGCTTAAACAGTTTTGTATAAATAACATTTCTGTTGTCATTGTGAGCTGAGATGTATATTTTGTATTTTTCAGAGAATGTCAAGGTCACTGTTGCTGTTATAGTCAGCTGTTTATTTGTTTTCTTGATTGTTGTTATAATAGTTATTATATACATGAAGAAAAAGAATCGTGCCGTGTAGTAAGTATTCATACGTTATTGATATAATCCATGGAAGATCATCGTAAAGACTCTCATTGTACCTTTAAAATGGCATTCTGACTGTCATGGCAATCAGCAAAATATGGCTTCCATCACCCTTGAGAATTTTGGCCCAATTGGTCGACCATACAAATTTACAATTGAATCATTATAAAATTGGTTGATTCTTGAAACATTTGCCAGCTAAGAGTCATTTTTATTCTTATTTTTTATCTCTAGTAAGTATACCCTGTCTGACAGAATTATGTAACTTCTTGTATTAATTACTGACTGTATGAATTTCAATTGTTCTTGTTAATTAGTTTACATCATTGTATATTGTAGTTTAAGAGTAAAATTTCTGTTATATGATATAAGTTGATATTTATACAGTTTATTTGTTTAAATTAGTTAATAACTTATTTAATCATGATGGATGATGATGCACACCAGTTTACAATTATCTGTTACATCCCTATAATCACTATAGAATGTAATTATATCTTACCACAACAGAATTTAAACTGTCAATTTTCAAACAAGTAATATGATGATTTTCTAAAATTTCATACAAAGTCATGTGAAAAAGGCCACCCTTTGGAAAGCCATAATGTGGCCTTCAATGACAGGTGATCTTTATTTGGAGGTAATTTTGTTCTAAATAATCTGACAATGACAGGTCTTAAAAGAATGGCCGTTATTCACAGGGTGGCCATTTTTTCAGTGGTGGCTACAAGCACAGGATTGACTGAATGACTATTTGACATGCTTTCAACAATTGTTTGTTCTATTTTTAGTCAATTCAGAATGTCTCGACTCGATGAAGAAGATGACTTGTATGACGATGGTCCAGATCACGAAGACTTTGTCGGTGGTCAGGAGGCTACATTTGATACCAAAGGTCGTTAGTGTCATAATATGATGCACAGAAAAAACGGTTCCCATTACAACTAATTAGAATTCTGTGATACAGTACACATCCATCCATTTGATCCCACCAATGCATATATCATTGTCTTCATTTACTCAGTTTGTGTTGCTGAAGTTTTTTATGATCAATGTAGTTACTGTCTAGGTCTGAGGTTGTTAAACTTGTATTGGGAACCAGTCTCGAAACTCAACCATCTGATTGGATGTTTCTGACATCAGATTTAAAATCGACCAATGAAGATAACACATTCTCAGACTGGTCTCCTACTGAACTTTTATGAACTCAGGCCTAGATCATGATAACAGAAAAGCTTAATTTTGGATTAAATGATGGTTGACTGGTTATATTGTCATATTAAGATTTATCTGATTAAGTTGATAAGGTCTCAATCAGTCTTTCTATTAGATGTGACATTTGAATCTGTAGTTTAAGAATTTTAATTAGGCTTAAACATTTTTTGTTTCTGGTTACACACTCAGTCAGGTATACACAAACAAACAATGTTTTTTATGCCTTGAGTTAAAATGGTTGCTTGCATTGTGCAATAATAATCTTTTCTATGATTGCGTAATCATTATTGTATTGTTATGTTTCTGTATTGATATTTTGTTTATTGTTGTTATCATTTCCTGCTTATGTCTCTTATGGTGCTGGTTCATTAGTTAAGGTTTTATATCTATAATACCATACTTTTTTGACACATCTACTCAATCTTCATTACTTTGAACGTTACCATAGATACTTTATTTGTTTTAAGACAAATTGAAATTTTGTAAGAGTTGTTGCCCTTGATGATAAATAGAAATATATTAATTTCAATATCAATATTGCATGGTGACTTATATTTTTCTTAATTAGATTGATCATGTGTTTTTGCAACTCCTTATCATGTGTATTCTTTTTTCTTAATTTTTTTTTAAATTAGCTCCATCCATAGGGTTCAGTGCAAATTCAAAGGGAGAATAACTCAAAGAATTGTCATTGTTTTTTATAAATCTCAGGGTAAAATATTTTCTATCATAGGAACCAGTCCTATAAATATCATATAGGTTCCCAAAATCTGTTGACACCCTTTTGATGTATTAATTTTGGACATTATGGGTATAAAACCTTAAAAGGCCAATGTCCATTAATCAAAAACTTATTTTGTATAAGTTAGTGCCCGAGTTTGACTGTTAAACTTATTGTATAATTATGTCGTAATAAAAAAATACAATGTTTAGCTGGTACTAAACTTGATAAATAAACAAATGATTTTTTTCTGCATTAGATTATTTGTTGTTTGTTTTACATGTATACTGTCCTTTATCACTTGATTTGACATAGGATCATGGTTATAATTTACATGCAATACTACAATACTTTTGTTTTGAATGTTATTATGTAAAATAATGAGTAATTTACAATGAACAATGAATGATAAAAATATTTAATCTGTAACTTTTTACATTGATTCAAATTTACAGATTGTTTTTGATTTTGCAGATTTTATCATAGAAAAGTGATGAAAAAATTAAATAGATGTTTTGTTGTTTCAAGAAAGGGTTTTTGAGAAAGCATTCATTCCCGCATAATTTCATTTATCATAATCTGTGGCATTTTTCAAGAGAATTTAAAATATTTTTGGATGTTTGAGTAAATGCATTTTAAATTGTTTATCTTGTCATTGACATCGTCATTCATTGTTAAAGCTTTCATATTATATAAATCTGCAACTATAAATTACAGAACATTAACGCAGATGCTAATAGTTGTATGACAAGTTTATGTATCAGTCTTTGATTAGATTGTAAAATAGATTGATTAGATTGTAGTACAAGGGTTGAGTAAATGATCAACCAGGAATCCTGAATTACAACATGCAATCTAGGTATTCATTTTGTTAGTTTTTTAGCTCGAATGTTTTCAAAGTAATTGTTGAGCTATTGTGATTACTGTGGTGTCTACGCTTGTGCAAAAACTTTAATGTAGCTCATAAATCAGAAACTATAAGAGGTAGCAATGGGAAACTTTATGAGTGTATAGATCTCACTGAGGTGTTGAACAGACGAGCTTTGGCACCCCTTGTAGCGCTCTTGTTTAGATTTTCATTTTGTTTGATTTTTTTGGTGTTAATTTTATTAGTCTATGAAAGTTTTTCAAGTTAAAATAGCCATTAGTCATTACATTTCATTACACTCCTCTCCTACTGATTTCTAGAGTTAATGTGTGATGTTTTTGTAATCACACATTATTACCAGTACTTAAGTTGTATTATTACAGATTACTATAATCAGGGATAATATTATTTTACATGTGTTTTAGTGCTAGTCATTGAACTGAAGCCACAGTTTTTGTACTAAGGATACAATTATGATATTTCAGTTTTCTTTGTTGAATTAATACATTACAGGAATAATGTACAAATAATGCTGACTATTTCTTATAATGTTTTACTTGTATTAAATTCATTAAAATAAATGAAGCCATTTTGTGAGAATATAAAAAATCAAATGATGTTAACAAATACGATCAAATAGAGGGAATCAAAATTGATTTTTATACACAGTTGACCTAGTACACAGTTGACTTTTATACACAGTTGACCTAGTACACAGTTGACTTTTATACACAGTTGACCTTTATTCTGAGGTTTGTCTAGACTATTATGTATATGATAGTGTCCTTTATGTACAGGTAGGTGTTATTGTCTTGTAGACATTAATTCAGATTTGATTATATCATGAAGTCAAGCCACACCTCTAGTGTCTGACTGCCCATGTTAGAAAAACATGTTGTATGATAAATTCTTTATGAATGCAAGTGTGTGTTGTAGTTAGAAAATAACATTTTTTTATAATGATAACATACATTTTGTAACAGAAAAATATAGGAAAATTTGTGCATATTCCTGTTGCATTTGATATTTTGTTATTGATGTTTTACGTCAAAAACTGTGTGCATGCAGATAATAACATACCAGGGTAGTTTGAATTACAGTGTATTATTTATCTTTTTTGTTACCTATCTATTTTTTTCTGACAGTATTTTTGTTTAAATCTTACTGTATATATGACAATGTAAACAAAAGCTTGTTTCAGCTTTAGATAAGATGTTATATAATCATGCAATATATTTATCAGCCACAGTCCAATCACATATTTCATGCATTCTTCACCAAGTATCAACTTCCTGTTACTGTAGTTTTTGTATTGTAGCCTCGTCATTATTGCTAATCAATGAACAATTTATTTGTATATTTTTTCTTCAAATATGACTGAGCATTGAACACCTAGAACTGTAACCACTGTTTGAGTCTACCTGAGATGTTTTTTAAGACAGTGTATACTATGATATAATGTGCATTAAATTAGATTATACACACACAGGTATCCATGAGTTATTTTCTTAGATGCAGAAAAATCAGGGTATGATTTACAGTTAATACTGTAATTTAATAGCCAATCTCTTTTATATGCTGTATATGTATATATGTCTTCTACTCTTTTAGAGTTCATACTAGCTCAGTATATGCAGATATAGTATTTATGTATGTATTTTATTTATTATGTACCATTCAATGACTAGTAACATATCAAATATTAATGCTAAATACTCTTTTAAAGATACTCACTAGTTTAAAGGTACTGGTATCCATGGCAACAAAGAAATGTCATGATTTTTAAAATATTCAGAACTTTATGAAGTATTCTGCCTATACTTTATGTTAAAGTATTGGACCCTTTGAAATGTTTAACATTATGAAGATAATAGGTGCTTTTTTCTTGATATTAAACAGAAGAGAAAATCTTTGAAATTTCATTGTTTCTATTTTTTTAAATTCTGAATTACGCGTGTAAGTCATGTGAGAAATTCCAAATTATTAACTTAAAGCTAACACAAGTCGCTTTGGTAAAAAAGAATCTGTGCAGATATCATGTAACTGATTGTCTTTATGTGTTTTTTACAAATGAAAACCCTATTTAATGTAATTATAAATATATACTTTGTACTTTTAGTATTTGTATGCTTTATTGTGTAGCAGTTGTGATGTAGTTTAATTCTATGCTTTGTTTGGTATAAGTTTTGTATGAAGTGAAATTTAAACTTAAGAGCCAGTACAATAGCTTGCTAAATATTTCATGTAAATTGTGCTTGATTTTATTCAGAAATAGTTGATATATTTGCGTAGATAATGCATCATGCATCTAAAAAAGTTGATATTCAAAGGCAAAGAATAAAGTCTGGAATTTTAAAGGAAGGATATATGACTGCAGTTATTTATGTATTGGTGTTCATATGGTAATGATAATATACAGTCAAAGTTTTGTTAGCCGCCACCTCCGAATAATGGTCACTCTGTGAATAAAGGCCATTCTTTGATTATTTAGAACAGAATGACCTCCGAATAATGGCTACCTGTCAATAAAGGCCACCTTATTTCCCAAGGATGACCTTTCGTCATAGGTTTGACTGTATAGTAAATATGAAAATAGCTGACTGCCCGTTGTCTAATTCATGGGAACAAGTAACAGTGTGTAACGGTAATCCTGATTGATGTTTTTTATTATTTTTTTGTGGAAGACAAATGTCTGAATATGTGAAATTCAAATTTAAGAATTTATTTGAATTTCTAGATTTTTTTAATACTAATGTACTTTTGGCAATTTATACTTTGTTGTTGTTTTCATATTTTGCACTTTTTGTGTAATTAAATACGAAATATGCTTGTTGTTATGTCAGTTAACAAATTGAAGTTTTTCTGCTTAATGTATGTACACATATTTGGTTTGTTTCTTAACTTATTAGGGGTGTGATATTTCCACAGATCAGTAGATTCTTATTTGGATTATTCCTGGACCCACTTGGGGTCTTAGATGACCTAATGTCCCTTGCTCAATGGATTTGATTTTCTCATTTTTGCAATCCCACTAATCGCACCCTGTTATTTTGTGTTCATTTTCGCTGTTGTGTGTACTCGACAAGTTTGGTTCAATGCAATAAAAAAAAGTGCTTTATTTATGCAGCTGTGTTTAGAATTTTGTTTATTAGTGTGCGAAATGATTATCGTATGTGTAAGTTTTTCTTATTGTGTTGTGCATATTTATATTGTTAACTAGAGAATGTTACATGATATTAAGTAAGGCCTAAAAAATTGTACGTTTATGGTTACCCGAAGTACATGTACGCAAATTTTACCAAAATATTAGTTACATGCAGGAGGGTCAAATAGCCCTTCTGTTTTTTTTTCTAAACATATCTTCTGAGAATTAGAGGTAATATTAATTATCCCCAAAATTATTTTCATACTTTGGATTTTGCCTTTAAAATTTAAAGGTCAAGGCCAAGAAATAAGACTATTGTTTCAGACCTTGTCTATAATTTGTCTCAATTAAGTATAATCAAAAGATCAGTGGTTAATCAAAACACATGATGTTGTATTTAGAATGCCTAGAACTATGTAGAAATCAGACTGACAGGACATATGACGGCACAAGTTGATGTCTGTTACCTTTTCTGGTATTTAGGATGGAGAAACAAAAATTAAACAAAATGTACTGCTGTGATTCACTGTATTAGGTGTTTCGATAAGTCAATAAATCTTGTGGTTATAGAAATTAAGGTCTTCCCTGCCTAATGCTCTACCTTTCTGACATTTCTTCTTAATGCTACACAAAATTGTTATTATTATAAAAATAGTATAGCCAAATTATCATTACTTTTTTGATAATTACCTTAGATACTTCAATTTATTTTATGAGATTTTATGATTTTTAAAAATCGCAAGTTGTTGCACATATCTAAAAAATAGAAAAAATATTATTTCTGTTGATATTGCACGGTGACTTATATTTTTCTTTACAAATTAAAATTGATATTGTGTTATAGCATCTTTTAACCATGAGTTTTCATTGAAATGGTTTTTCTTTTTTCTTAAATCTTTGAAAAATGGTCTATTCCCATAGATTTCAATGCAAATTTAAGGGGTCAATAACTCTAAGGATAATCATTGTTTCTTAAAAATCTTACGGTAAATCATTTCCTATCACGGAAACGTATAAAACGGATAAATATTTCCAAAATCTATCCGCCCCTTTTTGAGATAATAATTTTGGGCATTAGGCTGGGAAGACCTTAATAGTATGATTGCTGGTTTAGTGGTATTACGCTGGACTACTAAACAAAAGGTAGTGGCCTCGAATTTTTTCTCCACTTTTCAATATATTGCAGTAACGCTTTATAAGTGCCTCTATTCCGACCACTGATCCAAAGATTGTGACAAGTAAATTACAGCTGAACGGATGAGGCGTGTATAGGTGCTTTACAACTGGCAAGGTATAGAACCAGGAAAATCTACCAGTATTTGAAGAGTAGGGATATAGATGCCTGCGGTTCTCCCGTCTCTTCTCTCTCACCTCTTTGGAGCAACCCTGAAATGACCATAGCTGTTGAATGGGCTGTTAAACAGCAGAATTATTGAAATTTAAACTAAAAAAACATTATTAAAAATGTCCTAGTCATTGTCTGATATTCTACACAATTATAAAAGTTGCATCTGAATGGAACACTGGAATATGTCCTCAAATTAACTCTTATTTGCACCGGATATTGTACCGCCCTATTTTGTCTCATATAATTATGCTATTTCACATCCCCGATGCTATAACTTGTTACCTTGAATATGTGTGCATGTTCTTGAAAATACGATTTTTTTTTTATCTGTTCGAAAAAACTTAGTTTTATTATCTCCACATTTTGAATTTTGAAATTTAGAGATATAAAATTCTCTAAAAAAATTGTTTGATTAGTCACAATGTTGTCATGATATGAGTTTAGTTTTTTGTTTATTCAAAAGTGATCTCACTTTGCACTAAGTGTCTTATAATATCACTACTACATACATTGTTTAACTTAACCTGCGCATACATGTTTTTTTTAATAAAGGGTAGTCATATTTTTGCTACAAATATGAAAATGTATGTGTATTGTACCATAGTGACAATGTTTTGGTATAATTCATTGTTTTCAACTTCTTATTTTTTTAAATATATCAAAACTTGTGTATTTGTGAAGCAGTATTTTTAAAGTCATCCCGACATTCCAATAGTCCTTATGATTTGTATCATATATTGAACAGCACATTGTATAGAATACTCACTGAATAGAATGGTGGCCTGTTGCAAATACTTGCCAGCTAGTTCTGCATGTTTTATCATTTGAAAACAATGTTATACACACCATGTTGTGTTTATGTGAGAAGAAAATCATGTTTGTTTTCGATCAGTCAGTAAAGTGTTGTTATTTGTATGTACATGTATATGTTATTTATTAAATTTCCATAAAAAATATGTGTTCAGTACTTTATTTTGCCCCCTCCCCCCCCCCCCCCCCCCCCCTTTGAAGAAATGGGGAATGTTAAAATGGCATTACTCATACTAGTCCTTCTGTCTGTCTGTTCATGCATGCGTAATATGAGAACCATTTGGCTGACTTGGTTCAGAGGTAAGTTATCACATGATGATAGGATTTTGAGTTCAAAGGTTAAGGTAACACTGACCTACACAAAAAAGTAATTTGTGTAAACAATCTTAATGAACATGGCCTTTATAATGACAAAGTGACCAACATATGGAGATGTTATATTCAGTTCATAAGGGGATTGATTGATGAGATTAACTGTAGTTCTGGAGAAACCATTTATGGTGTAGAGATAGAGCTTCAAATTGTGGGTTCAAACCTTGCCTCAGGTGGGATTTAATCATAAAGAGGTAGACATCACAAAGTCTTGGTACCGCAGTGGTTAGCATGAACCTGCATGAACATAATGTTTATACAAGGACTTATATACATACTTGTATGTATAGGTCCTTGGTTTGGAGGAAGTGCATGCATGGCATTGATGGTTTATAAAGAGGTAGTAAAATCTAGATAGATTTGTCTACAAACTAATCCAGGATCACTGAATAGGTCAACTGTATGTGGGCTGTATTGAATACTCCACCGTGTAAAACATGCTTGTTTCAAGTTGTATTAATTAATCTAAGTAATCAAAATGTATCCCATTGTCACACACAGACGAAAAAATGTTAAAAGATATCAGATTACAGATCTTAAAAACATTCAAATTTATCTTTGTAGGACATTAATACTGATCAGAATGCATTATTCAATGTCTAAAGTATTTAAATGTTTCTTTATTATAAAAAAAAATGTTTTTGTTATTTATTTTATGGTCTTTGTGTGCTTTATTGAATCTTTGTGTTAGTTATGACCTGTACCGTATTTCACTGTTGAACTATTCTCACGTTACACCGGTGTAAGAAAAGCAAGCGTTTAGCGACAGAGATTAATGGTAAGCACAAGCTGGCGACCGATAATGTATCGACCAATAACAGCGACCAATAGTGATTTTCCGTAATATTTTCAAATGCGTAAGAATTGCAATTCCAGCGACCAATAAGAATTGAGGTTATACACTATCAAATTTTGGTAAGAATTCCCAGCGACCGATAATATTCGTAGGTCATACGCTACTAAATTTACAGTAAAGAAGTTATCAAGTATTTCTGTGTTGTTTTTCTGAAACCAGCAGGACATCTTTTTCGTGAAATGAAGGGAATGTGACCCCATAAAAGTGGATATAGGCTTTTTGTACTATGTCATAGCTCCAAAATAAGACCATTTCTGCGGTGCTAGCTTGGCCTGGTGGGTACTTATGCTTGGTCACAAGTTTGAGCCCATTATGAAAATTTAGAAAAATTGTTATGTTTGTTAATATTCTTTCATGTAGCTTGAAATGAAGGGAATGTGACCCCATAAAAGTGGGTATAGGCATTTTGTACTATGTCATAGCTAAAAAATGGGACCATTTCTGTGGTGCTAGCTTGGCCTGGTGGGTATTTATGCATGGTCACAAGTTTGAGCCCATTATGAAAATGTAGTAAAATGGTCAACTTTGTTAATATTCTTCCATGTAGCTTGAAATGAAGGGAATGTGACCCCATAAAAGTGGGTATAGGCATTTTGTACTATGTCATAGCTAAAAAATGAGACCATTTCTGTGGTGCTAGCTTGGCCTGGTGGGTATTTATGCATGGTCACAAGTTTGAGCCCATTATGAAAATGTAGTAAAATGGTCAACTTTGTTAATATTCTTCCATGTAGCTTGAAATGAAGGGAATGTGACCCCATAAAAGTGGGTATAGGCATTTTGTACTATGTCATAGCTACAAAATGAGACCATTTCTGCGGTGCTAGCTTGGCCTGGTGGGTACTTATGCATGGTCACAAGTTTGAGCCCATTATGAAAATTTAGAAAAATTGTTATGTTTGTTAATATTCTTGTATGTAGCTTGAAATGAAGGGAATGTGACCCCATAAAAGTGGGTATAGGCATTTTGTAGCATGTCATAGCTACAAAATGAGACCGTTTCTGTGGTGCTAGCTTGGCCTGGTGGGTATTTATGCATGGTCACAAGTTTGAGCCCATTATGAAAATTTAGAAAAATTGTTATGTTTGTTAATATTCTTGTATGTAGCTTGAAATGAAGGGAATGTGACCCCATAAAAGTGGGTATAGGCATTTTGTAGCATGTCATAGCTACAAAATGAGACCGTTTCTGTGGTGCTAGCTTGGCCTGGAGGGTACTTATGCTTGGTCACAAGTTTGAGCCCATTATGAAAATGTAGTAAAATGGTCAACTTTGTTAATATTCTTGTATGTAACTTGAAATGAAGGGAATGTGACCCCATAAAAGTGGGTATAGGTGTTTTGTACTATGTCATAGCTACAAAATGAGACCATTCCTGTGGTGCTAGCTTGGCCTGGTGGGTACTTATGATTGGTCACAAGTTTGAGTCCATATGAAAATCTAGAAAAATTCGTTGTCAACCTTGTTAATATTCTTGTATGTAGCTTGAAATGAAGGGAATGTGACCCCATAAAAGTGGGTATAGGCATTTTGTAGCATGTCATAGCTACAAAATGAGACCGTTTCTGTGGTGCTAGCTTGGCCTGGAGGGTACTTATGCTTGGTCACAAGTTTGAGCCCATTATGAAAATGTAGTAAAATGGTCAACTTTGTTAATATTCTTGTATGTAACTTGAAATGAAGGGAATGTGACCCCATAAAAGTGGGTATAGGTGTTTTGTAATATGTCATAGCTACAAAATGAGACCATTCCTGTGGTGCTAGCTTGGCCTGGTGGGTACTTATGATTGGTCACAAGTTTGAGTCCATATGAAAATCTAGAAAAATTCGTTGTCAACCTTGTTAATATTCTTGTATGTAGCTTGAAATGAAGGGAATGTGACCCCATAAAAGTGGGTATAGGCATTTTGTAGCATGTCATAGCTACAAAATGAGACCGTTTCTGTGGTGCTAGCTTGGCCTGGTGGGTACTTATGCATGGTCACAAGATTGAGCCCATATGAAAATTTAGAAAAATGGTCAACTTTGGTAATATTCTTGTATGTAGCTTGAAATGAAGGGAATGTGACCCCATAAAAGTGGATATAGGCATTTTGTAGCATGTCATAGCTACAAAATGAGACCGTTTCTGTGGTGCTAGCTTGGCCTGGAGGGTACTTATGCTTGGTCACAAGTTTGAGCCCATTATGAAAATGTAGTAAAATGGTCAACTTTGTTAATATTCTTGTATGTAACTTGAAATGAAGGGAATGTGACCCCATAAAAGTGGGTATAGGTATTTTGTACTCTGTCATAGCTACAAAATAAGACCATTTCTGTAGTGCTACCTTGGACATCCAGTGCAACTTTTGCTTGGTTTCATGTTTGAGCCCATATAAAAATTGGGGAAAATTGCCATCTCTGTAAATATTCTCGTATGTAGCAGGAAAACAAAGGAATGTGACCCCATAAAAGTGAATATAGGTATTTTGTACTATGTCATAGCTACAAAATAAGACGATTCCTATGGTGCTACATTGACCTGTTGTTTATATACATATATAGCTGCACGTGCACTGGAACTGTTCAGAATGTATGGTGGCTTATATTGATTGACGTCATAGTGAGTATTGAACTGGTAAACTCTACATCCACTCTTAACTTAGACTGAAAATTAACAATCTCAATTCATCATATCAATGTCATAAATAAAGGAAAGCATTAACACAAAGGTATTCTTTGATAATACTTCAAGTAATATGTCTCAGTTGTTAGAACAAGCTGGCATGGTTTGACACATTTGATATCATATGTTAGAGTTCATCTGTTGTTCATGGTAATGACAAGTTAACGGTATATGATAGGCACATAAAGATTTAAATGATCTCATAAGTCATGAATACTCCAAGTGATAGGAACATTAGCACAGTTCTCTCGTGTCATGTATGAAATTCACAGATGTTCACACTAGTCTTCGGATGTAACTACATAATAAATCAGTTACAGAATGTGTTACATTTCCCACTTCAATTAAAATAAGATGAACTTAAACTATATGTTCATTGAAACCAGTTTGAGAAAGGTTAATGAGTTCTATAGTATTTTGAATTTTGCTAATTAACCAAATTATATTTGAATCAAATAGATGACACTTAAAAGATTTAGACTGAAAATTGATTTTATAATACACAATTTCTTATCCAAGCGAATTTTGGTATAATTGCTGCGCAGAAAATGATATTATGATCATAAATCTAAGCACTTCTGAAATTTTATTTAATGATTCAATCATGACACTGGTATTACATATAAGTCACAGAAATCAATTCCATAATTCTGTGATAGTTTAGCACACATAATCATTCAGGTAATCTGGCGATTTCCTTTGTTGGTGTAAATTCACATGACTGTTTTCATATATTTTCATTTTTCTGATGTGTCTTCTCCATGTGTTTCTGGTGATTTTGTTTGAAATGTGATGAATTTAGAGTCATTTGTCTCTCATTATGTTTTGTTGTAATCATGGTTTAATTCTTGGCTGTAATTTCGTATGGTATTTTGGACCAAAAGGTGTTTCCTGTTTGACGAGAACGTCTCCAATCCTTGGTATAATGCAATATAAGGTTTATAATATCATTATTGGGTTTGAATGTGAACTTTTACTAGGAAATATGACTAAACATTGAAATAAAATATTATCAGGATATTTCTACTGATTTATAATTATATTCTTCTAGTCAAACTTCACGGTCAAACTCACCAATGTCATTATAAACCATCTTCTACTGTATTAAACTGTTTTATACTATCAGAATATGGAATTTGTAAATGGGTACACATCTTGACTTCAGAGTGGGTACATCTTGACCAAAATGTTGTGGGTACATAATCTTGACCATGCAGTTAATTCCCATATCAGGTATGCGGTAATGCAAAAATGTAATTGTAATGCATTGCAATGCATTACAATTTCCCAAGTAATTCAATGTAATGTGTGATTCAGTTTTTTTTTGCATTACATGCAGTTGTAATTTTATGCATTACACCTTTAAACAATAGGTGTAATGAGGTGCATTACATTGAATTACATCAGTAAAAAAAAGACATGAACTGATTGTATTATACATTTATTAAACTTAACAATAATGAATCTATAGCAAACCAATAGCAGTTGGGAATGATGGATATGTTTACCAGTCAACCAATAACCTGCTTATGCATGTACTATTATTGTGACACTCATGGTTGTCTAAAGATTCAAAATTAAGTCTTTATCTTAATCCATCTATTGACAGTGTCTATTGATCATAATTAAATTATCATTTAACCATTGGTCATGAAACTCTGTATACAAATGTTTGCTAAGAGGTGTTAACATTTCAATAAGATTAGAGTACAATGTATATATATATAATATACAGGTATATCATTGTGCCCAAACAGAGCTAACACTTCATTTGGCAAAAATGAACAGCCTTGATCAGTTCAACATTTCAGACAACGTATTTGACAAAAGTGAGACTTTTAAGGCAAAATGCCGACACTGTCTATCTATATGAATTCAGATTAAATGAAACTGTATTATGATTATGAACTGCTTTCTATGTACGTATATATGCATTATGGTGATTAAAATTTTCAAAATTGAGCGAAATGTAATGTGTAATTTAATGCATTACAATGACTGAAGTAATTGTAATGTAATGCATTACATGATAAAATCCATGTAATTGTAATTTAATGCGCTGTTTCAGCAATGTAATAGTAATGTAATGCATTACATTCTCAAGTAATTCACCCCATGTCTGTCCCATATACATTTTTTTAGGCAGACTGGTGTACCGTATGTAGCAAAGTTTCACACCTATCTAGATCCTACTATGCAACTCCCATTTTTGGTATAAATGTATAATAATGTACATAAAGATTCGTGAAAAATACAAAATTGAGATACAGGGCAGTACTGGTCCAATACCCTAGCTCTTTTTCGAATAGACTCCCTTGCTCAGTGTAAACTTTAAATGTCATGGAAAGTAAAAGGTAAAGGACAGTTTCATAGTCAGAAATTTATAAATTTATATGCATATTCAACCGACTTTCACAAGTTACCCCCCCCCCCCGATCACTGGGTTATAAGTCGTCCGTTAACACTCGGCGCCGTAGGCAGCCACTGACCATTGACTTATTTCCCTCACAGGTACTCATTTAAACACCAGAGTGGAGAGGAGCAAACATGGGATAATTTTTTGCTCAGAAATATTCCGACGGTCCAGTCGGGATTTGAATCAGGGACCTCAAAGCAAGCGTCCTTCCACTGGGCCATCGCTCCCTACAACTTTGAAAGGGAACCACCGAAGGATCAATCCAACAATGTTTGGTTGCAATTGACATAGTGTAGGAGGATATATTGTTTAAAGTAAACACGTACACACACATGGCGGACGTAAGGCGATCACAAAAGCTCACCATGAGCACATTATGATCTGGTGAGATAAAAACAAGGCACTGCATACAGCTATGTAACGTTTTTTATTTATCTTAATAGGAAAGAAGAAAATCTTGCAATTGGCAAATGAAAGTGTCACAGCTAGGTAAGTTATAGATATTCAGCTCCATTTATTGGGGTTGAAACTGTTGTTGAAACATAAGAAACAACATCAAGGTATACAAATTATCATGGTGATGAACGTTTTGTAAAATTAAATTTGTCTCTGTTATATGTAAACAAAACAATTTTAAAGTAAGTCCAGGGCAGTAACTGCGCTATAAGCCTATAACTGACTGAATTCATATTAAAGAACATTCCAGTAAGGTTTTCATGACACTTCACCCAGTCCACAATGTAACGTTAAATCAACATCGCTTAAATCTCATCTAAGCTGTCACTTTCTCTAGCACATAAGACTATGTGCACACATGTTAACCACCACGGGATGATCAGTTCAAAGTCTGCACTTTTTGTTTATATTCTTGTCTAACAAATCCTATAACACATCACTCTATTTATCCATTTTCGAGAATGTCCTAATAAATCTGGTAATAGGGTCCAAGCATCAGTGTTCCATACCTGAAAGAATGTATCAAAAATACAATCAACTATAATAAGTCTTAGCATTACATCATAAGAAATAACAAGTATCAATATAATGGATATACCAAACAAAAGTTATAAAATTATTTGAGTAATGGCGCTCTGTGAACTTGGAGATTACTTTTGTCACTTGTGTGTTGTTTTCTCTATGAACAAATTTGTCATCTAATAATAAACTTTATTATTGTATTTTTATGTTAAATTCATGCCTGAGCCAGCCATATGATCATTGACTATTTACTACATTCGAATATAATTAAATGTTATATGACGTACTACTTGACGCATAGTACAGTAATCGTGTCTGTATTGCTACGTCATGCTAAAAGTGCATGGCTTTTATCGTTCTGTGTTTTATTATATATATATATAGAATCCTCTCTCTTTTAGTTTATTACAAATATTCTTAGTTATTTATTATTGTTAAAAATCATTAAAAAATAGACACACATACAAACTTTCTCTAAAAATAGCCTACGTATTGCTAATACTGCATGTATTAGAATTTTCGAAATAATAGATTATTACATGAAAGACTCGCTAATAGAATAAAGATAGTTTAATGTTAAAGATAAAGAAAGTCTACCGTTGGTTTGGAATAACGTACGTAACTATGTTAAACGTCTTATAGAGATACTATTATGTTGTTAAATTATATGCAAATACATATGCAAAAAACTTGACTGGAAGCTGTAATTTGTTGTCGTTGTTGTTTAAACCAGCATCATTGACAAATAAGGCTCGTAAAAAGGCGTTTTACGACATACCTTACAACTTAATAAAATATTCTATAATCTCCAAAGTACAGGAACCGGAGCATGTCTAGATGATTATTTCTTGTAAAAGTTCACACCTGTCATCAGTTCTAGGGATAATAATTCAACACTAGGATCGCTCTTGACAGGGTGTTATGATAACATTAATTTCCAATATGAGGGAAATAGATCTTTTGCCCACAAAAATGTTCTGTTAATTAGTATAAATTATCAACAAAGCAAGATAAACAATGAAGTTTAATACAACAGGCATAGCTCTATAGTTTTAAGTTTTATTTTACCTCAATATTTTGCTAAAGTCAGGAATTTTTTAATTACAACTACATATGTATTTATAAACTGTAAGCAAATCTATGTTTTTTATTTAAAGTGAGTTTACCTATCAGTCTGAAATTATTTTATGCTGTACTGAGGCATATTGATACTGACTTCAGTAACAGGCCGTTTACTAGCACATAACACTGTGACAATACATATATAGGAAAGTATTGCCCTGTGAAACCGGTTGGCAATTTTAATATATATAAAATACCTTAGTCCTATGTGATGTTAATACATTTATATATTTTTTACTGCACTGCTAAACAAAACACATTATTCCAGGTATCTTGCAGGCTTCTGCAACTTATCTCTTGTCTTTTGTTATGTTTATGTTATTGTCTCCTCTATTGGCTCTTTTTGTTAATAATTCTGTTCATAGTCAATATCTGGATTCATCTGCATTAAAGTTGACAAAGCCAATACCATGGGTCCAAGATTTGAACAAACTTATTAGAGGTTCAAAAGACAATGCTACATACCAAACATCTAAGTTTTTTGATACTCAATTTCCTATTTAAGCCTGAATAATATCAACTGACCCCATGACCAGGCCAATGTTGACCTTAGGGCCATCAGGTTTGAACAATATTGGTAGAGGTCCACTAGGCAATGCCTCGTGTTAGCTTCATTTTTCAATAATTGTAGCCCAGGACAACCAATTAAAATTTGGTGTCCATCCAGACATCTGCTAACTATTTCTAGAAATTAAAAACACAATAATCAAATAATCCAATAAATGTGTCTGTTTAAATAACTCTTTAAGACTTCATAATAATAATTATTATTGTAAGTATATAAAATACACAGCTACATTGTGTACTAGTATTATAATTAATACTTGTTAAATAGTAATTTAATATTGAAAGGTTAACTGCATAATGTACAACTGTACTCACAGCTGATAAACGGTTGTTCCGAGACTGCTGGTCACTGTGTTATATCAATATGGGGTCCATTGGGGAGTTATCATGTGACCAGTCACAAGCACATTTTCTTTCGTTTGAACCTAAAAAAATAATTGTTGTTTTTGTATCAATGCTAAAAATACAAAGAATATTAAATTAAAATAATTAAAACTGTTGAACATAAACCTACTTGTACACTTGCATTACCAATAATTAAGTAATCAATGTTTGTTTTCAAGCTACATATTATACTGTAAGCTAGCACCACAGGAACAGTCTCATTTTGTAGCTATGACATAGTACAAAATACCTGTACCCACTTTTATGGGGTCACATTCCCTTCATGTCAAGCTACATGGAAGAATATTAACAAAGTTGACCATTTTACTACATTTTCATATGGGCTCAAACTTGTGACCAAGCATACTTGTACCCACCAGGCCAAGCTAGCACCACAGAAACGGTCTCATTTTGTAGCTATGACATAGTACAAAATGCCTATACCCACTTTTATGGGGTCACATTCCCTTCATTTCAAGCTACATACAAGAATATTAACAAAGTTGACCATTTTACTACATTTTCATAATGGGCTCAAACTTGTGACCAAGCATAAGTACCCTCCAGGCCAAGCTAGCACCACAGAAACGGTCTCATTTTGTAGCTATGACATGGTACAAAATGCCTATACCCACTTTTATGGGGTCACATTCCCTTCATTTCAAGCTACATGGAAGAATATTAACAAAGTTGACAATTTTACTACATTTTCATATGGGCTCAAACTTGTGACCATGCATAAGTACCCACCAGGCCAAGTTAGCACCACAGAAACGGTCTCATTTTGTAGCTATGACATAGTACAAAATGTCTATACCCACTTTTATGGGGTCACATTCCCTTCATTTCAAGCTACATGGAAGAATATTAACAAATTTGACAATTTTACTACATTTTCATATGGGCTCAAACTTATGACCAAGTATAAGTACCCTCCAGGCCAAGCTAGCACCACAGAAACGGTCTCATTTTGTAGCTATGACATAGTACAAAATGCCTATACCCACTTTTATGGGGTCACATTCCCTTCATTTCAAGCTACATGGAAGAATATTAACAAAGTTGACCATTTTACTACATTTTCATAATGGGCTCAAACTTGTGACCAAGCATAAGTACCCACCAGGCCAAGGTAGCACCACAGAAACGGTCTTATTTTGTAGCTATGACATAGTACAAAATGCCTATACCCACTTTTATGGGGTCACATTCCCTTCATTTCAAGCTACATGGAAGAATATTAACAAAGTTGACCATTTTACTACATTTTCATAATGGGCTCAAACTTGTGACCAAGCACAAGTACCCTCCAGGCCAAGCTAGCACCACAGAAACGGTCTCATTTTGTAGCTATGACATAGTACAAAATGCCTATACCCACTTTTATGGGGTCACATTCCCTTCATTTCAAGCTACATACAAGAATATTAACAAAGTTGACCATTTTACTACATTTTCATAATGGGCTCAAACTTGTGACCAAGCATAAGTACCCTCCAGGCCAAGCTAGCACCACAGAAACGGTCTCATTTTGTAGCTATGACATAGTACAAAATGCCTATACCCACTTTTATGGGGTCACATTCCCTTCATTTCAAGCCACATGGAAGAATATTAACAAACATAACAATTTTTCTTAATTTTCATAATGGGCTCAAACTTGTGACCATGCATAAGTACCCACCAGGCCAAGGTAGCACCACAGAAACGGTCTCATTTTGTAGCTATGACATAGTACAAAATGTCTATACCCACTTTTATGGGGTCACATTCCCTTCATTTCAAGCTACATGGAAGAATATTAACAAATTTGACAATTTTACTACATTTTCATAATGGGCTCAAACTTGTGACCAAGCATAAGTACCCACCAGGCCAAGTTAGCACCACAGAAACGGTCTCATTTTGTAGCTATGACATAGTACAAAATGTCTATACCCACTTTTATGGGGTCACATTCCCTTCATTTCAAGCTACATACAAGAATATTAACAAAGTTGACCATTTTACTACATTTTCATATGGGCTCAAACTTGTGACCAAGTATAAGTACCCTCCAGGCCAAGCTAGCACCACAGAAACGGTCTCATTTTGTAGCTATGACATAGTACAAAATGCCTATACCCACTTTTATGGGGTCACATTCCCTTCATTTCAAGCTACATGGAAGAATATTAACAAAGTTGACCATTTTACTACATTTTCATAATGGGCTCAAACTTGTGACCAAGCATAAGTACCCTCCAGGCCAAGGTAGCACCACAGAAACGGTCTCATTTTGTAGCTATGACATAGTACAAAATGTCTATACCCACTTTTATGGGGTCACATTCCCTTCATTTCAAGCTACATGGAAGAATATTAACAAATTTGACAATTTTACTACATTTTCATAATGGGCTCAAACTTGTGACCAAGCATAAGTACCCTCCAGGCCAAGCTAGCACCACAGAAACGGTCTCATTTTGTAGCTATGACATAGTACAAAATACCTGTACCCACTTTTATGGGGTCACATTC
This sequence comes from Lutraria lutraria, assembly GCA_964023205.1. Taxonomy (NCBI): domain Eukaryota; kingdom Metazoa; phylum Mollusca; class Bivalvia; order Venerida; family Mactridae; genus Lutraria; species Lutraria lutraria. The sequence goes on along the minus strand of OZ026834.1, from coordinate 13,846,580 downwards.
CCTTCATTTCAAGCTACATGGAAGAATATTAACAAAGTTGACCATTTTACTACATTTTCATAATGGGCTCAAACTTGTGACCAAGCATAAGTACCCACCAGGCCAAGGTAGCACCACAGAAACGGTCTTATTTTGTAGCTATGACATAGTACAAAATGCCTATACCCACTTTTATGGGGTCACATTCCCTTCATTTCAAGCTACATGGAAGAATATTAACAAAGTTGACCATTTTACTACATTTTCATAATGGGCTCAAACTTGTGACCAAGCACAAGTACCCTCCAGGCCAAGCTAGCACCACAGAAACGGTCTCATTTTGTAGCTATGACATAGTACAAAATGCCTATACCCACTTTTATGGGGTCACATTCCCTTCATTTCAAGCTACATACAAGAATATTAACAAAGTTGACCATTTTACTACATTTTCGTAATGGGCTCAAACTTGTGACCAAGCATAAGTACCCTCCAGGCCAAGCTAGCACCACAGAAACGGTCTCATTTTGTAGCTATGACATAGTACAAAATGCCTATACCCACTTTTATGGGGTCACATTCCCTTCATTTCAAGCCACATGGAAGAATATTAACAAACATAACAATTTTTCTTAATTTTCATAATGGGCTCAAACTTGTGACCATGCATAAGTACCCACCAGGCCAAGGTAGCACCACAGAAACGGTCTCATTTTGTAGCTATGACATAGTACAAAATGTCTATACCCACTTTTATGGGGTCACATTCCCTTCATTTCAAGCTACATGGAAGAATATTAACAAATTTGACAATTTTACTACATTTTCATAATGGGCTCAAACTTGTGACCAAGCATAAGTACCCACCAGGCCAAGTTAGCACCACAGAAACGGTCTCATTTTGTAGCTATGACATAGTACAAAATGTCTATACCCACTTTTATGGGGTCACATTCCCTTCATTTCAAGCTACATACAAGAATATTAACAAAGTTGACCATTTTACTACATTTTCATATGGGCTCAAACTTGTGACCAAGTATAAGTACCCTCCAGGCCAAGCTAGCACCACAGAAACGGTCTCATTTTGTAGCTATGACATAGTACAAAATGCCTATACCCACTTTTATGGGGTCACATTCCCTTCATTTCAAGCTACATGGAAGAATATTAACAAAGTTGACCATTTTACTACATTTTCATAATGGGCTCAAACTTGTGACCAAGCATAAGTACCCTCCAGGCCAAGGTAGCACCACAGAAACGGTCTCATTTTGTAGCTATGACATAGTACAAAATGTCTATACCCACTTTTATGGGGTCACATTCCCTTCATTTCAAGCTACATGGAAGAATATTAACAAATTTGACAATTTTACTACATTTTCATAATGGGCTCAAACTTGTGACCAAGCATAAGTACCCTCCAGGCCAAGCTAGCACCACAGAAACGGTCTCATTTTGTAGCTATGACATAGTGCAAAATGCCTATACCCACTTTTATGGGGTCACATTCCCTTCATTTCAAGCTACATACAAGAATATTAACAAAGTTGACCATTTTACTACATTTTCATAATGGGCTCAAACTTGTGACCAAGCATTAGTACCCACCAGGCCAAGCTAGCACCACAGAAACGGTCTCATTTTGTAGCTATGACATAGTACAAAATGTCTATACCCACTTTTATGGGGTCACATTCCCTTCATTACAAGCTACATGGAAGAATATTAACAAATTTGACAATTTTACTACATTTTCATATGGGCTCAAACTTGTGACCAAGTATAAGTACCCTTCAGGCCAAGCTAGCACCACAGAAACGGTCTCATTTTGTAGCTATGACATAGTACAAAATGCCTATACCCACTTTTATGGGGTCACATTCCCTTCATTTCAAGCTACATACAAGAATATTAACAAAGTTGACCATTTTACTACATTTTCATAATGGGCTCAAACTTGTGACCAAGCATAAGTACCCTCCAGGCCAAGCTAGCACCACAGAAACGGTCTCATTTTGTAGCTATGACATGGTACAAAATGCCTATACCCACTTTTATGGGGTCACATTCCCTTCATTTCAAGCTACATGGAAGAATATTAACAAAGTTGACAATTTTACTACATTTTCATATGGGCTCAAACTTGTGACCATGCATAAGTACCCACCAGGCCAAGTTAGCACCACACAAACGGTCTCATTTTGTAGCTATGACATAGTACAAAATGTCTATACCCACTTTTATGGGGTCACATTCCCTTCATTTCAAGCTACATACAAGAATATTAACAAAGTTGACCATTTTACTACATTTTCATATGGGCTCAAACTTGTGACCAAGTATAAGTACCCTCCAGGCCAAGCTAGCACCACAGAAACGGTCTCATTTTGTAGCTATGACATAGTACAAAATGCCTATACCCACTTTTATGGGGTCACATTCCCTTCATTTCAAGCTACATGGAAGAATATTAACAAAGTTGACCATTTTACTACATTTTCATAATGGGCTCAAACTTGTGACCAAGCATAAGTACCCTCCAGGCCAAGGTAGCACCACAGAAACGGTCTCATTTTGTAGCTATGACATAGTACAAAATGTCTATACCCACTTTTATGGGGTCACATTCCCTTCATTTCAAGCTACATGGAAGAATATTAACAAATTTGACAATTTTACTACATTTTCATAATGGGCTCAAACTTGTGACCAAGCATAAGTACCCTCCAGGCCAAGCTAGCACCACAGAAACGGTCTCATTTTGTAGCTATGACATAGTGCAAAATGCCTATACCCACTTTTATGGGGTCACATTCCCTTCATTTCAAGCTACATACAAGAATATTAACAAAGTTGACCATTTTACTACATTTTCATAATGGGCTCAAACTTGTGACCAAGCATTAGTACCCACCAGGCCAAGCTAGCACCACAGAAACGGTCTCATTTTGTAGCTATGACATAGTACAAAATGTCTATACCCACTTTTATGGGGTCACATTCCCTTCATTACAAGCTACATGGAAGAATATTAACAAATTTGACAATTTTACTACATTTTCATATGGGCTCAAACTTGTGACCAAGTATAAGTACCCTTCAGGCCAAGCTAGCACCACAGAAACGGTCTCATTTTGTAGCTATGACATAGTACAAAATGCCTATACCCACTTTTATGGGGTCACATTCCCTTCATTTCAAGCTACATACAAGAATATTAACAAAGTTGACCATTTTACTACATTTTCATAATGGGCTCAAACTTGTGACCAAGCATAAGTACCCTCCAGGCCAAGCTAGCACCACAGAAACGGTCTCATTTTGTAGCTATGACATGGTACAAAATGCCTATACCCACTTTTATGGGGTCACATTCCCTTCATTTCAAGCTACATGGAAGAATATTAACAAAGTTGACAATTTTACTACATTTTCATATGGGCTCAAACTTGTGACCATGCATAAGTACCCACCAGGCCAAGTTAGCACCACAGAAACGGTCTCATTTTGTAGCTATGACATAGTACAAAATGTCTATACCCACTTTTATGGGGTCACATTCCCTTCATTTCAAGCTACATGGAAGAATATTAACAAATTTGACAATTTTACTACATTTTCATATGGGCTCAAACTTGTGACCATGCATAAGTACCCACCAGGCTAAGTTAGCACCACAGAAACGGTCTCATTTTGTAGCTATGACATAGTACAAAATGTCTATACCCACTTTTATGGGGTCACATTCCCTTCATTTCAAGCTACATGGAAGAATATTAACAAATTTGACAATTTTACTACATTTTCATATGGGCTCAAACTTGTGACCAAGTATAAGTACCCTTCAGGCCAAGCTAGCACCACAGAAACGGTCTCATTTTGTAGCTATGACATAGTACAAAATGCCTATACCCACTTTTATGGGGTCACATTCCCTTCATTTCAAGCTACATACAAGAATATTAACAAAGTTGACCATTTTACTACATTTTCATAATGGGCTCAAACTTGTGACCAAGCATAAGTACCCACCAGGCCAAGCTAGCACCACAGAAACGGTCTCATTTTGTAGCTATGACATAGTACAAAATGTCTATACCCACTTTTATGGGGTCACATTCCCTTCATTACAAGCTACATGGAAGAATATTAACAAATTTGACAATTTTACTACATTTTCATATGGGCTCAAACTTGTGACCAAGTATAAGTACCCTTCAGGCCAAGCTAGCACCACAGAAACGGTCTCATTTTGTAGCTATGACATAGTACAAAATGCCTATACCCACTTTTATGGGGTCACATTCCCTTCATTTCAAGCTACATACAAGAATATTAACAAAGTTGACCATTTTACTACATTTTCATAATGGGCTCAAACTTGTGACCAAGCATAAGTACCCTCCAGGCCAAGCTAGCACCACAGAAACGGTCTCATTTTGTAGCTATGACATGGTACAAAATGCCTATACCCACTTTTATGGGGTCACATTCCCTTCATTTCAAGCTACATGGAAGAATATTAACAAAGTTGACAATTTTACTACATTTTCATATGGGCTCAAACTTGTGACCATGCATAAGTACCCACCAGGCCAAGTTAGCACCACAGAAACGGTCTCATTTTGTAGCTATGACATAGTACAAAATGTCTATACCCACTTTTATGGGGTCACATTCCCTTCATTTCAAGCTACATGGAAGAATATTAACAAATTTGACAATTTTACTACATTTTCATATGGGCTCAAACTTATGACCAAGTATAAGTACCCTCCAGGCCAAGCTAGCACCACAGAAACGGTCTCATTTTGTAGCTATGACATAGTACAAAATGCCTATACCCACTTTTATGGGGTCACATTCCCTTCATTTCAAGCTACATGGAAGAATATTAACAAAGTTGACCATTTTACTACATTTTCATAATGGGCTCAAACTTGTGACCAAGCATAAGTACCCACCAGGCCAAGGTAGCACCACAGAAACGGTCTTATTTTGTAGCTATGACATAGTACAAAATGCCTATACCCACTTTTATGGGGTCACATTCCCTTCATTTCAAGCTACATGGAAGAATATTAACAAAGTTGACCATTTTACTACATTTTCATAATGGGCTCAAACTTGTGACCAAGCACAAGTACCCTCCAGGCCAAGCTAGCACCACAGAAACGGTCTCATTTTGTAGCTATGACATAGTACAAAATGCCTATACCCACTTTTATGGGGTCACATTCCCTTCATTTCAAGCTACATACAAGAATATTAACAAAGTTGACCATTTTACTACATTTTCATAATGGGCTCAAACTTGTGACCAAGCATAAGTACCCTCCAGGCCAAGCTAGCACCACAGAAACGGTCTCATTTTGTAGCTATGACATAGTACAAAATGCCTATACCCACTTTTATGGGGTCACATTCCCTTCATTTCAAGCCACATGGAAGAATATTAACAAACATAACAATTTTTCTTAATTTTCATAATGGGCTCAAACTTGTGACCAAGCATAAGTACCCTCCAGGCCAAGCTAGCACCACAGAAACGGTCTCATTTTGTAGCTATGACATGGTACAAAATGCCTATACCCACTTTTATGGGGTCACATTCCCTTCATTTCAAGCTACATGGAAGAATATTAACAAAGTTGACAATTTTACTACATTTTCATATGGGCTCAAACTTGTGACCATGCATAAGTACCCACCAGGCCAAGTTAGCACCACAGAAACGGTCTCATTTTGTAGCTATGACATAGTACAAAATGTCTATACCCACTTTTATGGGGTCACATTCCCTTCATTTCAAGCCACATGGAAGAATATTAACAAAGTTGACCATTTTACTACATTTTCATATGGGCTCAAACTTGTGACCAAGTATAAGTACCCTCCAGGCCAAGCTAGCACCACAGAAACGGTCTCATTTTGTAGCTATGACATAGTACAAAATGTCTATACCCACTTTTATGGGGTCACATTCCCTTCATTTCAAGCTACATGGAAGAATATTAACAAATTTGACAATTTTACTACATTTTCATATGGGCTCAAACTTATGACCAAGTATAAGTACCCTCCAGGCCAAGCTAGCACCACAGAAACGGTCTCATTTTGTAGCTATGACATAGTACAAAATGCCTATACCCACTTTTATGGGGTCACATTCCCTTCATTTCAAGCTACATGGAAGAATATTAACAAAGTTGACCATTTTACTACATTTTCATAATGGGCTCAAACTTGTGACCAAGCATAAGTACCCACCAGGCCAAGGTAGCACCACAGAAACGGTCTTATTTTGTAGCTATGACATAGTACAAAATGCCTATACCCACTTTTATGGGGTCACATTCCCTTCATTTCAAGCTACATGGAAGAATATTAACAAAGTTGACCATTTTACTACATTTTCATAATGGGCTCAAACTTGTGACCAAGCACAAGTACCCTCCAGGCCAAGCTAGCACCACAGAAACGGTCTCATTTTGTAGCTATGACATAGTACAAAATGCCTATACCCACTTTTATGGGGTCACATTCCCTTCATTTCAAGCTACATACAAGAATATTAACAAAGTTGACCATTTTACTACATTTTCATAATGGGCTCAAACTTGTGACCAAGCATAAGTACCCTCCAGGCCAAGCTAGCACCACAGAAACGGTCTCATTTTGTAGCTATGACATAGTACAAAATGCCTATACCCACTTTTATGGGGTCACATTCCCTTCATTTCAAGCCACATGGAAGAATATTAACAAACATAACAATTTTTCTTAATTTTCATAATGGGCTCAAACTTGTGACCAAGCATAAGTACCCTCCAGGCCAAGCTAGCACCACAGAAACGGTCTCATTTTGTAGCTATGACATGGTACAAAATGCCTATACCCACTTTTATGGGGTCACATTCCCTTCATTTCAAGCTACATGGAAGAATATTAACAAAGTTGACAATTTTACTACATTTTCATATGGGCTCAAACTTGTGACCATGCATAAGTACCCACCAGGCCAAGTTAGCACCACAGAAACGGTCTCATTTTGTAGCTATGACATAGTACAAAATGTCTATACCCACTTTTATGGGGTCACATTCCCTTCATTTCAAGCCACATGGAAGAATATTAACAAAGTTGACCATTTTACTACATTTTCATATGGGCTCAAACTTGTGACCAAGTATAAGTACCCTCCAGGCCAAGCTAGCACCACAGAAACGGTCTCATTTTGTAGCTATGACATAGTACAAAATGCCTATACCCACTTTTATGGGGTCACATTCCCTTCATTTCAAGCTACATGGAAGAATATTAACAAAGTTGACCATTTTACTACATTTTCATAATGGGCTCAAACTTGTGACCAAGCATAAGTACCCTCCAGGCCAAGCTAGTACCACAGAAACGGTCTCATTTTGTAGCTATGACATAGTACAAAATGCCTATACCCACTTTTATGGGGTCACATTCCCTTCATTTCAAGCTACATACAAGAATATTAACAAAGTTGACCATTTTACTACATTTTCATAATGGGCTCAAACTTGTGACCAAGCATAAGTACCCTCCAGGCCAAGCTAGCACCACAGAAACGGTCTCATTTTGTAGCTATGACATAGTACAAAATGCCTATACCCACTTTTATAGGGTCACATTCCCTTCATTTCAAGCCACATGGAAGAATATTAACAAACATAACAATTTTTCTTAATTTTCATAATGGGCTCAAACTTGTGACCATGCATAAGTACCCACCAGGCCAAGGTAGCACCACAGAAACGGTTTCATTTTGTAGCTATGACATAGTACAAAATGCCTATACCCACTTTTATGGGGTCACATTCCCTTCATTTCAAGCTACATACAAGAATATTAACAAAGTTGACCATTTTACTACATTTTCATAATGGGCTCAAACTTGTGACCAAGCATAAGTACCCTCCAGGCCAAGGTAGCACCACAGAAACGGTCTCATTTTGTAGCTATGACATAGTACAAAATGCCTATACCCACTTTTATGGGGTCACATTCCCTTCATTTCAAGTTACATACAAGAATATAAACAAAGTTGACCATTTTTAGTAGGTGGGAGGGGTAAAATATAACGAAAACAATGACATTCGAACATGGAATATGGGAAAAATATATCGCTAAATATGTATTCTGATACATACCAAGTAATGATTCCTCCCGATCCAACGCAACATGCATAACTTTCGACTGGAAACATCCTTTTTTAGTGTAATGAATGTTGGATTTGTCCAAAAATGTTACTGTGACACCGTTTACTATAGCGGAAGTGCCTTATTGGTCGATGGAGTTATTGGTCGCTGCTATCGGTCGCCAATTTGTGCTCAGTGAGATTAATTCATGCGTGGACAACAAAAATAAACAATTTTTTTCTGGACTTTAACAGATAAGTCAACGTTCAAAATGGCGTCTTTAAATACAAGAACGATATTTGCGTTCTCGGCATTAATTCTGATGTGTGCTTTGATTTACAGAAAGCGTTCTTCTGACCTTCTGCAAGAGAGAATGGGACGAGTGTTACACGGACTCCTCCGAGCTGAGAAGAAAGTTGGAGTCGACAGAAACACCAGAATAGCTCTAGGTTTTGGAGGGTGTGAGGATATTTTTGTAAATGCTCATGAAGTAATGGCCAGATTAAACTACTCTGCACCATCTGATCCTGGTCACGTGATGGACATAAAGTCTGCTGCTGACTTTTTGAAGATCTATTCCTACTTTTTTGGAGAAGGAGCAGCTGCAGAGTGCGTACTTTTCTTTTTGTTTTTCTTATCTCTGACACTTATCTCTTCTCTGACACTTGGTTAGTTACAGAATTCTGTAGAGAATGGATTTAAGTGTTTTTGTATAAAACTGAAGATAGACTAGTGACAGATCGCTGTCTGTGTCATGCTGGTGTTCCTTAAAATTAATTATCAATTATCTTGTAGATTGACAATGTCAGTCACAGGTTCATGCTTTGAAAATGTTATCCCTTGTACACTTAAAACAGCTATATACTCTGTACCGCGAATGCCCGGATAATAACTAATTGACACATGCGCGTCACCTCCATTTCCGTTTCCGCCTAGCATTTGTTGGCTGGGAACCAGAGTATTGTTTAGTTTACATTGCATGACGTGACTTTAAAAAAATTTCATTGATGATTTATGTCATTTCTACAGTCAAGTCAATTGTTTTTGTTTTTGACACCAGGAAGGATTGTTTATATGAATTAAATGGTTTAATGATTGTATACTAGCACTGTCGTGAATTTTAAGCTAAGTAAAGAGTTAGACTCAATAGTATTTCATATGACCAGTATACTTGTAATTAAAAAATCGTAGTTTATTCATGAATGCTAAAAGTGATTGTATCAGTATTGAATTATTGATCATTAGCAATATTTGCGTGTAAACTAAATAAGATGATGATTTTACTGAAAGTGCTTTCGATTGGAAGTCATTGCACATGTGGGGCCAAACTGAAGCAAAAATTCGATTATGAGAACTGATCTGATCATTAAAATGTACCTACTATCATAATGTGGCGCTACATAATTTTGGTCAAAATGTACCTGTTTTGCATGTTTGTTTCATATAGTTATATATATTTGCTGAAAGTTTGTTAAATTTTTTGTTACAGACGGTATGTAGAAAATGCCACATTATTTTCTGAAATAGCCAAAGCCGCTGCAGATTCTACAAGTGCAAGATTTGCCATTGGAGGGAATGCTCCAGCAATGGCTCGTAGGATGGCTATGGAAGGTGCTGAGATTCTCTTAGCTGCAAGATTTACTGAAAATACTTTGAAATCACTTCCTGACACAATTAAAGGTAAGCTGGATAAATAAATTTAATTTCGATTTGCTTTTTATGAAAGGCATGTTTTTTTTGTTTTCTTACTTTATGGCAGACATTGATAATGAACAATAAATGTTAAAAATAAAATATTTGTTTATAGTTAATTACATACTTGTACAAAACTTGAGTTTTTGGACATTTAGTGAAATACATTTTTAATTTTTGTTAGTTTCTTAATGAAAATTGTTTGTATTTAGTTCTAGGAAGACCACTAGATGTGAATGAACTTCACCTGATCCTAGAATACAGTGCTGGGAGTACTTGGGGAAATTATTCAGCTTCCAGAGCTAATAGGTTAGTTATCATGGTTTGTGTATGGAAATTATGAATGACAGTATTTTATCTATCAATACCATGTTATTAAATTAAATGCGAAGTATTATTTTAACATTGCTCCAACATCCTTGGTCATTTTGAGTCTTTGAAAGCTTAAATGATGGAGGATGACACTATGCATTCACATGAATGGAATGACAGATCTTACTTAAGTCAGCAGGCCAGCTTCATCTCATGTAAAGAAATTCTGGTCTGTGATGGGATTCAAACTCACAGAGGGGCTAATGATTACTAATCAGAATGGGAAGGCCCCTAATATGAAATGTAATTGCCATGATTAATATGTTATAGTATAAGTGTAGTATATATACCTTACATACAAGTCTGGGTGATTGCTTTTTCAGTAAATTATTTAAAAGCATGTAAGTGATATCAATGTTATTATATATTGATACTAAAATAGATGTCTTTGGAAAATAATTATTTCAAAAGGTTTCACCAAGTATCTCTTTAATTTAATAATTCTCTTTTTGTTTACTTCAGGTTCATAATCCATAGTGACAAGAGTAATCCATTCTTGGATACATTGGAAGATTTAGAGATGGCATTACCTAACTTTGATCCATCTGTTCTTGTGGTTGGAGGATTACAGATGATGGACAATTTCCCATTTAAAGAAGGTAATGTGCAATGCAATGTTTATGTATCGCATTTTTCATCATTCGGTCCAATTGCTGAGTTCTTAAGCATTGTAACTACTTAAAAAGCTTCCATCTGTCAAAACCACTTAGTTAGTATTTAATGCCTAATTGATTTTATTTACTAGATTGTAATTAGTTATTGTCCATATCAATTCAAGTAAAATATTTCACTAGCTTTTAACTGTACAGTTCATTGCCAAATAAATATATATATATATACATTGGCAGTACATGATAACAATACTCAACATATTGATAGGGAAAAAAATCTGATAAAAATACGTGAAAATATAATGAAAAGCATGTATACTTGATGATAGTATTAATACATTGCAAAAATATATACAAAAATACATACATAGATTATTTCACGCACTTTACACACTTACACACAAATAGTATATTTATACAGCTATTATTACTTTACAGGTGTGCGTGCCGATAGACTTAGAAAACTTCAAGACTTACTGATAAACACAGATCGCTCCACCAAAACCCATTTTGAGTTAGCATCATTTAGTGATGAAATATTAATGAAAGAAATCCTCGATAGTGTAGTCTTCTATTCTGACTCACTAGGAATGAATGAACAAGAACTTCCTAATCTAGTCAGCATTCTCACCAGTGGGACCATATCATTGATCTCAGATTCAAGACCAAGAATCGCTACAGTTTTAGACCAGATGAGGACAGTTTTTAATCTTCTCAAAGATACAGATGAGTCTGGTGGTAAAAGAAAGCTTACACGTCTCCATGTTCACACATTGGCTTATCAAGCAATTTTAACAAAGAAAGGCTCACCCTGGAAGAACACAATGTCTGCTGCAGCTAAAGCTTCTCTGACAGCTAACAGACATGTCTGTGGCTCTAATTTCATTGATACAGAAAAAGCCAAGATTCTGATGGATGAGTCATTCTCTACAAGCTCGGTAGATTCAGCTGCTGATAGAATCCCTCTCGAAGAACAACGTCCTGTGTCATGTTGGTCGGAAGAGGAATTTGATATCTGCTTAGCCCCTGTGTTAGTTTGTACTGAAGTTCTTCAGACTGGAGGAGGAGGAGATAACATCTCCTCAGCTGGTTTGTTGTACCAGATTTAATCACTGTCTGCTTGAAACATAAGCCATAATGTGATCTCTATAAATTATAAACTAAAAATCATTATCCATGAAATGTTTTAGTATATTAATATTTTGATGCCAAATTCTAGTTCTGATTGATTTTAATTGTGTTACAATCAGGGGTTGTTATGATAATTTTTTTATGCATAATTTTATTTTTGTTTAAACTGATTCATTGTGTTTCAGAAGAGACGTTTATATTCATACTTTGATACTGACTTTACATATCAGACTGTTTTTAATGTAGAAATGTATTTTACTGTACTGTTCTAAACAGTTTGCTCAGTGATTAGAGAAAAAATTAATTCCGTAAGGATTTTGGATTTTTTATCAATACATAAATAATCATGTGTAAACTTACTGCATAATCATTGAAGAACTTGTTACACTCTGATGAAAATAAATGTTTTTTAAATAAAGCCAATTGCTCAATATCAACATATTTTTGTTTTGAGATTTGAAATCCTTGAAAGTTTTGTTTATTTGAAAATTGTGTTTATTTGCTGTTTCTTTTGATGTTTTATCATAATGTTTTAAACTGTGCTTATTGTTTTATTAGATATTTTTGGATACTAAACGCATGATTTTATTCTTGATATACTGAATAGCACCAACTTAATTCCTGCTAATGGCTTTCCTGCATCCTATTTTAATGTGATGTTATCTTCATTTTAACTTCACTGGCTCTAAGCTTGTTGCTTTGAATCAATTATTTATTCATATTCAACTTTGAAACATATTATTCAAAATATTACAGCTTAGCATTACACTCATACAGTGTCACATAATCAGGTCTTGTACCACATAGGGGCCACAGTAGGGATACAAATTTCATAATTCAAATTTCTCTGACATGGATTGTCAACAATGAAACTTCTATCAAATCAATTTACTGGTAATGTGAATAAATATGTGCAAGTGAGAGATGGCTCTTTACCTCCAATCTACTAGGTCCATAATCTTACTTAAAATTAATGTTTGTATATTTTTGTTAATGTTCTCTTACATTACAATGATTACTGGTAAGACATATATTGTTGCTTTTTTGTATCTCCATCTTCAGTTTGTCTTGTTATTACTGGAAAATATTTTTGAATGTTTCTTCTCATACCTTTGAAATGCATAGTATTTTTGTCAAACCAGTTACTTGACAACTTCATATCATTTTTTCTCATCAGTAGCTTTATCGTAGTCATTATGAAATGATATATGCATAAACTCATCAGCTACTGTAATTAACAGAAGATAATCATGTTCCAAGTTCAAGTTAGTAATACTGAAAAAAACATAGCATAACAGTTACCTTTAGATTGACTGATACCTTACCTACTCCATAACCAAGCCTGCTGACTAAATACCATATGTATGCAAATATCAATAGGCCAAATTCATCATTACAAGGACCTGACCTACCTAGAGGGGTTTTCAAAGTCTGATTCAATTATTGTGTTGTGTGATTTTATTCACCTGTCAAAGCTAAATAATTACTCGGTCGATGAAAGTGATTTTTTAGCTTTGTGCCACATTTGGTAGTTTCTATTTACAATACCATTTTCAGTAGTTCCATTCTGCATGTTTATGTAATATTATGTTGCACATCGTTAAATACATATACAATTGACAAATGGTATAATGAAAATTATAGTAGGACTTACGAAAGTAATCAAATCTACCGAAGCTAAAAATAAATGCATGCATTTACTGTGAGATTATGCAGCTTTGACAATTTAATAAAATCGCAGAATACTTAGTAGTAAGCATACATTATTTGCATAGTGACCTAATTACTAACCAACATCATTAAGTGTATATTTTTGGGGGTAGTATATTTTTTGACATCTTAGCATAATAGACGTTCATGGATGAAGTGTATTTCGTAAAAAAATCTCAACATGTTTATCTACGGTTGCAACCTATTTGCATACAGTAACATTAAAATAAAAGCCACCCTGTAAATTAAGGCTATTCATGACTATTTAGAATCAACTGACCTCTGAATAAAGGCCATTTGTCAATAGAGGCCACATTTTTTCTTTTCCAAGGGTGTTTTTTGTTCACAGGGTTTGACTGTTCTTGAAGTCCTTTTCTGTTCCTTCTCTATGTTACTTACATACTGTGACCTGTATTTGTATGCATTGTCTGTGATTTGTTTCTGTAATACTTACCATGTTTTGTTTTATGTACAATGACTTGTTTTATTATTGTTTAATGTTGATATTGCACCATAACCTATAAGTAGTACATGTGTAAGGAGCTAGTAACAGGTGTTAGGGCAATAAAGATTCTTTGACCAATTATTCACTTTCTTGTTATTGCTTTCACAAGATTAGTTATTCTCTAATGAATATTTGATCAATTACCATAATATATATGCATTTGATAAAATTTAAAATTCTTTGTATATGTTTCACACACTTTAAAACCTTTAGAGTTTATGTTGATAGATCCTATTAACACACAAAAGACTTGCTGTCAGATGGATAACTATGAGCCTATTCTTGAACTGAGCTCTTGATATGCTGATAGGATTGTTTGAAGAGATTGAAAATACAAAATACACACGTCTGTGGTTCAAGTTCAATATCTGGCTTCCCTTACCCTGCCACATACTTTATGCATACAATCAAACCTGTCTTTGCAGCTACCTCTGAATAAAGGTCACCCTGTGTATTAAGTCCACTCCTTTTAAAACTGACCATGATAATTTAGAATAAAACAAACTCCAAACAGGGTCACCTGTCAATAAAGACCACATTTTGGCTTTTCCAAGGGTGGCCTTTGCTCACAGGTCTGTATTTTTACAAACTTGAATGGGTTATCATATAATTAATACAAAACTTATTACAGAATAAAACAAGAAGTGTTTGTGAAACACAGATGCCGCCTAAAGGCCAACTGGATAGTAAGACATTTGACCTGCTGACCTCAAAATCAATAGGAGTCATCTACATGTGATGACCAACCTCCAAACTAAATATGAACAGTTCTCAAGTTACTGCCCGGACAAGGTTTGGTTATGGACTGACAGACATGTGCAAATCAATATACCCCCCCCCCCCCCCTTTTCTTCAAAGTGGCATTACCACAGCTAGGTTATGAATTTGCAGAGGAGAAAAGAGACAAGAGTGTAAATAATTCAAAAGATTTATTATATAGGGAAAAACATGGGAAATATTCTCAAACATACTTACAAAGTTGAAGTGTTCATTAGATACAATATCAATTCAAGATTTTTTATATCAATATTCACAAAAAAAAATGAAAAAAGGACTACTTCCGAAAAAAAGGTATGTTGCAACAATGAGAATAAATTACATAATGTCAATAACAAATTTATGTTATGTACAGTGTAAAACTTCCAACATATAATAACAGCAACATAATGTACATAAAACTAACCTACTTGTTCAGACTGCCAAGTGATTAAAGAGAGGTATTAATATATTAATGCTTAAAAAGCAACTGTGCATTAAGGAAAAAGTAGAATGATATTTTTAATACAGTAAACAAAAACAGTGTATCAACTTTTGATGCCCTAATTATAATTTCATCTGCCTCGGAACAAATGGTTTTCAACTAATGTCAACTCCATGCTAATGAATAAAGACACTGAATTACAAAAATTTAACAAATATCTGAGATTTAACATTTTTGTCTTCAAATGGAACGTTTCACATCTATAATAATTGAAAACTGAAATGTCATACATAGAAGCAAGCCATTAAGATTACATAAGCAAAGCAAGAAAATGTGCGTCTAGATTAACCATTTCGATTACTATTAGTACATGTAGTTATTCTTAGTAGAAGTGTTTCATGTGTACACTTAACAGTAAAAAACGAAAAAAAAACGTATAAAATCTACAAACATCACACTAGCTATAACAAGACATCATGGATAATAAGACTTCTCTAATTAGCAGATGGAATGAAAATAAACTGTTCGACATAAGACAAGTAATAAAGAACTTAAGCTATTACAGTAAAATTTTAACACTAAGTATGTAATGCCTATACTATGAAAATACACACAGTAAAACCTCTCAAAAACCAGACTCCCTGAAAACGCAAATTCCCTGATAACTGGAAATTTTCAAGTCCTATTTTTTAGAATTTATTGAAAATTCTCTGAAAACCGAAATTCTCAAAAAACTGGACTTTATGCCCAGTCCGAATGGGGACTGAATTTCAAGGGTTTTACTGCATGTATTATAATATCAGTTTTTGGGAGATAATCAGATCCGATAGTCAAACAACTCAATCTCAACCTTCTAAATAATGAGGATCTTATATATTTGATCTGAAGTAACACACAATTATTGATAGTAAATGTTACAGTATAATCCCTGAAAACCAGAATTCTCTGAAATTTTCAAGCCCACTGTTTTAGAATTTATCAAGTTCTCCAGAAAAAAGCCTAATTCTCAGAAAACGTACTTTTGACTCAGACTGGAAGATGCCCTGTTCTCAGTGTGTTTATTTCAGCAGACCTATACCTGATATGATCAGTAAAGATAGTACTCAAGTTATTCAAAACATGAGCTGAGATGCACCATGTTTGAAAATGTTTGAATAAAAGATTTTCATGAATTTGTGTCAGAAATCCAATGAATCCCAAATCATTAATTCTTAAATTGAATAATATAAATCCGATACATAAAATGTTTGATAACCTTTAGGCCATTAAGACAGGTTTTTAAAATGACGATTCAGAGAAAGCCTGAGAAAATTGCGAACATTTGTTAATAATTTGTATGATATATGAATCTGTATGTTTAAAATCTAAGCTTCATCACAGATTGACAGTTCAGTAAAATGTAATTAATCAGTTCTGTAAAGCTAAATATTTAAGTGCAATAGTTGTATGACTGACAAATGATCTTCTGCTCCAAATAGTGAAGATTGAAGTATTATACTCCATTGCCAATTAAATCATAAAGATGACGTTCGTGTTTGAGCTTTATGCACATATCTAAGACCTAAAGATAATATCCACTTAAGAACCTATTTTTGTTACACACAACAGAGACTAAACACAAAAGAAAACGAACAAAGGAAAACTATTCTTTGATGGATGAATATTTGTTCAATGCTTTTTAATATGTTAGAATGAGGTAGCATAATCATGTACAAAACAAAAAGCAAACGAAAATTAAATATTGCTATTACATATCCATACACTTTCACAGAAGAAAATGTTCTAAATTTGTTCATTAAAACTGTTTACCAAGAAACACTATGACATAATTTGACAATTTTTTATTTATACAAAAAATGAATACATCTTATTTCCACAGTAGAGAGAGAGAGAGAGAGAGAGAGCTATTGGTTCAATCGATCGAAAACTCAGAAACCTTAACAATTAATACAGACAAATATTTTCTTATCTACTTGTAAAGTTCTTAGACAAGCACAGCAATATTTAACCAATACACTAGTTATACCAAATTAATGCTTATAAAACAATAGTGGTGGAAGGAGTTTTTATTAATACTATAAGCAGGAAAACAGTGGTCTACAATTACCAAAATGGCTTCAATCAGTATTTTAAAAGGCATTGATGTACAGCTATGTAAACTGAAGATGGATCATTATGCTATCACTAAAAGCGTTCAACAACTTCAGCATATTTATGGATAAAAATATCAAATTTATAAACATTTTTGTCATGTACAATAGTAAACAACACTGAGAACAATTGACAAATGTCTAATTGAATCAAAAACAATGAAAATATAGAGAACACAAAACAAATCGCTCAAAGAAAGATACATATAAACTATACATAGAGACTTAAAGTAATGTGAATAAACCGAAAGAAACAATAAGTATTTAAACATTCCATTAAGTATACCTTCAGGTGACCTAGGTCAGATAAAATTAAACACACACAACATTGATATAACACACACACACATAATATACTTCATACTAACAAGAAATGAAATCATAAAGCGTCTTACCCTTACTGCACATGGCAATAAAGTTTTTACAGAAGTAAGATCTTAGAATTATTATAGATATATAAATTTAACAAAAATCAGAGGTTCACCATACCATAACCTTGAGATGTGGTAATCTTAACATTCTTCAATAATTTGTTCTTTTGTGAATTAGAAAATAAAAATTTGTTCATCAATCATGTACATGTATGTACTAAAACAATCGATTCTGTAACCAAATATAACAAAATGCATCCAAATCAATTAAAACATTACTTATGTTACCCAACTTGAAAATAGCCAATACTTAACCAAGACAAGTCAAGTCAAAATGTACTTAATGTCAGAATAATTTTCGCCAAGCATAAAATATGTATAGCTTTTTATTGACGTAACAGCAAGATATTCCAAGTATTTGTGTTTTGTGTCTTTTAAGATTGACTAACCAGCCAGTATTTGTATCAAGATTTACGACCATAGTTGTAATTGAAACAAATACTACCAAATATGCATCAGAAGTTGCAAGTCAGTAAATAGGTCACTAAACTTGTATTTGGGACTAGCTGTACTTCATTAATGGTAATACAAATGAAATATGTAATAAAATTGAATGGAATTACACTCAAAGCCATGCTTCGACATACAAGAAAAAACATTGATAAATATTAAGAAATGTTCAAAAATTTGACATGCACAATATAAATAAAACAAACTTTGGTAACCCAGGGGAAATCAACAAAGGAAGATATCTGGCAAACATTGTAATTGACTAGTAAAATC
The DNA here is from genome assembly GCA_964023205.1 of Lutraria lutraria. Lineage (NCBI taxonomy): Eukaryota > Metazoa > Mollusca > Bivalvia > Venerida > Mactridae > Lutraria > Lutraria lutraria. Next base: position 13,827,898 of record OZ026834.1, on the reverse strand, counting down.
AGTGATTTAATAACTAATGATCAAAACTTAGGTAACTTAAAACAAGAGCTATCTACCCCTTCATACAATCTCTAAGTAAAGATATTGAAAAGGCACATTTAAACAAATTCTCAAGTAAATCAATGAATAATAACAAAAATCAAGCCCTTATTAATTTTTGCATATATATGAGAATAAAACTCCTAGACAAAAACACACACAAAATTTTCTTCTTTTTTGCATATTTAACACATAATTACATCGTTAGCATCTAGTGTTTGTCAAACATCTCCCTATGAAGATTTCCCAAATATTTACATAGCATGTATCAAGTATCACCCCCACAAAAGAAAAATATATATAAATACAGTAACAATAATAAATAAAATGCTTTAGGAATATCTATATAGTAAGTTGATCAGGTCAATCAGAATTTGAGTCTTGGACTATTCTCAGGTATATTGTGTCATAAATAATTACATAAAATGTATATACCCTATCCTTGGTTTTACCAGAGACATACATATAAGCACAAAGTAGAGCAATTAATAATCAATCATAAACTAATTGGTAAAAATACCAAAAATATTGAATGTTCATATATATGATTCTTACAAACAGAGGTTGAATTTTAGACAGGGCAACTCCTCTCTTTTCACAAAAAAAATATCAAATTAAAGCACTATGTATAAAAAAGTTGCAGATTTTCATTTCAGTGTGATTAATGTTGTTTTCAGCAATATTTTAGTTATATACAGCGGCCTATTCACCTTGCAAGTTTTCAAGTACTACCCTTCCATAACGCAATTACTCCATATATGGAGGAAAACTGACGTTTTTTTTATCAAATTTTCACTGAAGGGTATGAAATGCCGGGCCCAGGATTTGAACCTGTATTGCCGACTTACAAGTCAAGCACACAAACCACATGACAATTGCCGCAGCCTACAAAACTGTTGATATTTCAAACAGGCAGAAGTTCAAATAACATCTTGCACTTATTTGTAAATTGTCAACATTCAATTAATATTATCATACACAATTTAGTAAAAAAATTAAATGGCGACAAAAAACAAAATGCCATTATCATTATAAGCTATTAATAAAAAAGCTTTTTAACCAGGATTGAATTTCTGTTGAAACAATTCAAACAAGAAGTTTTAACTAGCCATACAGAATAATCATTTACAAGATAGAAAAGAGTACAAAGTCAAATCCCACAAGTCTCCTAGTGTCACCAACTCTCTAGTGCTAAAGAAAAGGGTCTACCCAGTATGTTCAATTATTTTCATTTAAAATATCTTATAGAAACTATGAAAAACAACAAGTATTTATATTTACAAAAAAAATGACTGACCAGCTCATTAGAAGAGCATATATGAACAATGTTTACCCTAGATATTGCAAAAATATTCTGTCTACTTCATTGAATCCAAACATAAATGCGTAAGTTGCAAGGTTCAAGATAAAATTTTCTCTAAATTCATTAATTGTTTTACTTTCAAATTACTAAGACATCTATATGTAAGATAATTCCTCCAATTAACAGAAAACAATTATATGTTCAACTTAAAACATTGCATGATTCTTCAACAATATATAGTTAGTTATGAAGTAATTTGAATTTAATTTTAGGCAGTAAGTATTTACAAGATATGAGATTTTTAGTACAAGTGCCAACATTTTACTTATTTCTAGATTTAAAAAAAATGCATCGCTACTTGTTTCATTCAGAGTGAAATGATAGTTTATGCTCATTTATTACTACTTAGACTTAATATTTCTTAAACATATTGACAACATAAACCTGTCACCCTAAAGTCTACTTTCACTGAAACAATAGTAAAATCTTGACATAAAACATATCAAGTATTGGAGAACTATATCATTTGTGTAACAGTATACATAATATCTCATAAGCAAGCAGAAATATAAATTCATAGACAGCTACTTTACACTAATATATTATTCCTGCAGATCACAAATGAATGCATACAGATTCAATAATTGTCCTAAAGCATATTATTACTCCATTTCAAAAACACTAAATACGAAAATTCGAAAAAAATCCTTCCATGTTCATTTCAGCTATTTATGTTAGATCCTTGTATGCCTTGAGGTCCTTGATTAATAGACTAGGGGACACACTGGAACCTAATGCAACCACGGCTTCCCTGCTGTTATCATCATCATCATCATTATAATCATCATAAAAACATCATCATTAACATGTGGAGATTTGTCATGGATACATAAACATATACTAAAAACAAGAAAATGAATAAAAATGGAATTTGTTACAAAGTCTATAACACTGCCATGCTTTCTCGGCTTTCGCCATCTTACAATTGTCTTGTACTCAAAGATTGCAGGCTTAGTAGAAACCTCTCTCTGTAAAATGTTTTATCAAATGCCTAAAATGGAATTAAATAATGTCTTTTCTAGTTTATATTTCCACTACCATCTTTTTATGGACGTCCATTCCACCTACAACCTGCAAAACAGAAAATAAGACATGTAATGCATGATATGTATTGTTGTACAAGAGTTAACTCCCTTGACACAAAAAATATATTAAGATCATAGCTCAAAAATACATGACTTATAGAATTACTAAGACTTCTTAGCAGACCTCTTTTATCAGAGTTAATGAAATTTATAACAAATAAGGCAACTTAACTAACTTGTGACCAAATCATAACACACCATACCAAATAATGTTATAGCATAAAAAACCCATTTCACATCAAGGCTTTCAAACAAATAATTTTTTGGTCTTACACAATAATAATTTACACACATATAAACAAATAAGAAATTTAATAATTTCAATGAAGTTGATCAAATGCCATCAGTTACAGAATACATGTATGTGTAACAGAGCATGATACATTTGGAGCATTATATTGCTTGACCTTTACCACAGATAAGACTGTCATTAATAAGGAGTACTAAATTTTCAGATTTCAATTAATCCTCACAATTTGTACAGAGCATAATTTATATACCAATACATAGTACTATATGAAATTGACAGACTGACATGCTAAACAAATTATGATTTAATCCTGCGAAGGTTAGACAATCTTTCCTCTCATCACAATTCAATGACATCTTTCAGTACTTGACAGTTCTTTTTTAGGCAGCTTGTCCTGCTGGTTGACCGGCTTAGCATTTTAACTAGTTTTACAGGAACAAGAAGTGTTTGTGAAACATGGATGCCCCCAAAAGGCCAACTGGATAGTAAGACTTTCATCTACTGACTTCAAAATCAATAGGGCTAAGGTCAAACATTTCTCTAGTTTGTGCCCGTACATAGTTTGGTTATGGATAGACGTACCGACCAACATGTGCAAAGCAATATCCGTTTCTCTGAATAACTGTATATATGTCCCAACAATATAGAGCCTCAGTCTGTAACTGCATCAGCTATATTGTATACTCCAGACAGAAAACAATTAAGGATTGGAGGAAAGATTCTTTCCTGCAAAACATGTCTTCCTCGACTGAATAGCTCAAGTACTAGACAAAGAAATGAGATTTTGTCTTTTCCAACAGCAGCCTTTGTTCACTGAAGGTTTGACTTCACAATAAATGGGTCTTCTACCTGCAACTTACACATCACTGGTCTCTTGATTTAAAATTTCAAACTAAGCCATTTTATCATTAAAGTACAGTGTAATAAACCTTAGCAGGGCTCTTCATTAACTTTAAAATCTACTGTTCATATTGGACAAGTAACTTAACTATCAACATGTCCGTTCAAAAAATGAACTTGCCCAAACTAACTAGCTGATAAAACACTACACAAAATCCTTTCTGAATTAATATGTTAATGTTAAACAGGTACCGTAATAAAATGCTGTTCCATAGTAAATAAGAACTTATGTGGGTGGTTTTGTTAAAAAATTTGCAATTTTATTTTGCCTTTTGAAATATTTTCACTTGCCTATTGAGATAACCTGGATGCAGTACAGACCTCAAACCTGGTAGCCAAAACCTATCAGATAACCTTTAATGTAGAGCCCTGCTTATATAATACTGATAAATTGACAATCTTACTGCACAAAATTCTTCGAATGAGATTTTTCCATCACCATCAGCGTCAGCATGAATTATGGTTTTATCTACAATTTGTTGAAGTTGATGATCTTTCAAATTACTTCCCACCATCATCTTTAATACTTGATACAGTTCACCATTAGAAATATACCCATCTTTGTCCATATCATATATCTTGAATGCAACTGAAATAGAAAATTATACATGAAAAAATTAGAGACAGTGACTTATACTATGTCATGTACTACGAGAAAGCGTAGTATAATATTTAAGATCCCTCTTAAACATTAAGACAGGAAAGCAATTATCTATTTCTAGATTTACTTAAAGAAATGTATGATTTTTACAGTTAAATGCTTAAGAAACTAACTTCAGTTATTACTACAAAGCATTTCAATATTAGAAACATTGAGTATGAAATAAAATATTCTATATGAATGAAAAGTTTACATCAAGCTTTCACTAAGCTATTTATGCGTAAAACAGAAACTTTTATCCTTATTATTTTCATTTATAAGCAATAAAATATATATAACAGCATGTAACAAATCTCTGTAAAAAATGCATGAAGAATAACCAACTGAACAAAAACTTTTCAAAACACAACACTAAACAATTTGCCATTGATCATGTTCGATACAATATTGTATTGTTCTCACCACGGAGATACAGAAAGAACACTTGAAAGCAGGCAAAATAACCAAATACAAAAGAGGCTAAAGTAACAAGGGTACACCTAAAATACCTTAGCTCGCGTCATTATCATATGAAACAATATTGCTTGCTTATCAGTGTTCAAGTCTTAATATTTAACCAAAGAATAAAATACATGCCATCAGTCAATGAATATTTTGTACAATATTAACATTATACAAACTATTGGAAGATTTAAATAATTCTATCAATTCAATATTGGTTGGCGTAAGCAATGAAACCAATTTTTAACAACTCCTTTACTGGAATTTGGGCAAAAATCAACCAATTTATTAGAACAAATGAAAACAAGTTATTATGATGCTGCGATCTTGCATAAATGCCTAGGCCCTTAATTTCAATATGAAATAAAAGTCAATTTTTTCTCCTGGCAAATCATTCAAACAAGAACTTAAGAACTGTATGAACAAATCTTAAATCATGACAAACACTGTGTTTTAACTTCAAACTTACGTAGATCTGTAAATGAATGAATAATAAATAATAATTATAATATATGAAATAGAAAATATAATAGAGAAATTTTTTAAAGCATCATATTTATAAATTATGTATATCTATAAAGTTTGATCCCAGAGACCAGTCCCAAATACCAAGTTTCTAATTGGCTGATTTTGAGAAGATGATCAATTTTGACCAATCAGAAGGCTGCATTTAAAGACTGGTCCCCTACCTCAACTTTATCATCTTCCAACAAAATAGAGGTCACTAAACAGAAAGGAAATGTACTGCGAGGCAATCAAATATGACTCATATTAATTAATACCTCTGTGCAATTATAACTTAATCATAAGATAAAACATAAACAATAATATTTAAACGATATCTTTCATAAAGAATATAATCAGTTAATTAATACTGTAAAATATTGAATCTATTGAAGTTTAATGTACTGAAGTTAAATTAAAAGAGATTAAACCTGTTAATCAGCTATATTTGTTATTAATGTGCCACCATTAACAATGTCCATAAAGTGTAATACAGGATAAGGCAGAATATATCGATACATCAGTAAGTTAATACAGCTAACACAAAAATGAAATAACAATTGACACGTTACAAGAGTGATTCAGTCTAAAGTTCCATTGACAATGAATCTAGTAATTACTATCATTCAATGCTAAAGCCAAAAAAAAAAATTGTTGTATACCGGTAAGTTCAAGGTCACCTAACCAACACTTTTTCTTGGCTTTAATTTCGAACAATAAGATTGATAAGTGTATGCAAAGATATTTGTTGATGAATTGCATCCCCTAAGTACAAAAATTATCAAATTTTTTGTGACCTCTTAAACTACCAACTATTTTTGGATGAAGCAACAACCCTATCAGATTCCAGTAGCTTTTTACAAATTTAGCATCAGTTTTAGTTTCAGTATTGCAGATATTCATGGAGACCCCAATTCTCATCTCTACCCCACCCACTCTATTGTCTTTGTACATGTCATTCATGGTTCACCTTAAAATGTTATCATGAAAATTTTAAAAGACTATAACAGTTGGAATATTGTCCCATGTGACAATTATACCCTATTTCAGAACCACCCTAACAATAGATAGTTTCAGTCTTAGTTATACATGTACAGTCTAGCCTCTGTTAGGGGTCACTTTGATGTGAATAAAGGACATCATAAACATAGACATAAACTTCATCATTGATTATTTAGAAAAAAAAAGAAATCCTAATAAAGACCACTTGTCAATAAAAGTCACATTTTATCTTTTCCAAGAATGATCTTTGTTCACAGGTTGTACAGTACATATAGTTAATTTAGAACTACAAAAAATTGAGCAGCCAGACATACTAACATATCTTCTGGAAGCAGTATTTTCTACCTAACAGCAAGAATATAATGGCATAAATTTGGTAGAATATAATTTCGTTAATCAACACCTAGAAATAATTATAGTTGCGTAGAAGACTAATAAACAACAATCCTTACAATACCGAGGCCATAAAACGATGCCAACATTTCCATTACGGTGAAAAATGCAATAATTTCACCAGTCAACGTGTGAATAATCAATATTTCAAACCCTCATGAGTTCATGTTGCATGCACAATATTCATGAAAAGTATAAAAAATTCAATAATAATTGAAGCATCAATTATTAAGAACAAGAGGTAAATCATTAAATAAGATTCCCATTAACCAATGAATAACATCAGAATCAGCCTGTAGAATTCATTATATCATTTAAAAATATTGACTTCATAGACAGTGAATCAAGTACATGATAGAAGCTTTAATTGGTGAACCAGTAATGAAAATACAAGCAGACAAGTGAATTAGATATTCAAGATCAATAAAAAATTATGAAATTTATATTCATCTAAGATATTGTAATCTTATTCTATTTCCTGCTCATATTTCTATTACTGATCAATTATCTGAGATGTAATGTTGCATCAACAACCATGGTCATTTTTGACAACTTTTTCAGCCACAATGGTGGAGGAAGACCTGAGGCAGTACAACCACCGACCTGCCATAAGCCAGCTGGACAATTTCCTCACATGTGAAGTTTTCTGGTCTTGGTGGGATTCGAACTTACAGTGGTCAGAGGGACTAGGGATTATTAGACACAAACTATAACCCCTCAACAACAGGGGTTCCCTATTACTTATACAGTGCAACTTCTTTAAAGCAACACCCATTGGGAGTAGCAAAAAATATGTTGCTGTTGAGAGGTTGTTGCTCTAGAAAGGTTAAATTAATTGTTAATTGGAACAGTGGGTCAAAATCATGCTGCTGTTGAAGGGAGGTTGTTGCTCAAGAGAGGGCCACCCTGTAGAGGTTGTACTGTACATGTAAACATCATGCTCACCACAACAAAAAATAATTCTTATTTTAGGGCACAGAATCATGATTATAATTCTATACACAGGTTTTCAGCATTATTCTCTTTTTTTTTAGCCTCCCCCTCCTCCATTAAGCAAATTCACTAAGCAAATATACCATCCAACATTTCCCTTTATCACAAAAACTAATTGCTACTTTCTCCAGCAGCAAAAATCCCAGAAGACCAGGCTTATTTCTTAAACACCATTCTCTAGCATTTATTGGACTTCTATTGTTGCGTCTTCAATGAATACTAATTCAGAATAAATACCAATTAAACTACGAATCAGAGACTTTCAAGGAAAGGCAAACAGTCTCTGCATATCAACACATATAGTTTACAGAACAGTAAAACAACCCTGAATAATCCAACATTGATCATGTCAAGCTTCTGAGGGAATGATTGCACTGTTAAGGTCTGAAAATATCGCAGTGAAGGTTTTTTGTTTTCTTTCTTCTCTTTTTACGAAGTTGCTACGAGTAAAAAAAGTTAAAGTAAAAATGAAGAGACACTAAGTCTTGTGCATGAAACATTAAATACAACTGTGTTCAAATCGAATTACTGTCAAACATGCATTAGTGACTACGGTCACTACCTCAGAATAAATTTAAAGGCCATTCTTTAAAACCATCACAGATTATTTCGAACGTAATGACCTTTGAATAAAAGCCACCGGCCAATCATGGCCCCATTTTGTATTTCCTAAGGGTGACCTTTGTTCACAGGTTTGACTGTACATAATGTGATGCATGACTTTTCATCATAAGGAATTATTTTGAAATTTCCTATTTAACATTAATATATTTCTGCAAATGTCTTTAAATCATGGAAAACAAAATTTGTTTGACAATGTAACAATAGACTTATACCATCCCTTATAATACACATAACAAGTAAAATTTATTTGAATAAAAATATACATATTCAAATAATATAACATTTCAGGAAAATTCTTAACATTTCAAGTAGAAATGACATACAAAAACTTGCAATCACAAAGCAAAATTATTGGATCATACAAAATTAATGAACATATACATTGTACATCGTCATGGTAACAAAATATGTTATAGTAACAATACTTAAAGCCATAAGAAAATATAGAAAACAAATATCAAAATACACAAACATTCTAAATAAGTCTCATTAAACAAACAGGTAAAAATAAGTTTAAAATGGAGAACAATTTTATAATTATTTGTAAATCATATAAAAACAAGTGTGTAAGATCAAATGAGAATTTGTTATATTTTCACAGCACACAAGAATGGTTAGGATAAAGATTCAATGAACAGTGGGTACATGTTATCATCCAATGATCAAATAAAGATTTTCAGTTATTTCTGTCATTCGGTGACTTTTCCAGCTTTATAACAGTGGTGGAAGTTAATTTATCTATTTCTTCGGATTTAATGCCAATTTCAACATTATTTCAGTCATATCATGGGGGTCAGATATTCTAACCAGCTTCCCTGGATTTCCTTAACCAGTACTAACCAGATTCTATCTGCAAGCTACGACCAAGCTGTTTAGAGGTGGAGGACAATTTAATATAGGATATAATATCTTCAGTCACATTTGTCATGGACAGTGTGAGCCTGGCTCGGGGTATGAACTAACAACCTCTTGATCAGTAGACCAACGTTCTAACCACTGAGCTAACCGGGGCAGACTCAATGTAGGAAGACTAAGAGTTACAACCTGGGTAAAACCACCCATCTTACAGAAGCTGGACAGTTTCCTCACTGGCGAAATTTGGACCCACGTGGAATTCAAAACTCACTCAAAAGCTGTGAGTAAGGTGCTACATGCCTACAATTAAGAGACCATGTAGCCATACAACTACAGAAGCACCTATTTTTATTTTAAATGGCTAAAATTATTTTCACTTCATAATGGATATTCAAGTATAGGGATTTTTCCTGCCTCGTTGATGGACTCACCTCTAATGTTGCATAATACAAAGGCTTAGAACTTTTCACTACACTGTACAATGGGGATTTCCCCTGCATAGTCAAGGGGCTTGCCTTGTACATTAAACAATACAAAGGCTTAGAACTTTTCAATACATTATAAAATTGGAATTTCCTTGAAACATTAGTGTAGACGTTTTACAATATAATACCAGTTGTGACAAATGAAATCCAGACAAAATTTGGTGGATATTCCACTCTCTTAAACAGGATTACTGGTCTGATTATGTCACTGCAAATAGGTATAATTGACATTTTCTATAAAAAGGAGCATATTAGTCACACAAAGCCCTAATTAAAATTTAATTAATGTGGCTAAATGAGTAATAAGTGGGGCAAACCATTGTATAGAGTGAAAAAGTAGATTTAGTTTAATGTTTGGTAAAATACATACCACTATAATTACTGTGAAAGTATTTATATTTGTTAACAAAAACACTATAAATTCATGGGAAAGGACTGAAACTGGAATTTAGTGAACAAACATGGTGGGGCATGTACAAAGCACTCAGTGAGCAGAATCGAGCATAGACTGTATACATCAACCAATGATAGTTTCTACATACAATACTACGCAGCAACTAGCACCTGTAAACCTAAACCTGTACAATGAATCTAACACATAAGATGCGTGACGATTGGTGATAACATGTTTCCTGTACACAAAATAACTAGAAATCTTTTAAAAAGTATGAGACATGAATAACAATCTATTTTTTTTATTGTAAAATTGAACAGACAAAACATGTAAATATAGTATAATGGTCAGTGTGCAAGAGTACGAATTACATCTTGTTCTAGCCAAATATACTGTGAAAGTGTTACGTTATATCACTGATTAGTTCAAATACATGGTATCACAGAACTAAATTATTAAACAAAAGTAGCTTATACATTATATGCCTCCAAAGAAAGCCAAGAACATATAATTATAAATATGACATGTAAACTGATCATATTATATAGTCATTTTGACTGAAGACATTTATACTCTAAAGCCTGGCAGTACAAAGTGAAAGCACAGCCAATGTTAACTTGACTATAGGAACAATATAGTAGTACATGTATACTGGCTTACATAAGACCACTTAGAGACTCAAACATTTTATTTATAGGAAACCAGAAGTCTATAAAAGCTCAAATAGACTAAAAAAATATGCACGCTCTCCGGTTCGGATCAAGATGAACGAAAATAAAAAATCAAAGCTATAAACTCAAAACTTCATTTATCATATAAAAATGAATCAATAAACAAGTTTACACAAAAAAGAAAAACAAATTTTGATTTGACACCATGTGATTTGAAGTAATCCAGTAACTGGTAATAGTTTTATATTACACAGACATTAACAAAATCAACTGTACATGTATATATTAACAGTTGATTAGATACTAGTTAAGCCACTAACAATTAACTACATATTAGTTGTACTACGACATAAATTTCCACATATTTATAGTTTATTACACTATAATATTATTTTAGCAAGTGTAATTCATACATATATATAAGTGTAAAGTAAACTCATGCTACACTTTAGACTAGTTTCCCGAGTAAAAAGATACATTTTGTTTTGTTTTTTCTTAACTTGTTAAGAGTGGCTCAAGATTGTCTCAAATGCTGCAGTTTGTCAACATCCAATTTACCTTAATAACCTTAAGCTTATATCACGTATGTATTATATAGATATGGAGTGCGACAGGATCAAACAGTAATCACAAAATCACAGATGTAAACTAACGAGTCTGATAAAAAACTTGAGAACAATTTCTTGGTTAAGTGTTGTAAGTGCACATCTCACAGAATGTAAGGATCTTATATAAATATGCTGCTGCAACAACCAGTCAGCAGTTCTGTTCATTAATTTAATGCACTTATACTTCCAATTAATGAAACTTGTATGATCAGGTATGAGATTTACATGACATTCAATATTTAATCATTTAAACGCAGGCAATAAACAAAAATCTCAATAAACAAGAATAAGAGAAATATTTCAGCAAAATAAGAAATGTTACAGAGCTAATGAAACATGATCCAGACGAAATGTGAACATATTTAAATGTCAGAACAAATTTCAAACTAATGAAAACTGAAATTAATTTTGATGTTTTATAAAAATTGTTGCCGTAAGAAACATGCAGGACTACTTGCAGCTTAAAACAGAAGCGTAAGAATATATTCAGACGAAAATTTCTGCACTTTTTTCAACAACATAATTATGAATGCCATGAAATTAACACTGATAAGCAGACTGCTGACTTTATCATTGATCCAGTAAGTTTCTCATGGGAATTAAGGTAAAAATATTGAAATACAGCAATTTGAATGCAGATGGATTTTGTTATCTGGTAGTTTTAAGGTATGTACATATATATATTTAGGATAAAAACTTTCATTCAAGCAAATCACACCACAAACAATTGACATATACTTTGACAGTAATGACAATTTAGATGTAATTTAACATGTATGGCAATCCTCATAGAATAAAGAAAGAAAAAATAGTGAAAAAAGTTTCCAAAATAGTTTTTATCAATGTTACACAGCAATTGACTCACAGGATTATACATTTATTAAGAAATTGAAACACTTGAGTATAATAAGAATATTTAAGAATTGTGATAATTGACTGCAGAAGTTTGAGGTTAAAAAAGTCTCAATCATTAAAATCATAGATTTAACTTATACGTGTACTCTTTCATACTGGACACTAAGTATATATTTTTTGCACATTAATTTTTTCTCAAAAAAAAAATTCTTCTGCAATAAAGTGTGCACCATGTATGTTAAAATTTACTTAACTGCCAAGAAAAATTCCATGTCACAATGAGTATATTTTTTTTCTAAATAAAATCTATAATGTGTATCTAATTGTTCAGTGTATTAGTATAGCAGACATCAAGTTGCCATTTATAAGTAAACCCTCCTGATTATGTATATAACATGTTATGTTAGTGAAATATAATTTCACAACATAAGCGTAATTATGAAAGCATTGGATAGGAAAACTTAGCCAAAAATCTGCGTATTGAAAATCTATAATTATTATCATACCATGACACTTACAGAAACTGACATGTAAGTTGAAATTAGACTAAATAAGCATTGTCAACTAAGCAAAATAAAAACTCTCTATAAACGCATGAAATTTAAACTAATAATAAAAGCATTATGTTAAAACACTGACTGGCTTAAATTATTGCTGAAATTAATAATGAAATTAATAATAAAAATAAATTATTGAAAATAATGAGCATTACTATTCTAATTTATCTAAGGAAATTATCATTTCTAAGTTAATGACACACAACATCTACTCTTTGCAAATCAATAATAATAATATTTCTACTTATAAATATAATAAAATAATAACACAATCAGTTCTCTCCAAAATAATAATATTCACTTAAAAAAAATTTGAATGAAAATGAAGGTAAATGAGACACAACTGCAGCAGATGGCTAAAAAGAGACGTCAAACTTAGTATCTAGAGCAGCACTCGCTCAACAAGCAAGAAAAATGTTAAAATCACGCTCTGTGTTTTATACTTACACCTAAGTTTTGACTCTTTGTTACACTTAACACTAAATTGTGATACACCGTCTATGAATTCTGCAAAATAGAAGGTAACATAACTCAACAACAGGTATATATAACCGCAATGTGGTTGGCATAGATAGTATCAATACTTACAACGAAGTTTGCTCTCTTTATCTCCTTTAACGCTAAATTGTGACACGCCTTCTATGAATTCTGAAATACATAAAAGTTACATATACATTTGAACAAAGTTACAGGGTTACAGTAAGTACTAGATTAGGTACTCAAATACTCGTTACAGGGTCTTGCTTGCTCACACTGGTACATTTCTGGTATATCTCAGAATAACTTAAAGGTCTGCAAAAATATACATTACATAATGTGCGCAAGAATCGCTTTGAGTGATAGACAGATTGCTTCAACGCAGTGATTTTACCATATTATATATAGCTATCACATTGAAAGTGACGATCATGACCATCAACGCAGATGGGGCAATAAATCGCGAGGGATTGCGGTGACAATTCACTCCTAATCGCAGTATCATATTACGGTACGATATTAAAGTCAACATACAGTAATTAAAATGTGGACAAGTGACTTTGATAATAAAGTGCAGCGTACAAGAGCCTATGACAGATATACAAATTTTTAGTCTTCATTTCTACATTAATGCAATAATGCCCAGTTCAAAATGATTCAGAAAGAAGACATTTAGCTGGGAATTAATCAATAGTCTATAATGTTGTTTTCTGAGGTTCCTGCGAAGATCCACTCACAGCGTTTTGAAATAACAATTAGAAAATGTCATTTATTAGCTAACTTGTAAACTGGAAAACAATTAGAAAATGGAAGAAACAAGTTTAAGTTTGAAAGCCATGACATAAGACAAACACCTGAGGGTAATGTCTGATCACAATTTACTATGACAATAGTGTGATCAACTATTGGGATCTAACACCATACCATACATAATATAAGCACCTCTGGGAAATCACTTTACACTTGCACCAAGTAATTGTCAATACAACAATTACAACTGTATTGTATGGAATAATGTCATTGATGTAAAGATCAGAAACAGCTTACTTATAACATTAAAATATTCAAAAAATGTTATGATATTAGACAAATATATAGACAACACCATTGTACATGTAAAGATATGAGAAAATGTCAGTCACCTGTCTCCTGACAGGCAGGTAAATTATGCAAAATTTTGCTAGTCAAAAATTCCCCTTAGTTAAGCTAGGAAAACAGACTACTACCTCGCTGTTCTGTTTTTTTTTCACTTTAAAGGAGAGGTGACAGCATATTGAGGGAGAAAATGGGGACAGTAACTTGACAAAGCATATATCATCATCCTTACAGGCTATTATAACGTTGATGGCTTTTATAACATACAAATAGCTATACAGTTCAATTAAATTATCTTTTTTATCAGAAATATTTTGAAGAAAAATGGAATTCTACTTTTTGTGAATTTAGGGGGAAAACATACTTTTCAGACAGGGGAGTAGGCCCAAATTTCTGCCCCAAATTGGTCCCAAAAAGCCACCACTGGCTACAGTAACACAACCATGACTTAATAAAATATAATTCAAGCACCTTTTCAGCGTTTTAAAACTTAACTTCCTATGATAAAAAAAGTGATTTTTTCATATTAATAAAAACTGAAATTATCACCCAATAGCTTTCTAACATCTGTAAATACAAAATTGTTTTTCACAGATATCTACCTAAGTTGTGAATATCATCTTTTCAAGTAATCAGTTATATAAATCTATACTGAAAATTTCCTGCTGTAAAAAATATAAATGAAAAGCAATAATCATATTTCTATTAAACAGACAATTTATTGTACTGACCCATTCATACTTACAAAGATAACTTATTTTACCATTAATGATCAGCATAATAACAGATAAAAAACTAAATAATTCCTGGTATTGATCTGCAGTGCTCGGAATACCCATTGTATTGGTTGTTGGCAAACTATGATGCAAATAAAAATCTGTATGGATTGTAGGCTAGAACAGAGGAACACAATTGAATTACTCCCCCAATAGAATGCTTGAATATCACAATATGTTTCATTTGTCTTCTTCAGAAATCAATAACTGGAGATAGTTTCATCACTATAAACAATGCATCATGGGTATCATAAACGCAATTAATACAGCAACTGAAGCTATGACAAACAATATAAATATTTAAGACTATGCAATGTCAACTTTAATAATATCATACTAGACAAAAAAATACTTATGTTTATACATTTCCTTGACAAAAATAAGTTAGGTACTTTGCAAAACTCTGCTTTTCTATTTTTGTAAACAAGTCAAACAGCTAGATTAGGATTGGAACAAACTGTGCAAACTAAAAAGATAATTTTGAAAACTAATTCTACCTACTATACGGAGGATGTTAACAGAAACTTGGCATTTGTTTTGACAATAGCGAGGCAGTTTTCAGCAGAGATATTTGTACAGTGCAAAACAAAGAACTGCGCAAATATAAATATTTGCAAAAAAGATCAATTGACATTAAAGGCCCAATAAAGTATAATGAAATTAAGCATTCTAGCATAATTCGACAGATCAAATATCACTGACAATCAACTTAAATTGATTTATGAAACAACAGTTTATGAATTTTACTAAAAGTGTTATAATCATGGCTTTTATTTGTTAACTATGAAAGAATGGAAACATTGTGACTCTAATGGAGTAATTACAGTACAGCATTAGTCTATCATTCAAACATTAATATATAATTGATTTTCATTACTTTTTGTAATATGCTAC
The DNA here is from genome assembly GCA_964023205.1 of Lutraria lutraria. Taxonomy (NCBI): domain Eukaryota; kingdom Metazoa; phylum Mollusca; class Bivalvia; order Venerida; family Mactridae; genus Lutraria; species Lutraria lutraria. The sequence continues at coordinate 13,811,976 of OZ026834.1, read as the reverse complement.
GCCCACACTATAGAGGAAACAGTCCAATGCGCTGATAATATAACCATTATTTGAGAGAAACATAAATCCCTGAGGTGATATTGTAACATTTAAGAGAAATACTATCAATATCTTATTAAACCAAGATTTTTGTAATCTACTGATCAGGTTGACTACATTATGAAATGAGAGATGACTTTTAAGAGTAAAACAAATAGTAGATAAAAAATTAATATGTATTAAAAAGGAGACATTCTAAGCCCCAATTAACCTGATATATAAGATATTACACTTAGGTTTACTGAAACAGAATAGAGGGCAAAATTTATATGGCCAGATAAATACTGAATACTGAAAAGCTAGGCCCTCAGCCTGTAGTGCCATGACATTTAATTCCAAAGCCTGGCAGGTATTAACAAGTTCCGCTGTCCACTTAACCGTCCTACAATTTATCGACTGTTTAGAAAGAACGACAATTAATGCATGAAAAAATTTGCATTCTGTATAAACCATCGCTATAGAATACCTGAGAAAAACGAAAATGCACAGCCTCAGGATCATGAACAAAAAAATCAATAAACTGTGACCACAATTTATGAATTCATAGAATATCAGTAATGATTCATTCAACCTAGAATTAGTACTGTACATGAATGCTTATTCATGCAACAATATACTTCGTTGATAGATATTGTACAGTATTGAACATCATACAGCCAAACAGATGTATGTTTATGAATAATACATTGCAGTTATTCCAAGATAAAAAAAATGGTGTGCTATAACTATAGATGACACAGCCCATAAAAAACATCTACAGTACAAATGATACAACTTTAATCAGTAGAAAGAAGATCAAAAGAGCTAACTGCTGTCAAGGGCAAAGAGAAGTCACAGTAAATTTACAAAAATGACTCATGACAGTTGTAACAAAATGTAACAACAAATCAGGGTTCAACATAAACTTTAAAATCTACTAGCCCTGTCCGACCAAAAACTAAACTATTAACTGGCTCCTTCCCAAACTGAACTTGCCCAACATTATATAAATATAAAACAAAACATTCTCCAGCTTAAAAAGGATATTTATCAAAATAAAATGGTGCTGTACATCTAAATGTATTGTCTTGTTCCTACTTTGTAATTTCATTCTGCCTTTTGGAATATTTTCACCTACCTACATACCTGGACCTGCTTTAACTTGCCCTGACCACAAACTTAGTTCCAAATACCAATTGGATAACCTTAAATGTAGTTCACTGATGTCGAGATTCAATTTATGCTGTAGAACTTACTCTTTCCACTTTACAAACATTATCATGACCCCATTAACCACCCATGAGGAATTCCAGTATTCAAAATTAACATCTGATGAATATCATGCAATTTTTTTTAGTAGTAAGTGCATTTAATGGAACATGGCTATAAATCTTCATTTCAAGTAACATACACTGAAAATTTTAAATTATTAATTTGCACTGAACTTTAAGATATCGAAGTTTATGTGCTTAATAAATATGTCAAACTAAAAAGTTGAGTACATTACTTTTAATTTATTAGAAAACAGCAGAAAAAGCTTTTATCAGTAAATACGCAATTCACTGAATTGCACTAAATTTCTGACATGCTTGTATTAACAACAGTGCCAACAAATAAGCGTTAAGATAACTAGAGAGGCACCATGTAGACCATAAAGGCCGATGTAGCAAAAATAATTATCAACATAAATATCTGTTAACTTATCACCAGATCAAAGCCTAGGTAATACAGACAGCATTGATTAAAGATGATGTATGGGTTAAACTGTAAACAAAAAAAGGTCAACATAATAATAAGCCTGTCTCATTGACATTCTGACATGTTTCCTTCATGCATACAACTGCCAGCAACCATACTGTTAATGGGTTACATCTGGGTTATTTAATAACATTCTAATAAATTAACTGATTCTACATCCCTGACACTAAATAATCAAAACCTGAAAGCTTTATTGACTGTAGCAAATGTTATGACATTCATAAATGTCAACTTATTGTTTCTGAATTGAAGATAAAAAAGATACATTGGTTTCACTTGAAACTAAGTTGAAACAGATCACTTATGCGACTGAACAAATGACATACCAATAGAAAATTTCCATCTCATAAACTTATGGAATTTCCTAAACTGTAAAAGAGGTTATGTTTTACTTATGCAATGCAGAGAATTAGATTGATAATGCATTTATCATTAACACATCCTTGACAAAATTGTACCTTCTATATCATTCAAATAACATACAACAATCTCACAGGGATATTATGACTTATCAATTATTATGTACTACATCATCAGAGAAAAATTGCAGACAGAAAGAGACTTTCACACTGCTAGTATAAACCATGATTTCTGCAGTCCATGATTTATGTTTACCTGTAAAGTTTGCTAGCAGACAAAAAACACAGCTACCAACACGCAGTTTATTTCAACAAAGAAGATGTTAAGAAGGTGGCATCTGTTTTCAAACGAATCTTACCTAAGTTATCACAATGTCAAGTGTGATTAGTTTTTAGCAAAGTTTGAATTTAGTTTACTTAATTCATAAAAATTGTCATCATGACAACAGATATATTTAGGAACAATTTTTTGGCATTTTAGTTACAGTTACTTTCTATGGCTTTTGAAGCACAGTTATAATGGACGTACAGTCAAATTCACAGAAAAGAGAAAATACTTTCAAAGCAACTATCTTTATAGCATCATATAAGAGACAATTATGCCCTTACAAGGCTAACATACTGTGGTTGTTTGGCTCAATCTTCGTGAGGACATAAATTTGTGGATTTTTATACACATACTTTAAAAAAAAAAAGAAATTTGGCCTTTTTATTTTCTGTCATTTTCTTTAATTTTTGTTTTTACAAAAAATTTCCTGAATGTTTACTCAAACAATAACAGATCATTGGAGTTTGTTATTTCTGAATCTCATTTTTGACTCACGAAATCCACGAAATTAAATCCCCCCCAAAAATGAATGATTCCATTATTACTTATTATGTGCATTCCTCGTTTACCTGATGTTTTAATTATTTAGTTAGTAGTTGTAATAATATAATTATGTGCATCATGTTTTTTTTATCAAGTGAACAACAAAAAAAAAGTCCACGGTCAGACTATCACCAAAGGAGAGAAGCCGATAACCCTAAAACAGTATGTTTTACAAGTATTGTACATGACAGATCCTGAACCAAGCATCAAATCTAACATCACTCTACAACATAGTCCATGTATTAAATAACACACATCACAGCACATAACCAGACAACTTGTGCTTTCTCAAAGGATAAAATTTTCTAAATGTTAAGCTGTTTTCGCAAATAACTATTTTAAGCACTGGACATTTGGTTCAGTGAAAACGCAGATTTTAATTACTGAACAAAATAAACTTTTAATACAAGACCAAATATCCGGTGCTTGAAAAAGTTATTCGTGAAGACAGCCGTATATAGGCTGTCAGGACACAGTAGGTCGAGAGAAAACTGCTGATGCATTGAGATATCAATTCAGGGGTAATTCAATAACGAGTTTCCTGAATTAATCTTCGATCTGCAGTTTTCTGCAGAGTATAAAAAACAGTGATGAAAGCAGGCCTCAAGTGTAATCAATATTGAACAGAATTTTACAGAAAATATGATTTGATAATGGGATGGTATCCTGAATAATTCATCACTATAATAAAGCTTCTGTTTCACTACAACATATTGGTACAACCAACCTAAGACCATGAAAGGTACACAAGACTTCTTAATCAGAGCGGAAGACAATCAATTCCGAACATGAAGAAATAACTATGTAGAATATATTAGTTTTTAAACCAAAGAAATAAGTCAACACAAGATGTACCTAATAAACCACAGATAACATTAATTTTTTTACTTAGTATGAAATGAAAACGTTATGATAAGCATTCATCCCTGTGGAGAAAATAAACATGCAGCGCCCTCACACTACTTTGGGGAAAGGGGTCTGAAGCCCTTTGAAGGGGGATTTTACTAAACAGGGGGAATTCTATAACAAGGAAGACTCATTTTTACTCAAATACATATACTTAACATGAATAAATGATCCAATATGAAAGACTACCAGGCAGAAAGTGGGGCTTTTTATACCAGAAATTGAATTTTTGTAATATCTGACTGAGGGGGGATTCATTTTTTTGGGGGGACACACATTACAGGGATTACCACTGAAATTCAGTGGCAATTCTGATAGATTAAGGGCCCTGACATGCCATATAACCCTAAATGAGCTGAGTTTCGCATTGCTTTTATGATAAGACAACATATAAATTGCCTTTTCATCAAAAATAATGCCAAAAACTACTCTTCTAGAGGCCCAAACCCCAATCCCCCAAAATGTAGAGAGAGTCCTGAGATAATCAACATGGTAATGTAACTGGGCACAGAATACTGCATTCCATGGAGAAAGAAAATCTATCACTTATAATATGAACATTAATGTCTGTTAACGCGATGAATAATTTAATTACTGATCAGCATGACGAATAAATTTGCTTTATTCTGCAGAAAAACAATCCAATTTAATTTCAGTATAAATATTACAGAAATTCCTAGGGAATGACAATAATTTGATATAAATCGGTACAGTTCATAAATACTGCTGTATATATTTTCATAAAACAATGTTCAGAGACTTCATGCTATCAATGTTTTTAAGACTGACTTGGGGCCGAATTCGGCTCATAAAATTCATAAAAAATTCCTTTTCAGTAACATTTTACTTTTCTTGAAAACTCTTTAGGTAAAAAAGATCATTTAAAAAAAGCCTGTAGGATAGCTCTTTGTTTGTTATCATTGACAAGGTATATCCTATTTGAAAACTAAATGTTTGGAGGATAGGTATACATTTTCTTAATACTGACCCCTTTTTTTCCCTCAAGACGTATTTCCCCCCCTTTCTAAAAGTCCCACCACCTTTCCCCTAAAGGTGAAAAAACCCACTGGCTATACATTATTTGAATTTTAGCGAGCTAATCATTAACACTAGAAAACAGTAAAGTGTTTGTTATATCACAAGGATATGAGATTAAAGTCAATAAAGTGAACACACCTATCACTTACATTTAATACGCATGATTAGTAAAAGGTATAAAATGATAGATCACAGAAAAAAGACAGATAGCATTTAGTTAGTTGACATAGAGAATTAGACATCAACATTTTATTGCTCACAATAAATATAAAATGCTTTTAAGTGTAAACTTTACAAGAAAGATAAACAAAGAAGTAGATAAAAATTCCTTTTAAAATGTAGTCACGAAAAAGGCAAATCAGGTTGTATGGAGCCTTTATAACTTTATTAAGCGATGGTTTCTACATAGATATGCAAAACTCATTGAGTGCTGACTCTATATGAATGAATAACTGGTATGCTTATAATTGTGAGGTAGTAAATGATCAATTCAAAAGGATAATCCCATGTATGTCAAACTGCCACACTGAATTAAATTAACATGGGGTCAGTCATTTATACAGAGTTTAATGTGATATACACATTTGTATACCGGTATATCTACATACAGTAAAACCCATGATCAAAATGTGGCCTTTATTGATAGGTGGCCTTTATTCAGAGGTCATTTCCTTCTTAATAATCCATGAAGGTTCTTTAAAAATGGCCTTTATTTGGGAGTTGGTCACGATCAAAGGTTTTACTGTATGTGAGAGCTGAACATTTTTACATATAACAGTAATGTAAGTAAACTACATGATCACAGCAGTAGGGCTGTTAAAATGTTTGAGTAATTTCTTACATATTTTGTTTAACAAAATTGTTTGAAAATCAGAATCATGCTGAAAAGTAATTTAGTTTTATCATTGCACTAAATTGATATTATGAAGGTAGATTCAAACGAGTTTTAAAAGCAAAAATTATAGGTATGGTATGATACGTATATTTCAAACTTTCTTAAGTACACACAAATGTAAAAATACAGACATTCAATGATAATAACATTTGTTCTACCAAAAGATCTAAATTTCATTCATTAATGCAAATAATGTATTACTGATAGTCAGCGCCTTCCCCACAGAAAATAAGCAGTATTTTTTCCCCAAAACTTTTATTTCCCCTATCAGCTCTAGGTTTTTCTCTCTTCCTTAATTGGGAAGAGGCCTTAGCCGGTTGATATTGGGAAGGATTATCGCTAAAATTGCTGATTTGGGAAATAAAAAAGAAGTTTGGATTTTTCGAAAAACTGCATGATTTTAAAGAAAATTTCAATTGGGAATAGGCCTCTGTTTTAGAAGGTGAAAAACACCTGCCTATTTACATTATAAAATTTATGTTTGCCATTTTGCTATTATTTTTCCCCTTTTACCAGCATCTTCCACTTTTCTGAAGAAAAAACCCAAATTTCATAAAAGATAAGTGAATTAATTCCACACAACCAATACATACCTTTAAAATCTACTTCCCCATTGCCATCTGTATCAAATATGTCTATAACTCTCTGTACAAGAGGATTCTGTTGTAACTCTGGAAGGGACATAAACTCCTCCACACTCAATGCTCCAGAATTATCTAAATCCAACTTGCGAAATCTCTTTCCCAGTCTTTTAATCTCATCTGCATCAACTAAAAATAGGAGATTTTTTCTTAATTACAAGGTTTAAACACATTAATTCAATCAACCAAGAGTCATGGTGTCAAGGTAAGAAGAAAACTTACAGCACAAGAATAATCATATATTTTTTATTTTCAGACATGTACAACTGTTATTTCGAAGACCAAAGATGTAATGTGTTACAATTTCGCCACAGTTTCCATTATTCTTATTATTCCATTAATATTACAATCATGTCATTATTTTTGGACCAGTTCAAATAAATCCTCAGTACAAATTAAATTTCATTTCAACTATGCATTTTCATTTTAATACCACACAATTCATGGTTAGATGTGGTTTTATTTCAAAATATTTTTTCTGCAGGATTTATCTTTTAAACCTTGTGATAATACATCTTAGTATTTATTTGCAGTATTCGCTGCTATGTACTTACTTAATATTACTAGTACCACTATTTCAGAATCAACTAATTTTGTCAATGTAAATAATAAAGAAATGATTATAGTGAACTTCTAAGTTCAACAGATACAAAACATAAGATTATATCTATGAAGCATTTAATTTTTAAAGGATAACTGCATGCATTCCTAGGGTAGGCAGCATATTTTCAAGTTTCATCGACTGTAATAAGTTATCACTAAACCAGGAAAAATTAAACAAAATTTCACAATTCTTACATAGTATGACAAATTGTGACAATATATCAGAGTTTGTAATGAAGAATTTACTGGTAGCTAACAAAGATGCCTATCAACCATCTAACAGTTAAATATTACTTACAATGTAGCAGTCATAAAAAAGCTAACTTTGTGTAGAAACCATATTAATTTTCGTCTTTATGCAGCCTTTGTTCATAATTTTAATTAATCATTAAATGTCAATGAGAAATGTCTAACAGAATTAATAATTGAAAGCCATCGTCAATGTTCTTAGTTTTTTTCTTGAAACACTGCAGTTGCTCGCTTTAAAATGATTCTGATACGTTTAACAAGGAAACTGCTTATGACATAACAACTGATCAATAATGACATGATGAACAAATATGCTAGACTTTCTTAATGATTCAAAGATATAACTCAAAATAGAAAAGTAGTAAGCCCTAAAGTTGGACTCAAATTGTCAATGGGACTATGTATAAACTATTTTACTATGAGTATGCTATGGATACAAGCATAATTTAGATGATCAAGTGTAGTTATAGCTGATAAGCAACAGGCAATTTCAATTATCTAATCATTCAGCTTTACTTTCACCCTTTTACACAATATTACAGCTTTTTCATCAAAAATGTTTATTTCTGAAACTTTCTAAAACATAAAACCAAAATATATTCATATAGATCTTCAAATATTTATTAACACATGTATACAAAAAGAACCCTAGAAGCAATGAATAAAAATAAAAAACATTCAACTTACAATTGGAACAAAGTTCCATCGGAAGAGAGTTCTCATTTCCCTGAAAGAGATAATAACATAAAATTAGTTGAGATTGCAATATTGAAGAAGGTAAAATTCTACACATTTTCACCAACAACATTTTATAGAAATTTCAGTCTAAACAGCCTAAAATAAGTCTTTCATGAAAAGCTTATTCTTATGATTTGATATGACTTTAAAGACTAATTTTAATAAAAAAGCAGGGCTTGACACTAACTTATTTTTCATGGTGGACCAAAGGACCACTAGCTATTGAAACCTGCTGGTCCAACAGAATTTCAGGTGGTCCTCCCACCTATTAATATGTTATTTGTTTATTTACAATAAGATATTGATACTTCTCCTAGAATTTTCATTGGTCCATCAGACCATTCAAATTCCATGAGTTAATAGTCCTGCACAAAAACCACTGGTCTCGGACCAGCGGACCAGTGTTAGTGTCGAGCCCTGAAAAGTAAGTTCTTTCAAGCAATGGACCAATCTAAATGATTTCAGAGTAAATAATAAATTTAAGTTAAATAAATGGTTGTTCTTTTGGGCTATCCCAAATTTCAGCAATTCTGTATCTAAAGCATTACATGCACACAAATAATCATTGACCAGTTCCGTTCAGTCGATGTTACATGTAATGATGTATATATGAATATGGTAATTTAAGTTTCAACACAATGGTCATATAAAAAAATGATATATCACCAGGTAAACAAAGTGATGAGAAAATGAATTCACACTGAGAAAACATGTTTTTTATTGTCTGATTTAAAGATCCTAACTAACAATAACATGACTGATACAGACTTTATTAAGACTATGTTTTGATTAGACAACATAAAGTTTTTAAAATCACAAGACTCGACTAATTAGTCATTTAGTGTCTATGAGTGTTCGAAACTCCACTTCAAGTTTTGAGACCATGCTATCATGTTTCTGTATGTCATAATGGAATCACTAATATATATCAGATCTCCAACTCAAAGATGGCTTTATACAATGACATACTAAGTGACTCATAGATTTCACTTAATATACTACAAAGTTAAAATAATACATTTTCTAAAGGAATTCATATGCCATGACAACCTAGTTCTTAACCTTCTGACCCTATTTAGATTCATGATGATGAAGAATAAAGATAACTATTGCCATAATACTACTAGTTGAAATAATTCAGTGACTTTAACTTATTAAAGTAGTTTCTATCAATTTGCAGGGTTTTTTCTCGGTATTTTGGGAATATGACCCATACCCTTGGGATTGGGAATTTTCGCGGTGTTTTAATCGAAATTGGGAAAAATGTATAACTACAATTTTTGCAATGTTCAACTTATTCTCCCATAGAACAATAGCAGAATAAGGTATTTACTACCAATAGTGATGCTAATGAACTTATAAAAATTATTTAAAAAAAAAAATATATATATATATATATATTTTTTTTTGGATTGGGAATTTTTGTCCGTGAAAAAAAGCTACTTTTTTACATTGGGAATATGACCGAATTTCAGCTATAAGATCGTCCCCAAAAATCCCTGATTTGACCCGGTATTATAAATCTGGTTGAATTAAAGCATTCTAAATTTCTTGTCTATCAATTCAATTACATCATCTAGTGCTGAACGTATAGCTTCATGATGTTACCAAACTGCCAGCCAAGATTGCTATGAAGATTCACTGCTCAAGGTAATATTAAAAGTTACAGGGTTACTAATATATTCTGTTAACATAATACAGGATATATTAGGTCACCATGTGACGTCAAATCATCCAATGACAGAAGCGTATTTTGTAGTAGGCGTGATATAATTATATATTAGCAGTGTTTTTTCACCTTCTATAACAGAGGCCTATTAAAGGCCTCTTCCCAATTGAAAATTTCTTTAAAATCATGCAGTTTTCCCAAAAATCCAAACTTACACCAGCTATTTTATTTCCCAAATCAGCAATTGTAGCGATAATTTTTCCCAAAATCAACAGGCTAAGGCCTCTTCCCAATGAAAAGAGAAAAAACACTGATTAGTATCCAAGTAAATAAGTATATCTTAATTCTTAACCATTAAGTTGATGAACTTCAATGAAATGTAGCAGTACTGTATAATAATACATATAGTAGTAAGTACTTGTATTTATAAATTGGCTGTACTGTAATACTAACAGCCCGATTAGCTCAGTTGTTACAGCATCTGACATGCAAGCAGGTCACAGATTTGAGCCCTGCATCAGGAGCATTAATTTCCTCCTGTTAAATTACATTTGGTGCCATGATGATGACCAGGATTGTCGCGATAAATTATTTTGAATAAAAAGGAAGGAGGGGTGCAGCAGTACTGTATACAGTAGTGCTAACGGTACTTGAAGTTAAATTTATAAATTGACTGTAATATTAACAGCCCAATTAACTCAGTTGTTAGAGCATCTGACTTACGAGCAGGAGGTAGCGGGTTCAAGCCCTGCATTGCATACCTAATGTTTCTCCTCCTATTACAGAAAAAACAACATGCAATTGTCGTGGCGTTGAAATCTATGTCTTTGAGTATGTTTTGTATTTATACATGTAATGTATTGTGATTGTATCTACTTCAGTACTTGTGTTCGTATTATAATTATTTATTATATCACATGTTGTTTTTTTAACATCAGTCATTATTATTCATTAATCATCCTTTCATCTAGCTACCATCACATTAACCACTTAACAATTCATACCTGGCTTAACTTAATGCACCGGTAGTTTCTGCTGCTCATGCACGCAGCGACTGACCGTTAAAATGGTCATGTGTTGTACACATTGAGAAGATTCACATGTTTCTTTTTTTTGCACCATTTACAAGTACAGTTGTTATTTTATTTTTTCAGATTGTTTCATTCATTTTCGTGCGTTTCTCCGATTATTTTCGATAATGTCGGTTTGTTTATAGTAAATTTCTTTCATATTCACACGGTTCTTTCATTTGCACCCTTTACAGGGCATATTAAACCAAGTGACACACTCTTCACACAGAATAGACCTGCGACACAATGACAGCTATAGGCAAAAATTCCTCAGTGAATGACACTTGACAGTAACTTACTGTCGACTGCAAATGAATTAGGCTAGAATGCTAGTTACACAAAACAATCTAATACAAGTGGTCTAAGAACACAAGTTCGTCATACCCTATTGCCACTATTAATTTTAAAGGGTCAACATCATGGACCTAAGCCAGGACACCTAGCACTGTATGCAGACGCCCAAACACACATCACTGAAAAGTTACAACAGCAAGACTGTTGAAAGTGGCCAATATCATTCCTAAAAATATTACACATCAGCATAATCGTGATAAGAGTAAAATTCCAAGTTTAAAACAAACAAAAAAATAATTCACAAGTCTAAAATAATAGATATCCCTGACTACAATTTTTCTATCACCCCACCCACTGGAGTCTAAGCAAGTAAAAACATCAACAAAACGTAAATTCCTTATTATCAACATTTTCTGAAAAGCTGTGGTACAATTCGTTCAGTTGGAATGAACTAAATTGGATTTTAATACAATTTTATTCAAGAAATGCAGTAATCTAGCCTTCACTTACCATTTTTACAACGAAAATTAGATGCAGAAGTTAGGAGAGTTGCTGCAAAAACATCCGGGCGCTTCCGATTGTATTTGCTGAGTACGCATGCACGGAAACGAATAACAACTTCCTTTTGAACCGGTGTAATGGCGTCTGGGGTAAGTTTGCGTGTTAAAGTAGTTTTATCTGCGAATATCTCAATGATCACGTACTAAATTAACAGATAATATGAATATTTACTCAATAAAATTGTAAATGAATTCATTCAACATCAAATTTTCATTTTATATCTTCCAGAAATTGTACACGTACCCAGGAAACTTCAGGGCTTTCAAAGCTCTTATTGCTGCTGAATTCAGTGGTGCCAAAGTGTCAGTTGACTCAGGCTTCAAATTTGGAGAAACAAACAAGTCGGCCGACTTCCTTAATAAATTTCCTCTCGGGAAGGTAATTATCAACCCTAATTATTTCTTTGTTGTCAGTTGTCGAATTCTTTTATCTGATGCAACTGTCAGCAATTCCTTAATTAATAAGTGATGGCATGTATTAAATTTAATAAGGGTTATTTTCTTATTTGCGTTGAAATGACTTGTTATTGTATGTAATATCGTTAAATTAATAGGTATATCTCTATGAATTAGCTTCCAAGTGTTGGTTACTGTTCTTTTGTTATTATTTGTTCTGGTACAGTTTGATTTGTATTGTAAGTTTGTTGGCTTATTCGCTCTGTTGTAGGCTTGGTCAAAGACCTATGTATGTATAGGTCTTTGGCTTGGTTATTGACAAATATTTAATAACTACATGTTTTCAGTATATTTATATATGCTAGGATATTATCATCTATTTATGTAGTAAGTAAAACGTTCACCTATTTTACTATTTGTATCTGTTATACTGAATTGTTGTACGTATGGTTGTCATTATGCAGCTTATTTTTGTCAACCATTAATCAAATTCCAATTTCTCAGGTACCAGCATTCGAAGCTAGCAATGGTGACTGCATCTTTGAGAGCAATGCTATTGCTCAATATGGTGAGTCTTTCTTAATGCTTCCTACAAGCCTGCTACATTCAAGCATAGTTTGGCTATAGCATTCATTCAGCTGCAAACAATAATTAAGTGTACATGTATATACAACTTATTACTGCATAGGCCTACAGTTATTTGAATAGCTTATAACTTTGAGGTTTTTTTTGTAAATTTTCTAAAATGATAAGATTTTTATTTGCTTACTGATATTCACTTATTTATTTGATGTGTTCAATTATTATACCTTGGTCTGAACTTGTTAAATTTACAAACTGCTTGGCTTTATATAACTTTTTCTGTTTTTCAGTTGGTAATGAGCAACTGGTAGGCAAGTCCCAAGCAGACTCTGCCCGTGTACAACAATGGGTCAACTTTGGTGATAATGAAATTCTTCCAGCGTCTTGCACTTGGGTCTTTCCATGCCTTGGAATCACACAATTCAACAAACAGGTATTTTTTATTAATTTGTAAATTTGCTGTCTTTGACATTGAAAAAGAGTAGCTATGATATATTCTGAATGGATTTAAGGCAAATAATCTTTTTGAGCATTATAGTATCTATGTACTAACTCATCTTGTAACCTTTTCATGTGTTTAACTTCAATTTACTTAAGAAATTGTTTTGGCTATTGCAACTATTTTAGTTAAGATTAAGCGCTACGAGATGTCATTTTGCTGGATTGATTGTGGAATAAATTTAGTACATTAACATTATTTTCTGGTTATGATTTTTTTGTTCTTGTTTGACTGCAATATATGTACAAGTAACATACAAAGCATCCTTCAGTATAAGGCGTGGTTGTATGATTTTTATAACAATCACGTAAGAGATGAAGGAATATCAACTGAAAATAGTCAATAAAGTTTCCATTATTTGGAAAACACTTTGACCATTTTCCACATTTAATTTTGTCTTACTTTGTCTCCCGACTTGTATATCTCTGATGACCTTACATTTTCATTCACAATTTTCACAAAATACTTTGTTAAACACTGGATGTACTCACTCATCTTGTAACCTTTTCATGTGTTTAACTTCAATTTACTTAAGAAATTGTTTTGGCTGTTGCAACTATTTTAGTTAAGATTAAGCGCTACGAGATGTCATTTTGCTGGATTGATTGTGGAATAAATTTAGTACATTAACGTTATTTTCTGGTTATGATTTTTTCGTTCTTGTTTGACTGCAATATATGTACATACAAAGCATCCTTCAGTATAAGGCGTGGTTGTATGATTTTTATAACAATCACGTAAGAGATGAAGGAATATCAACTTAAAATAGTCAATAAAGTTTCCATTATTTGGAAAACACTTTGACCATTTTCCACATTTAATTTTGTCTTACTTTGTCTCCAACTTGTATATCTCTGATGACCTTACATTTTCATTAACAATTTTCACAAAATACTTTGTTAAACACTGGATATTCGGTCAAGTGAAAATGCAAACTTTACTGGATCGAATGAACTTAATTGGACCCAAAAAAAAGATTTAATAAAATTTGGCGATAAACTATATTTGTCAAGGGTGATTAAAATATTTTATTTTTATTCTGGAATATGATAAAATTGTCACTGAAAAATAGACTGGACCATCAGTCCACTGACCCTTTTTTAACGACTGGACTGACGGTCATTTTGGTGGACTCAGTTAAATTTGAAGACTGTGTTAGTTTGTATCAGATGCTTATGATTGTCACATTTTTATCAGGATACTGAAAAGGCAAAGGAACAGATAAAGAAGGCTCTTACTGTGTTGAACAACTTTTTGAAAACCCGTACCTATCTCGTTGGTGAAAGAATCACACAGGCAGATATCACTGTAGCTTGTGATTTGCTGTTGGCTTATCAGTATGTAAGTACTTTAATCTCATATGTTAATACTTATCATTTACTGGACATAAGATAATTGGTTTGAATTTTGACTCTGGCCTCTGATAATTCAGGGACGCTTTTTTTCGGTGTCCCCATTCCACCTACTAAGCCAAGCGCTGTGTTAAGGAAATCACAGGAAGTTGGGGAGGCGTTTATCGGTGCTTCACACCGGGCACAATTAAGAACTTGGAATAACTGTTCAAAATAAAGACTAAGAGTAGCCCGAGTAGGAAAATAAATGCTTGGTTTGATTGGGATGTTAAACAACAGATAAACATTATAAACAGATCAAACTTACTTTTTAAATGTGAGTGTTGTCCTAATTTTCCGATGATAAATAAGTATTACTGAAAAAAATAATTTTCAGACTGGCATATTAAATTTGATAAATTGATGATATTTTACTTCTCTCTGGTATATATATTTATAGAATACAAAGTCTTAGAGGAATTGCTTGGTATGTTCACTATAACTGAAATATAATGAGGGAATAATATTAAATTACAAGTCATTGAATTTGATTTCATTTGTACCTCCTACAAAGGCATGTTTATCTTATGATAGATAAGTATGTAACAACAGGAGGAACAAAAATGAATGGCAGGTGTGTATTCTGGTTCATTCCTTGAATGAACTTAACACACTAGCCTAACATCTGTTGTTCGCTTTGTGTAAAACATACTTATTGATATTTATTTTAGCATTATTATAGTCATTGATTTAAATGACATTCTACTAAGAATGAGGTATAGTTATTGGCTGTTATGCTATTTCAGGTACTTGACCCAGCATTCAGGGGGTCATTCCAAAATGTCAACAGATGGTTCATCACCCTTATAAACCAACCACAATTCAAGAAAGTTGTTGGAGATTTCAAACTTTGTGACAAAATGTCCACTTTTGATGGTAAGATTCTATCATTTATGAAAAGAGTAATTTATCATATAAAAATTATTTTGTTTATATTGTCTGTAGATTTTCTTTTGAATTAAATTGATTATTTACTGCTGCTGATTGTATTGAATGAGCCAGGAATGTAAAGCTTTTGATGACCTGCCTCTGGTCACTGACTTCAAATCACTGTAACCTCTCACTGATAGAGGGTCATTGGTTTGAGCCCCGCTTCCGACCATGTCTCTTTATGTGAGAAAGTAGGCACTTGCTTATGGAGGATGGGAATCTAGTACTGGTTCTTCCCAGGATCGATGCCGATGGTTAGCCTCATATGACTTGACTGTTAAAAAGGGGAGTAGAATTTATATAAAAAAACTAATAAAAGTTTTTGATGTTGCCGGCAAGTATAATAGGTGCCCAAAGCTGACAAATGTTAAAATGTGAATTCTTAGCATAGAATTATTGTAGTGTTAGTAATCTTTTTCCACATTGATTCTAAATGTTTATGATTGTTTTTAAGGTAAGAAATATGCTGAACTTCACGGCGCTGACAAGAAGAAGGATGATAAAGGAGCTAAACCCAAGAAGGAACAAGCCAAACAACAACCTAAACCTGCAAAGGTATGTATTATCTCAATAAATTCACTTGTTCAATCATAATTACAAATGGAAATTGACTCAGGAGGGGTTGAAATCGCTGCTGAACTAGTTAAAATCTATAAGCCCAGCGGGATGATGAGCCTTTAAAGATAGTCAAGTCCATGACTTCGAACAGATTCTTGTTTTGAATAATTATGGACTCAGTTTGCAGGTTACAGGTTTGGGGCATTTTTATTCACCCTCTGTCACTAGAAAGTGGGGGCTATATTGGTGTCACAGGGTTCATTCTAGACAGCGCCCTTGCGGGAATGGCGCAAAAAAATCGGAAATGGCACATATTCAGTCCGTATTTGCGGACGATGGGCGCGTCTTTTTTTTCGCCCGAATTGAGAACATATTCTTGGTCGAACGCTTATTAATCGAGCGCGCTGAGTTCCATATATATGTAACATGCGAGCTGATTGGTTAAAAGCTTTTTCTCATCCAATCGCTACGCTCCTAATATAAACCGTTTGGTAACGTTGTCAAAATGTCGAAGCGTAAACAATTACATACTATCGAAGACTTTTTCGTGAATAAACAAATGAATAACCCACATCAAAGCGATGTAATCAATAATTTAATAACAGTTTCAACTAACAAACAACAATCGCCCCCTCAAACACAAAATCGATGAGTGAAACATCGTCATCGGTGAAGGCAAGTGGATCGTTTCAGAACGGTCAACATAGTTGACTCGTGGCTTCGTTACGATGAAGACAAACAGTAACACTGTAATTTGTGCATCGAGCATAAATAATGATACAATGACCAAAGGCACGAGCAATTTTCAGTCTAGTACTTTGGGTAGAAATGCTAAAAGACCAAGACTAAGTTTTTGCTAGGGCCCCACTTTTTTCCAACATGACGCCTGTTTTTCTTACTGGGTGGGACTAATGTCCCAACTAGTTTTGATTCTAGAATGAACCCTGGTATCACTTTGTATGTCTGTCTGACGGCCGTCCAGAAACTTGTCCAGGCTTTAACTTTGTCATTCACTGGAGGATTTTGAAGCGACTTACCACAAATGTTAACTAACATTAGATGATGTCTTGCGAGCAACTGCCATGCCTGTAGCTTCAATGTCAATGTCACACAAGGGAATTCAGGGGTCATAACTTTGGTCTTTTTGCTGTGTCTGCTCTGTAACTAATTTGATATTGTGTTGCGTGCAACTCGCAAGGCTGTAGCTCCAAGGTCTATGCAGCATGTAGGGGTATTTGTCACCTTGTGACAGCTCTAGTAGTTAAAATGAAAACTATTATATACATTTATTACACATAATATGTATACAGTCAAACCTGTGTTTGCAGTCACATAATAAAGGTCATTCTTTAAAAAAAATAGTATATAACAAATTGACCTGAAGGCCTTATGTTAATAAAGGTAACTATTTGGCCTTCCCAAAGACGGCCTTAGTTCACAGGTGTATCTTAATATCCATGTCAAATATTTATGTGAAAAAGTGGGATAAATTTATATGTAGTGTTGACTTTTGATATTTTGTATAAATGATATACGTAATACCTTGCCTATATTAAGCCCTGTTAATAATTTGTGTCTGTGAAATGTTGAGTGGTGTAACTGTTAATGATTATTTTGTGTAATTTTATCTACAGAAAGAAGCAAAGGAACCCGAGGCTGATGCTGAAGAGGCACCAAGGAAACCTGACAAAGATCCTTGGGCTGGTGTAGTAAATGGGTGAATAACTTGTTCATATAAATTATCTGATATTATTAATGTTTTTATGCCCCTGGCATCAAATAAAAGCGGGCCCTAGAATGACTGCCTTGTCCATACGTATGTGATTAAGTCTAGCTGCCACCTGAGCATAAGTGTTTATTGTAAACAGCGTGTTGTGATTAATTTGTTGCTACAATACTGACCATATGCATTGTCTGGTCTAAGGACTATTTGTTTTCATTATTGTTAATGTTAGTGATCCTAATGTTAGTGATCCTATAAACATGCATTTATAATCATGCTGTCATTGATAATATTTTTTCTCATATTCAGTTCCTTTGATTATGATGCCTTCAAGAGATGCTACTCAAATAATGATACCATCCCTGTCGCCTTACCATACTTGTGGGAAAAGTTTGATAAGGAAACCATGTCCATCTGGCGTTGTGTTTACAAATATCCTGAAGACTTAGGAATGGTTTTTATGACATGCAATTTAGTTGGAGGTAAATGACATGTGTTTATTGATTTGTTTAATTTGTAACTCTTATTGTGTATTTTGTTACTTCTTTGTAATTAAAATGTAATGATTTCAGTGCTTGATTCTAAATGAATAATTAGTTTTGCTAATTTATGTCAAGCTCATGAAACGTTTTTTTTTTTCTTTCTAGGAATGTTACAACGTCTTGATAAATTGAGAAAATACGCATTTGGAAGCATGTGTGTGATGGGAGAAAATAGTAAAAATCAAATTACTGGTGTTTGGTTCTGGCGTGGTCATGATCTAGCTTTTAAGGTTAATACATTTTGTAATTATGTTTTCTTATGTAGTGGATGAAATGAGAACATCAACACTTTAAATATTTCACAGTCTGCATATGAATTAATTTCATACAGGGATTGACTATGTACAGGGCCTTTTTTATCAAAAATTGGGAAGGGGCTGTAGCCTTTCATTTTGGGAAATTCAAGCACGATATCATTGTAATTTTGGGAAATTCTTGCCTTAAGTTGGGGAAAAAAAGCCTTTTTGCAATAGGGAAATCCCCGAAATTTAGCCTCTATTATAGAAGGAAAAAAGCTTTGATGTAGCAATGACCCACCATGATTAGTGACTGATACTATATGCATATGCATTACACACCAAGACTTTTAGCATGTTCACCTCATGATCAGTTTTAAACTATACAAGAAAATTAAAACTGTCACATGCGTTGGCTCAATAATGATAATGAGTAGGTTTACAGAAATGTGTTTGTTCGGACTGATCAGAAATAAAGGCAGCAGTTATTATGATCCTTTATATACTTATGGACAGTCTTATCCAGTCTACAAAAAAAATGCAATATCTGTTTTGTTTGTGACAATACATGGTTTATTGGAAAGTAGATGCTGAGACATTCATAGATACATTTTATTGAATGAAAGACGATGTAAATTAAAGAGATGTAGTTTACTGGTTTTAAAATAATCATGGTAACCCCAAACAGACAAGACTGTGTATATTTTTCTTATTTCACTCCAACCTCTTGCAAAGGCATGTGTATACTTTCTGGTTTCATGTGTAAGAACTTGAGGTAAAGAAAATAAGCAAACAGGGTGTTATATTCTGTATAACAAATGACACAGCTTGTAGTTTGTGGCATCTCTGACTGCTGATAAGTATTAAATTACACTGTTATTATATCAGGTATGATGAAGGGAGTTAGAGCTGTCATGTTATAATAAAATCAAGGCATGAAAGTACAGGTAGCTTTGCGACTGGAAGTACTTCACATAGAATATCTCTGTTACATTATTATGAAATTAATTACGATGCTTTCATTAAAAAAGTATTGGATTTTGATCATTTGTTACTGGCCCAGCATTAAAATCACAATGTTTTGGGAAATACTAGTTATGTTTAATCATTAAAATCAACAAAAAAATTCAATCTACTGAAATAATTGTTTTGAAAGATCTTGTTTTAGTGTTGGTTTTTTTCATGGCATTTATTGACAATTTTATGCTTTTGATCCTTAAACATTATGAGTGTTCTTTATATTAATCTAACCTTTAGCAAAGGCATGTGTAACCATCTTGGTTATATGTGTAAGAACTGGAGGGAAAGAAAAATAGCTGTCAGTGTATTATACTCAGTATAATATTAAATAATTGACAAATGTCTTTTTACTGGAAGCTGATATTATTTTGAAATACGGTCAAACCTGTGTTACTGGCAACCTGAATAACAACCACCCTGTGGTAAAAGGCCATATTTAAAAAAAAAACTTCATTGATTATTAAGTACCCAGTACAAATTGACCTCTGAATAATGGGAACCTACAAATGCATCATTTTGTCTTCTCCAAGGTGGCTGTTCCCAGGTTTGACTGAATACATTAAGTAAGTTTATCTGATAGTCAATATTTGAAGGAAATGTTCATTATTTCTCAAATTATGTAACATTGTGTTAGGTGAGACATATCTGTGAGCTTGAAAAATGTGTATCATACATGAACTTGATTAATTTGTATTTTCAGCTTTCTCCAGACTGGCAAATAGACTATGAATCATATGAATGGACCAAACTTAATCCTGATGATGAAGCTACTAAACTATTGGTGAAGGAACATTTTGCTTGGGAAGGTGATTTCGCCGATATGGGTGGTTTAACATTCAATCAAGGAAAAATCTATAAGTGAAGCTTGGGACTTGAGTTGAACTATTTATTTTATTCTGAGCTCCCAGCTATTATCTGATGTGCTATATGTTGAATTAATGGTGAAAGAAGAAAATAAAAGAGAAAAATCATTTATCTTTTTTTTCAATCTTTTTAATAGTGTAATTGAAGAAGCAGACTTTAAAAATGATTTAGTCTATTGTTTGTATACAAAGACAGCAAAAAGATAATGTCTTTCTAATATTCAAATCGGTACGAGACATGAAGTAGATCTAATTATACAAGTGGGCTGCAATAGGTTCCAATTTACCAACATAAGCTAACACTTGACATATAACTGCCTAACTTTGCCTGGAGCAATGACGGAGACAGACTCGGGGGGGGGGGGGTGTCAACAGAACCGAAACTAAAAATCCTGAATAATAGACAGTCTCCCAACTTGCAAAAAAGCATCACTTGATTTTCAGTGCAGTGTGATCTCCTTTACAAATTGACTCCTACTTACTAGGTAGAAACATTCACTTGATCACAATATCAAAATTGCATCATGCACAAATATAAGTATTGTCAATATTATTGGCCATTTCCAGCGCTAAAATGCTCATAAGGTATATACACTGTTACATTGTATAGTGCGATTCTAATAAACTGTCGAAGCTGAATAATAACACGGTCGCTGAATGCAATTATTTTTAGCTTCGTGCCACAGTCAATAGTTTTTTTATTTTACTGTAAGGGAATGTCTCATTCCCCATGTTTATATTATAACAACATGTGGAATTATACTGGTAGTATATCGAAGATTATCGCATCACTTACGAAATTAATCGAAGCTAAAAATAAATGAAAGCATTGACCGTGAGATTATGCAGCTTTGACAGGTTAATAAAATCGCACTATACCAGTGTCAATTCAACCCCAACCCATCACTCACCCTAAACTAGAAGCCCAAGGGCAACATGTCGAGCCATCCTGTGATCTTAACCTTTGAACTACAAGTATGGGTGATATTCATGACACATCATTTCATTGAAGTAAACTTTTATACCAACTTATTTCAAAATTCTTGAATGCAAACAGAAGTCCAGACAAAGAAAATAGATTTGACCGAATGTGTAATCTTGACCTATGAAAATCTGGGAGTTGCCCAAGACACATGGTCTCATTGTATTATGGCAAGTCATTTTCAAATAATTCAATGCATAAGGGAGATACAGCCCGGACAAGGTCTATAATGCTCATTTTTGACGTTTGACCTCTAAGTGTAACCTTTGAGCTAGAGACCTGGATCTTGCACACTGCAAACCATCTCATGATGTTTAACAATTATTCCAAGTTATCTTAGAAAGTTACTATGCATAAGGGAGATACAGCCCGGACAAGGTCTATATTGCTCATTTTTGATGTGTGACCTTGACCTTTGGGTTAGAGACCTGGATCTTGCACACTGCACACCGTCTCATGGTGTTTAACAATTATGCCAAGTTATTTTTAAAAGTGTCAATGCATAAGGGAGATACAGCCCAGATAAGGATCAGTACAGACACATTAACTAACGTACAGACACGCAACCGCCATTGTGGCGACTATGTCGAGCTCACAGCAGGCGGGCTCAACAAAAACTACATGTACTTGGATTTCATTGATCATAAAAACAGTACTTGAAATCCTTGACCTGGAGTGCCTGCTTGTTTTTCACCTGGTTCTTATAAGACATTTCTACTCTAGTTATGAATTATTGTTTGGACCAGCTTGTAAAGTGAAAGTCATGTTGAAATGATAGTGTAACACAGGTGCTTGTTAACCCTTTAGCTCCCAGACATATAGTACCTACATTGTAGAATTTTTAAGAAATGCGAGCTTATTTCAAACTT
Source organism: Lutraria lutraria (assembly GCA_964023205.1). Taxonomy (NCBI): domain Eukaryota; kingdom Metazoa; phylum Mollusca; class Bivalvia; order Venerida; family Mactridae; genus Lutraria; species Lutraria lutraria. The sequence goes on along the minus strand of OZ026834.1, from coordinate 13,789,716 downwards.
TGAGATCTTCATAACGTAATGTATTAGTTTAACCTTAACTTGTATTCAATAGTGTGAATTTAATTTTGCCATATTCCTCAAGTCTTGAGAGAATCTGTTCTATTGTTCGATCAGTTAATTTTTGTTGTTTCACATATTCTTGTGTCCTGTTCATTGCTATTGTTCTGGTATTTCTAAAGACTTCGTTTGATGTTGTAGTACTCAAACATGATTTATTTTCACTGAAAAGTTAGTAGTTTGATCTACGAATCTTTATAGCCAGACTTGAATTATTCACAATCCATGGTTTATTCAATATTTCAATACTTAACTACATCAGAATTTGTTTTGTTGAAAATATCAATTTGCTGCAATGCACCCAAGAAAAATAAACAAGAATCACTTGCTTATATTGACAAAGGAATAACAAAGCATATCATGTTGTTTGTAGTGGTTTATTTTGTCATTCCAAAAAATAAATACATCCATTTTACATACAATTACACTTGTACAATAATACTACAAAATGTGAGAACTAAACAAGAGGGCACCATACATGTGGTGGTGGCATCAAATATGTAGGTTAAAGATGCCATAGAATATTGTAAATGTTGCATGATCTTTCATGCTAGTCCCTTCAAGTGACAGGATATGCTTTAGCACAAACTAATGTGTTTTAACCCATTAAGGAATGACACAAAAGAATTATCAAGCTGCATCAAAGATACTACTGAAAGTTAAGTATCCAATATCTCCACAAATTGAATAATTCTGACAGTCACAGATAAAGTCAAGTCCACTTTAAACATATGCTTCTTAAATTAATAGATGAAATTTATCTGGTGATTATTAAGATATTCAAATATACGAAATAAAAGAAATGGATTTTCAGGAATGTTGATATATGATTATTTTATGTACATGAAAATGATTAATCGATGATATTATATATCGGATGATATGAAAACAAAAGAAATGAATCTAAAATGGAGTTAAGATCTTCCCAGCCTAATACTGTACTTTCCTGACATATCTGTTCAATGTTACAAGAAAATGGTATTATTACAAAATATTATTACCCTATTATCTTTATTTCTATGATAGTTACCTTAGATACTTCGATTTATTTTACAACACTTAAAAATTGCACAAGTTGTTGAAAAAATAGAAAGTTCTGTTGAAAATGCAAGGTGACCTATATTTTTCTTTATTAAATTAGATTCATAATGTGCAGTAGCATCTTTCTACCATGAGTTTTCATTAAAATGGATGTTCTTTTCTCTTTAGTCTTCGAAATATGGGCTACTCCCATAGACTTCAATGCAAATTTAAAGGGCCAATAACTCTAAAGGATTATCAGTTTTTTTAAAACTCTTACGTTATATCATTCCCTTCCATGGTAATAAATGTTTCCGAAATCAGTCTTCTCCATTTTGAGATAATAATTTTGAGCATTAGGCTGGGAAGACCTTAAAAATCAGAACAAAAAGAATGTGAAAACACTGAAGTCATAACAACTGAACATGGGACACCTAGAAGTTAGCCAAACAAAATAAATGCTACTATAGGAACCAATAAGATGCCAACAAGAAATATAAATGATAAAAAAGGACAGCAAAAGAAACTGTTCATGAAAAACAATGAATAGAAAAAAATTAAGTTCTACAATTTAAACTATAGAAACGTCAAACAATGATCAAGAACTGAGGTATTTTATGAAAGTATCTATCACACACACAAACAAATTGTACATTGTACCTCACGAAAAAACACAAACCCATGTGCATACTACATAAGTATATACAGCAATATTAAAGTGTAATTTGTTATTCATTACAGTTACTGACAAAATAAAACAAACCTCCGTACACAACTCGAAAAAGAAAGTGAGTACATTGTCAGACAGAGCATCTATTTATAAACATGACATTGTTATGAATTATGTATTAAAGTTTAACATATTCCACAAACACGTCTACTTGAAAACAAATCTTAGAAAATTAGGATTAATACATTGTGAACTAAAGGTTAACTCAAAATTGTCCGAATTAAAAAATGAAATCACTGAAAAGCAGAAAAAACAATCCTAATTAAATAGGTGTTGCATACATTTGTATTCCTTTTAATAATAGATACAAATGTATATCTCAAAAAGCTTGCATCAGTATAAAAATAAAAATTTACAAATGCACCAAATAAACTAATTACCTACCGCACACATGCAGAAATTAAAGACAAAAAAGAAATATGCAACAAATCAGTGAAATATTTTGGATATCAAATGGTGCATGAACAATAATTTTGTAAGTTTAACAGAAATATAAAATTGCAGTGATAAAATAAGAGTTCCAATAAACAGCTGACTCCAACAATACTACACCAATTGAAAATCAGTTATAAATACAATAATGACATGAACATGATCCTAAGTATTCGTTGCATCAAAAGACTGAATGATTGCATCATTTTGTTCTGGCACGTTTACCAGCAGGTCCGTTTGTGACGGCGACTTCTTCGAGATTTTTTAACCTCTTCTCAAACAATTTCGACATACTGGAACCAGCCTTAAACTCCTGAGTAGTGCGTTTGTTGTATTCAATACAATTAGTAAAGATTTGTCGTACATCCTGAACGATTTCAGTTGGGTCAGTGTAATTGAACTTATTGATTTTATTCTTGATAGTCTGAAAATCCATTGGTTTCTTGATGATTTGGTAATAATCAGGGGCCTGAAAAAAAGCAAAGGATAAACATAAGACCATGGGTAGTGAGTGTCTGCAAAAATGTGACACGTTCAGAATGATAAATACCACACATTCAAAGTAGTATTAAAATGACTTATAATCAGTATTTTATTAACATCAAATACATGTACTTGTTACATATTCTTGTTCTCACTTATTAAATCATTTAAGCATTAATTCTTACGGTAAGTATTGTAATAAATAAAACAAAACATGTCCACAATTATATGAAACACTGCATTTTATCAGTAATTTCCAAAATTTTATAAAAGAAAACATAATGTTTTTGAAAACACAATGCCCTCTCTGGGTGACCTTTTACCTATTGACCTTAAAATGCACAGGTCCTGTAGAGATGGTCATGAGGAACCACCATACGGAGGTGACTGTAGGTGGAAGCGTTCTGATTTTATAGACGAGGTTAAAGTTTGGTACAGACAGACAGGCCAAAAACAATATATCAGGGTTACATCCCTGATTTATCATTACAGGGGGATAAACTCCAAAAATGAACATTGAATCTGCTTACATCTTTCTTCTGAACAGGTCTCAGAAATGGCCAGGCTTCATCTTCTTCCATCAAACCTAGAACAACATCTTCTATCATTTTCAATTGTTGAACTTTAGTATTACCTCTAGAACTGCTCACATAATGTTTTACTTCATCTGAAAAAGTATGATTTTAAAAATATGTTTTACTGGCAAGGGTCAATTAATATTCCGTGAAACAGAAGTCTTGTCAATAAAGCAATACCACTGACCACACGGGGCTATAAAATCCATAAAATGAAAAAAAATATGTTATTAATATTTTCAGTTAACGATAATATCATTTGTGCTATAAAAATCACATCTTTATTAAGATGTCAAAGACAATAGAAACCAGATATCAACATTATTTTAAAACTGCAGACCAACTGGCACATGACAAGAGATTTAAAACCAAGCTGTCATATTTTGTCCCCTGAGTTCAAATCATTTCAACAAATCATAGAAAGTTATCTTCATGAGGTTACCTTTACTGGTATCCAGGACTAATTTTGATGCCGACTTAGCATTACGTTTCAATTTTTTGTCTTCAACAACTGGAGAGTCTTCACGCTTGCGTTTCTTGCCTAAACTCACAGGGACTGGACTGACACGAGGACTGTTCTTCCTAGAAGACTGTCGGCTTGAGTTAGGAGTACTTTTAAGTGAACTGTTCTTCTTTTTGCGTCCTAATCATAAATCAATATTCAAATGAGTTATTTGTTAGTAATTTTTAATCTATCATTAATGCAAGACCAATAGTAAGATGTAATATCGCACAAGTTCTTAAGTTTTAAAAAAGCTTCATTAGTAATACTAATAGTGATCAGCTGTGCCCGAAACATTCTAACCACAATTTATGTATCAACAATATCAGGGGTGTTTACAAAACAACTAATTCAACCTGCCTTTCACTAAATTCATTTTGATTTTGCCTGCTTTTGTGTCGGTACCAGAACAAATCTGACAAATCCATTTTCTTTTAGGGACTTTCTTGAGAGGTGGTACTGCACACTGTAGATGATACGTCAGTGGACAACTGTCACATGATAAATCAGTACTGCCCTTACTACACACAGCGCAAGGACTTGAATCTTCATCTGAACTAGCTTCATCTGCGCCATCTTCCTCACCACTGAAAATATCATTGTAATTGATGGTTAATTATACAGCGGTAGATATTTTTTATCAACAGCTATAATGTTAAGTTTCATAAAACTATTGAATAGACTATCTTCAAGACAAGACATCGAGGGTTCAACGCAAGAGTGTCGTAACTCATATTGAAATTAGAACAAGTTACGATAGTATTGCGCTGAGCCCTCGACATCATAAAAAGAAACCTAGGATTATCATAGTAACAATACACAAATGTACCAGCTATGAAAATTGTGCAAAGTTGAGCTAACTCACAAACAAGAATGGCCTGATCAGACATATATCAACCAAACATTCCAACATGTTCTGCCCAAACTACTGTGGTAATCTGTGTTAATTCTTTGTAAAAATAAGTGGGGACTTAAAAATAAAATTAACCTTTGAACTTCATCCTCTGACTCTTCTTTCTCCTCATCACTGGATACATGTTCACTGAATGTTCGTCTTTTACCTTTACGTGGACTTCTCTTAACATCTTTAGGACGACAATCTGGACAGAACCACTCACCCTGAGGTATATGCTGCAGTGACATATAACAAAAAGTACTTATAATCATTTGATACACACAAATGTAATAATCTTTTAACATAATTCATAACAATTGCAACAACAAATACTAGAGCACGAGTTGATGAAGGGTACGACTACGAGTGGATTGATTCGTGTATGAGTTCAACAGTCTCTTACACGCACTGACTTTATTATGCTGATACGTCGTGGTTATGTCTAAAAATAGATACATAATTCTGGCCCTGTACACTGCATATATAAAACACCGCTACTGGTAAACGTTGTTAACTGCGATTATGCTGATACGTCGTAGTTTATATTTATCTTAAGAATGGGATTTCCTACTTGCAAAATCTACCGGACACAGGGGCCGACCAGCTCGCGGATGTCATTGGTCCATGGTGATTTCTGTCGGTCTCGGACCGACGGACTTGAGTAAGTGTCAAACACTGGGTAATGGACATAGTTGACTCAAACACTGATAGAATATGATAGCCTCATTGACATCTATTAAATGAAAACATGAAACCGTACATATGCTTTTAAACCAAACGATTAAACCCTCCCAAGCTAATCACATGAGAAATTTCATTGGCCTTACTGCCAAACTAACATTTAAAGAAAAAAGGAAGCTTACCTTGATTGGAGGTTTCAAACAGTACATATGATGACCTCTATCACACTGATCACAGAGAAGAATCTTGTCAGGGTCACACTTTCTACGACATATTCTACATCTCGTGTGTAGAATAGATTTGGACCAAGTGACAGATTTCTCCAATGTTGATAAATGGAGGAATACTTGAGCTAAACTGGTGCTCAGAAGACAAGAATCTTCCCAGCGTTCCATCAGAGATCTTTGAGGTGTCCGAACATTGGCTACTTCTTCATCTGCAAGAAATTACAAACAAACCACTAAACACATGTAATTCGATTTTTTTATCTAATACATGGTGATGTAACACAATATTCAGTATTGTTTGTTTATATCAAGTTTTACGCACCTTTTCAACAGACAGAGTCATATGAGTGGGACAGCTCACCTAACCATCGTTCCTGGGAAGAACCAGTACTAGACTCCAATCTGCCGTAAGTAACTGCCTACTTTCTCACATTAAGAGATATGGTCGGTAGCGGAGCTCGAACCCATGACTCCATCAGTGAGAGGTTACAGTGATTTTAAGCCAGCGACCATAACCACTCGACCATCTCGGTCATATTCAATATTCACTATTGAAATCAGCTGGATTGATACTAAATTTTAAGTGTATGAGATAAATTAGTAATTTGAAGGTTTCTGAATTCTTCCACACAGAATTTAACAACTCGTATCAACCAATTCATTGTCCGATATTATTGGAGTGCACCAAAATATACATTCATATTAAAGATTTTGTTAATCAGTTCACTTACATTTTTTTACAAAAAAGGACAATGAAAGCAGACAAAGGAATATTCAAGTTAGATAACACAGCATAACTTACCATCACTGTCATCATCATCTTTGTCTTTCTTCTTTTTCTTGAGGTCCTCTTTCTTGTCAGCCTTCTGTTTCGCTAGTTTTGTCTTTTCATCATCACCTTGAAGTTAACACAAGACAATTATTTCCAACAGATCAATTGAATGAACTTAGAATTTACAGTAGACATTTTAACTAACATTACTCGGAGTCACTCCGGTATAACGCTAAAGGCAATACATGGAACAGTATGTCAAATGAAGTCCAAAATGATCTATGTGTATTAATGACCTTAGTATATATTTAAATTGTATAAACTAACCAATACTATCATGACCAATACCACAATTTATCTCAAATAATTCTCCAATGTAAGTGATTCACTCATGATATCTGAGTAAAACTCATTGAAATACTACAATGGCACTAAATTATCCAACTAAATCAACATTTTAAGACCAAACAAGAGTCTGCTAATGCTGCTAAACTGAGATAGTAAACAAATTGGAGCATACCAAGAGGAGGTTGTAAGTACTTTGATTCTATTCCTCTAGCAATCTGAACCAATGCTTTAGCCATATCTTTAGCTATTGCCATGGTGTAGTTCTCTTCTTCATTGGATGTGTCCATATCTTCTTCAACACTACAAATTATACATCAAGTCAAGATAAGTTTCTTAAAAATTGAACTAATTTATCAACAAAAAAGACTCTCAGTTCCAAATTAAGTTGGATTGACCACGATATTTGATTGATGCACACGAATATTGAACAGTGTGAATTCCTGAAAACCCGCCTAATTACTTCACTATATCAATAGCCTTTGCACTAACACACTTGCCCACACCCTGGGGCTAGTAAATTCTATTTGAGCTAGTGAACTTTCTCAAAATTGTGTATTAGGACTAGTGGTAAATAGTGTATTTTCAATAGCGCATTTTTAGTTTGGGCTTGTGCTTTAAAAAAATTAAATAAAGAGTGATGTGTTCTAGGTGAAATAAATACTTCACTTTACCTGGTTCTTCACTACATTCAAATTCATATTAACTGTAAATCATTAACATACTGTAAATCAAAATTTACCAAAAATATCTGATTGAATACTTAACAGCTATTATTGTTAATTATTCAAATAAACAAAAGAAAACTACAGCTCATATCTAAAGCACAAAAGAGCACTCACATTTCTTCTTTCTTTTCTTTTTTAAATAAAACATCTTCCGTACACGGTTCATACCCGCCATTTTCTATAGCATCCCTCCAAGCAGGTCTTAGTTTCTCTTCATTCCCATCAAGCTGCAGGGTAAAGACAATAAGTCATGGATAAATATACACAAATTTCTTAACTTTATGCAAACCACTTAGTCGTTCAAATCTATTCTTAATATAAATATTTTTTTTCCAAATTCTTTGAAGTCCACTCATAGGTTCGAGTCCAATCTACAAAATTATGAAGACAAATAAACTGTAATAAATTAAGGGCTCTACATAACTTTAAAATGATCTTGCCTCTGTCAGACAAGAACCTAAAATATCAACTTGCCCCTTCCAAAACTGAACTTGCCCCAACTATATAAATAACTGTCTAGTAACTGATAAAAACTAAACAACATGCTTTCCAGCTTAAACAGTATAAACTGCTGTTCCAGAGTAAAATATGTGATTTATGTTTTATTCTGCCTTTTTGGAATATTTTTACTTGCCTAATCAGACAAATGGATGTAGATTTAACTTGTCCTGACCTCAAACTTGGTTGCCAAAACTATCATACAAGCTTTAATTCAGAGCCCTAAAATGTGGTTTAAGTGACTTTTTCATATTGATACTATATTGATATGTTATGAAATGCATGATCAATTAAGATTCAATTACAAACCCTGATACGTCCAAGTGATCCAACATGAATTCTTTCCTCCATATCTAAAATCATTTCCCTAAGGTTCAACTCTAAACCTTCATGAGCAGAGTCATTATGCATCATTCCTGTAACGTTTCTACGTCCTCTCTTCCATTCCATGGTCATAAGTTGTTTTGAGCTAGTGCCATCTTCATACTCCATTTCTCCGTCTTTTTCATCCAGTGGAATGTTCAGAAGATCCACAGGCACCTTATTTATTGTATCTAATATTTTAATTTTATGTTCATTAATTGCCTGTTTTAAAGCATATTCTCGATGTCCTCTGCCATTCAAGGATTGAAGAAGTTTATTGATATCTTCTTCACAAGTAAAAAATGCCCACTTACAAGTTTTTTCTTTTATATTCTGTATTTGTTTAATAGCTTCAGTTTCAACAAGTTTAGGTAGTTCAGTTTTTTCTTCAAGATTCAAAGATGGAGGTCTGGAATCTTCATCATCACTTATCACTATAGCATCACCACCATTTGCCTTCTTTTGTTTCGAGTTTTCTGTTAATTTATTATCACTGCTAATATTTGCATTAGGTTCACCTGCTGCGGGAGTATTTGTGTTAGCACTATTAGTATCTTCTCCTACAGCACTGTTATTCAGACCTGAGGCATTCATAGAATCATTTTCTTTATCACTTCCATCTTTACTCTCCTGTGAGATGACTGGAGAAGCAGTAGACGAAGGTTCAGGCTTAGTGATACATAATTTAGGAGGAACCACAAATGGACTATTCAAATCAAAAGCACTTCCATTAGGGTTTTGTGGATAAGTTTCCAAGGCTTCAGATGAAACAAAAAGCTCATCATTTTCAACATAGATTCCTGGTACAGATTTAAACATCCAGTATCTTCTATATAATCTGTCACGACCTATAGGATAGATAGCATTACCATGCTGCAAGTTTAAAATATCGTCCATGAATTCACGTTCTTTAGTCATGTATTCAGCCTTCTTATCAGACTCAGCATCATCTTCTTCTGTCCTTAATTGTTCTATCGCTTCTTGAGAAGGCATAGATGCTTCCAATTCAACAAGCTCTTTTTCAATTGTCTACAATATAGTAATGTATTTGATTAGATTTTACCTCCAGTTTACAACATTTTTTTTTCAACGAGTGTAATTGTCTGGAATTAAGAAAATTTATGCACTGAGCGAGTGACTGTTACAGAAAGCTGAACTATCGTTAAACAGTGTTAAACAATTCAATAGAAACTGATCCATCAAATAAGGACATAATATAAATTGAAGACTTAAACTAGTTTGTGAAAAAAAACATGGAATACCTGAATATCGTTGACAAGATCAAGTACATCCTGGCCTGGTTCTGCACCATTTCTACAAGGGAAGAACATGATAAATGTAAATTATCCTAAAGTGGTTCAATTACCCAATTAGCAAGTTTTCATTGTAAGGTAATCTATTCACCAAGCCCATACACCATATAGCATCCAAACTGGACTAACTATTTGACTTTCAACCTCCGAGTGTGACCTTAAGCTGGTTATTGTGTGTGACACTGTCTGATGTTGGTTAGTAATTGCCCCAAGTTTAATATTTTACAATTGTCCAAAAGAGGTCCAAGTTATGGTCAGGACACGAAATATGGACAGACCAACAAACCAACAGGAGCAAATTTCATCAATATGTCTATCTCCACTGTGGAGAGATATAATTCTGTGAACAATTATTAAGGTATGTTACCAAAGACAATGACAGACAGAAATTCATATATGTCTGCAGACAACCATGAGTGTAAACAGGACAATTCTAAAATCCTGAAAATTAGCCATCAGTCAAACAATTTGCAAAAATGGCTATTCGTGTTATTTTTAGAACAGTGAGTGGCCCTAACATCCCTCCCAAAAAACTAAACAAATTTAGATCAATCTCAAAAGTGGTCCTCAAGGGACTGGATTCTGAATTCGGGGCTTTGACACTCCTGCAACCAGTTCAAGTAACTCACTTTGTAGCTTCTTCTCTACGAATCAATTCTTCCCTCTTCTTAAACTTTATCAATCGGCGTTTTTCTAATATATCCCTCTCACGTTGTTTCTCTTCTAGCCTCGCTCGATACCTAGAATATCATAATTTGACGAAATAATTTTAAAAATAGAAATGTGCTCAGAGGACACAAAATTAATGCCCCGCTGAGAGCTAAGTCAAAAAGGGGCCACAACTCCTCTGAGAATGTTTGGATTTTAACATTTATAAATCAAACATGACCTGTACTTTATTATTATACACCTACATGTAAAATATGAAACCAATCCATGTAATTTTTCTCAAGTTATTGCTTGCACACCAAAATTTGAACAGACAGACCTTGGAATGATTGACAGACAGGGGTAATACTTTATCCCTTTCCGCCATTTTCTATGGCAGGGGCAGAAAAATATGAATTTTATTTAAATAAATTCATTTATATAAATTGCGGCATATTAGGGAAAACTTTCACCCTGTGCTTACTTGTTTGCGGCTTCTTCCCGTTCTCTTTTCTGTTCTCCCCACTGTAGTTGTTTAAGATCATTTTTTAGTTGTCTTAGCTTATCATAATTATCTTCTAATAGATCTCTTGTTGCAGCATATGTCAAAAATTGGTCCACCAATAATGTTAATACTTTCAATTTCTCACCTGAAAAGAAGAATACAATAAAATTGTTAAGACCTTTCGACAATAAAGAACTAATTTTCATATCTTTTCCCCAAATATCTTTTTTTTAAACATTAACTAAAATTTCAATAGTTTTCTATATCATATTTGTAAGGTAGTACAATAAAATATTGCAGCATACATGAGGATACCAATACCATTACACGCATTTCACTTTGTTGTAACAACTTAAGAGAGAAAACTTACTTGGAGAAAAATCATAGATGTTATCTACAGCAAGTCGACAGACTATATCTGGTTCCTGTCTTTTGAATTCTAACCCTGCATCATCAATAGGCATATAGCCACCACGTTGCTGGTACCTAAACTTAGCATTCCTGAGATTTCCCTGAGCACCTGACCCAAGAATATGAAGACGGAGAATCTCTGTCAAGGTGAAATTATCCAGAGGTAGTTTCCTCAATGTAGTTCCTATCAATTGGAAAAAAAACGTTTTACCTCAAAAAAGCAAGAATAGTCTAATATCAGAAATAGGTTCACACTTCAAATTAACAAAAGTGAACTAAAAAGATGGAATAACAAGACAAGATACAGATTGTTTTCAATGAAATCAACCACTGATTCTACCAGGTTCCAACAAAGCTGAAACAAAATAACCATGATACAAAATACTAGTCTATAATGGACAAAAATTATGATAAAGCGTATATAGTATTGATCTACAAAATAAGGTTTTACGCTATTAGCATAATACCAATTTAAACACAAACAAACTTCTTACCATGAGAAATAAGTGGAAGATGAGACATGGAGGTAGCAGCATCAATCATTTGATTCAATGACATGTCTGACACAGGAACTTTCACATTCGGAATATCTGTAAATAAACATGAATATTTTGCATTAACATTACAAAGAAGACACCTCCAACTATTAAGTATAAGCATCATTCATGTTTTGAATTTTATGCAATATAAGCGACACGAAGCAGGGCGCAGTGATATGTTGCATAAATTCAAACTATGAATGATAACTGATTAAACAATTTGTCCTAATTTCTGTACATACAGAAAAAATTTGTGACTTTCTTTGATATATTTTCAAAATTTCACATCTGTCAAATTTTAAACATAATAACAAGTATGATTATACCTTGTTCCTTTCCTTGTTTACTTAATTCTTCTTCTTCCTCCTCTTCCTCTTCTTGTAGACTAAATATAGCAGTTAACATCATTAACAGTAAATCAGCCATCAAACCACCGGCATCTGTCTCAAGAATGGCTTCTGTTATTGTATCTGTAAAACAAACAAATAGTTCATGTGAATAAATGAGTGTTAAACAGAGCTAAACTGGCATTCAAACTTGTCAGTGCATTTATGTTAACACAGGGCCAATAATAAAATATGAATGTTTGCCTCAACTGGACCTATCCGGAAAAAAGGTCGCTACCAAAAAAATATTTATAACTTTTAGGTCTAGAAGAGACTTTTTCCACATATTCTGTGCGTAACTAATGCCTATAACATAGTGTTGAAAGAAAAAATCTGTGTTCAAGCCTATGTTTGTTGACTAAGTCTTGGTTCAAAATAGAAAAGAATATTTAATAAACAAAATATTTCCCTACCTACCAACCAACCAAAACATTTAAACTTGGGTAGCATTAGGGCAAACATAATATATTTATAATTTAGGCCAAATAAAACCAACATACGATGTAATACAAGATGATGACATTCTCATTTTACACAGGTTTACTATGACGCTGAATGAAAGTTACAGTTAATTATTACACATTTGATACCAATGTCATGATCATTATTACCTAAAGAAAATCCTTTGGGAAAACTTGCTTTGAGGTCAAAAATAGAACTAAAACAATTCACAAATTCAACCACCATAACAGCATCCCCAAAATGGTCGATGGGTATACGAGAATTGACTGATGTAGGCTCTGGTAATTGCTGAAATAGATTAACAATTAGGTCAACTTGGTTCAGTTTTTTAAACAGTTTAATATGAGAAATCAACCATTATTTTACGGTGTATCCACCTAATTTACAATTTTGACAAGTTATGAAATCACTTTGCCTTCAAGATTCTTCCCTAAGGGTCAATATATGACTTTAGTAATCCGTCACAGATATTTCGCTTTATTACTATTACTAATAAAAAATCTGCATACAGGGCCTTTTTTCCTTCTATAACAGAGGCTGAACTTCGGTGACTTCCCAATTGCAAAAAGTTTTTTTTCCCAATTTGAGACAACAAATTTCCAAAAATACAATGCTATTCTAACTCGGTTGTCTAACCTTCTCAAAATTTGGCCAAATATCGTGCTTGAATCTCCCAAAATGAAAGGCTAAGGCCTCTTCCCAATTTTTGGAAAAAAAGGCCCTGGCATGTAAAAGTTTACCTTGAGATCATCACATTCCAGGTCATCTCGGTGACGACTCCATTCTCTCCACATTTCAGCTTGGATTCTTTTCTCTTCTCTTTTCTTTTCCATTTCCTGTAATACATGTACAAACACATGCAGTCAGTTGAATGATGTACTATAGCTTGACCATGCGTTTTGAGCCGGGACAGAAGGATACACTAAATCAACTCTTGGATTATGTTAAATTTATCTTATCAATATGTTTCAGTCAGATTTGTTCCGAATATCCATATCCCCTATTTGACTTAGTGAATTATTCTGAATAAATTTCACCACAACTAAAACACATGTTCAAGCTATTCTCATATAAAATTGCAGGGGCCTAGCTTTACTTTAGGGGAAGGGGCCCGTTGCCCTCAGATAGGGGAATTTTGTGCCATTTTGAGGAAAAAGGGGGAATTTCAGGGGATTTTTAAACTGCCTTATAACCTCTGCAAGAAACATTTTCAGCTTATAATAGCTGAATTTTGAAATAATGTACATTAATATTCTAATAATCAAAGGTTGATAAGTTAATATCAATAACCATTTAACCCCCCACCCACCATTTTTTTTTCTTGAGGGGAATTTTTATCTAAGATAGGGAAAAAAGTATATTATTTTAGGAGGGGAATGGGGCCCTATTTCGGCCCCAAAAAGGGTCAAATGAAGGCCCTGGTTTGAGAAGTCATATTAGCTCATTAAATATCAGATAACAGCCAAAATTTTACTTTTTTACTTTCTAACTAATTGCATCATGCATAAGCAAACATATATCAGACAGGTGCCTCCAAGAATCCCAGCCAGGATCACCCAGATATCACATGTGTATACCTTGGTTTTTCTCCCACTGTTATAACTGGACAAGTTGCCAAAACGACTTGCTATTGGTACAACATTAAACCCCAATGACAAACAAATCTGACAGATTCATCTCCAAAGTCCGATATTTTGAATATTCATATAACTAAATATAAAGATGATGTTAATTTTTTTTCCAATCCAAAATAAAATCAAGACCTTACCAAAGCTTTTTCCTTCCTCTTCTTTTCTTTCTCTTCTTCAAATTTTCTTCTGAGTTCTTCTCTCTCCCTGATTTTTTGAGCTAATTTTTCACCTTTTTCCTTTTCTCGCTGAATCCTTTCCTGTTCTTTCAAAGCTTTCATTTCCTCTAATGTTAATTGTGAGACTGGTGCCTGCCTTTTAGCTGTAAATAATATTACATAATATTTTATGCTCATTAAAAAAGTATGCAAAGTGCTCGTGGGGGCACGTAACAAATCCAGAAAAATAAGTAAGTTCATACCATGCAAAATGAATAACATAAATATATTTCTAATTTAATACAATAACCAGTGTTCTCTGTATAATTCAGACTATCAGGCTAAATTTAAATTTTGGCGGGTTTTGTTCACTGATTATTCATTGATAGATGTAAAGTTGTCTTTGTACAGACAAGAAGTAGTCGGCCCTAGGTTTTTGAGTAGAAGGCAATATCTACCGAGGCCTCTGGATAACAAGTTATATTTCTAGATATTTTTTAATAAAAATAAAAGAATAATTATTATATCAACTATACCATTTTCAGCCAACTTTTTCTTTGACGGAGCTGGTGAAGATTCTTTGGATTCAGGTTTCTTCGGTGCCGGTTTCTTAAGTTTAATTTCAGAAAATTCAAACTGTGGTGGTGGACCAGCAAAAATATCATCAAAGTCGACTTTATCTAAACCTAACTTCTTAATTTTTACAGCCTGCAAGAAAACAAATTATTGTTTATCATACCATGAGTTCCAAGATTTCTGTGAACAGAATAAAATGATACTGGTCAGAATTTATAATATTTTCAAGTCATTCTATGTTAAGTTTAAACAGGACAGGATGACAAGACCCTTTTAAAAATAAAACATTTGATGTTAGTATTGACATGTATAAAGTAAGCTACCAGACATTTAAATCATTTACATACTTTTACTTTCCAGACACCATCTTCATTTTCACAGCTTTGTTTCAAAAACAATTTGCATTTGTCTCTAGTAAACAAACCCTTCTTACGACTGAAAAAGAAGAAACTTGTTATTTACCAAACAAAATCAAACTTTTTTATATGATTAGGATGGGTGAATAACACAATTTAATGGATAAGACAATAATGATAAATGAAGTTAAACAAAAATTGACAAATACATAATATTAAACATTCTATAACACATTTTGAGGCAAACAAATACAATGTTATACATAATGCTTATCAAATGACAAAGAATAATCAAGTGTACCTTATCATTTTGAAGGCCACAGTACTGACTGTTGGCTTGTCAAGTACTTGTACTACATATTTGAAAGCTTCAGGCTTCTTACTCACTTTCTTCTCTGGAGATCTGAAATACACCCAACATGCCAATTTCCAAATCATCAGTATTAAGTAAAAAACTTAATAAACCATCAACTTTCCAATAACAAATTAAAGACATTGAGCCAGGAATTTGAGATATGTGACTTATGGACCAGCAAGACCTCTGTTTCTACAGTAGGTGGTAATAAAACAGTCAGGGTCTTTGATAGATTAACTTCTTTTTACATAATCATACTCTATGCTTATAAAAACAACAGGAATTTAGACATAAACTTATTATCACCACAAATCAATAAAATTCATGACTGTACTTTTTGACTAAGTGTCAAGTCTACAGACCGTGACCAGATGCAGGGGCAATAAAACAATTAAGAGATTTAGACCTCAAGTGGATTTGGGGGGGGTCACTTATGTAGTAGCTGTTCAATATAACCTACTTCTTGGAATCTATCAGAAGTATATATATCACTCAAAGTACACTGCAATACAACACAATCAAAGGTACATCGTAGAACGAGCCAGGACTTCACAGAAAGGGGTCTTATCCTTAAATTTGGGGGAAAATAACACATAATTTTTGTAAAATGGGACAAAAAAGAACATGTTGGCAATTATTCAAGTTGTCATTAAGGTTATAAATGTTTTTATGAGAGCATTTTTCACTAACTAAGGTTCAGTGAAACCAAAATTCAACCAATGAATAAATTGTTTAAATTTGTATAACATACTCTCCTTAATTGATTGAATGTACCGGTAAGCAAAAAATATGCAAACAATATGACATACCATTTAATAAATTAATACACATATTCTTGCATAGAAATTAAATTTCCAAAAACATATGACAATTGAACTTAAATAGTGAACACTCACTTTTTAACCTCATCCACATGCATGACTTCCTCGCCATCTCCATTGACTTGCGGCGGAGATTTCACTGATGGGGATTTAGGTGTAGAACTTCCAGGAGATATCACATTGATAATTTTACATATCTTTCTACAATATGAAAGAACATATTTAAGTCAAATATCATGATATAATGAAGTACTCAGTGACAGAAATTTAGACACAAATTTCATACATTTCAGTTTCAGCAACAGACAAATTCATTTATTAATACACAAAAAAAATCTAGCACAACCAAGTCAATATAAAGAGTCATAAGTAAATATCAACAATTTTCACTTTAGTTTTAAGTATCTCATTAAAAGTATATTTAAAATGTACTGATGATTACAAAGTTTGTATTTAATAATAATATCTGACTTACTTTGTCGGACCTGATAATACATCAACCACTTCTCCCTTGAAGTACCTGTCTTTAGCAAACACAAACACATCATCATTTAAGTCAGCAATGCGGCTTCTACGAGTCTTTGTTGCAAGATATAATATTGGCTTTTGAAGATAGGCAGGAAATGACGCAAGTTGTTTCAAAGCCTTCTCTTCTGACTCTTCAGCTTCTTGATATGTAAGTCCTGATCTACCAGTTATTGCACATGACCATACAAGGCTATTGCAAAGAATTATACGCTCAAAAAATTTCCTGCAAAAGTTTAATAAAATCTAATTATAAATAGTAATATGTATTACACTCTGTACTATTCAAGCCATGCTGCATCATGTAGAACAATTAAAACTTAACAACAAAATTGCACAATAACTGTGCAACAGGAAAATATGAATACAAAAATGATGAAGTTCACTATGCCACGGTAAATAAAATCAATTTTTAAGTGGAAATAACATCAAACAAGTGAATAAGGAAGAGAAAAACATAAACCATTGTGTTTACAGCTAGTTTCATTACAAGTTTCATAAAAAATACCTAGTTACAAGAAAACAGGAAGAAATTTTCAAAGTTGATAGTCAAAAATAAGCTTGTGTAAACCCAAGGTAAAGTGAAAGTAGAACACTTGAAATGAAAGTAAAACGATTCTTACTCATAATCCCTGAATACTTCTCTTGTTAATTTACATAAGAACACTTCCTCGTCAGCTTTTAGATCTGGCGGAGGCTTTTCACGATGAAATGACTGTCTTCGAAGTAGTGGCATCTTGAATTTTGGAGGGAAAAACAAAGAAACTTTTAACGTTCATAACATGTAAACAGTGGAAAATAACCGCGTTTGAATGAAACTTGAATGACAAACAAATATTTTCTGATCACTTTCTGACATTCAGCACATTCTAGAAACATACCACGCCATATATTTATCGACTAAGTAACATCGTCGATTAACCGATTCAACAACGAGGTCAGGCTTTGTGAATAATTTTTCACGATACAGCGTGAAGGTGAGGGTACAGAAAATTATTTTTTTCGGAGAAAGTACACAATGAAATGATTAGTTGTTAGAGTCATTTGAAAACTAATTAACAACATCATCAATAATTCATTACATAATATAAACAATTAATCGAATACCTTCGAAAAACACGATTATTTAACGTCTCGCAGACGAACAGTACAGTACAGACATGCGGTAGGCGGAGTTCACAATTCCGTAACGTGAGTTTTGATTGGCTATTTGTAGCTAGTGATTGACATTTTAGACTGTATGTTGTTTTCATTTTTGAAGAACTCCTTAAAGGGAATTAACTGTGATAGACGGGAGATAACTGTAACTTGTCAATTTTGCACTTATAAGTGTGGATGTTGTATTCCGTTACGCTGTATTTGAGAAAGGGAGTGGCATTGGTTATATTTGTTATAATTATATTGAATCTTCTGTGACTTTCTTTTCTTCTAGTTTTTTAAGAGTTAGATCTGTGTTTATAAAAAACCGCCGATCAATCTTACTTATCCAGAGCTCGACTTTTATATATATAATAAAACGAAAATGGTTTGTCTAAATCAAGGGCTTATATACATACATATGTATATATAAGTCCTTGTCTAAATTAATGTAGAGTCTATGTCACGTCTGGTGTCTGATTTCTTCTAAGCTCACCACATGGTAACGGCCACGACAAGGACCTCTACTCAGTATATGACCAGCATCTCTGATAAACTTCGAAATAAACTTTCACGGGAACATATATATAAATAGCCTATATCATTATATTTTTTAACGCATCGTTGTGAATATTTCCCGCTTGTTGATATAGTTCTCTTGTTTTATACACTGTAACATTGAATACATTGTCGAGAAAATGTTACCTCTTCTCTTGGACCGTTAATTAGTTCAACTATAGGCATATACTAGTATAAATTAAGGCATATCTGCTCAAGATGAAACAATTATTTTAATGCCATATATAACATGAATGTATACAACATATATTGATCATTGCATCTATGTAACATAACCTAGCTCTGACCAAAGACCTATACAATGTAATGTATATATGTCTTTATTCTGACTAAAGGTATAGCCATGCAAGTGTACGTGGTAGATGATATAATTTGATAAAAAATCTGAGATCTGATCGAGTCTCTGACATCAATATAGCTAGTGCATAAAACTAGGTATGATTTCTTTGAATACTGTAAATTATTTTCTTAATTATATATATAGGCCTTACAATTGTATAATAAGCTATTATATATGAATAAATAACAACAACAAAATGCGAAATGCCAAACATAACTACTTCTTGAACAGTTTACCTGCTGGTACATTTCAGATTAAAATCAATTAGTTGATCACTGGCGTATTTGAACTTATTATACCTCTATATTATATTTTGTCTTAATCATAATCCGTTGTTTTGTTTAACATATAAATTTTCCTTATAACGACAAATCCACTCGATGACATATAATTAATGATAAGGTATTTGAATGACTGCATAATTATATATGTTAATTAGGTCAGTCATTTCTGGGATTGTCTTTCGTTATTTTACGCAGTGCAGTCTACTAAATTCTCTTGGAGTTTTATTATTATGGCCCAATCACAAGTCATAACAGCTCACATCATGGTTTATGAACCTTCCATGAAGTGAATGTATAAATCAATGCTTTTATTTTTTCTGATTCGATGTGCAGTAGTCTAGAACAAGGTTGCATAAAAATACAACTTGTTTTGCGATCAATCCACTTCGATCATGGTTTCATGTATCTAACTTTAATTATAGGCCGGGCTCATATATTTATTATAAGTTAGATACATGCATGGAACCATTATATAGAGATATGCTGGGTATGTTATATCGGGAGGCAAGTTATCAAACTATGTCACAGAGCATACATTTTAATCCTGTATGATTTGTCATTTTGATCACATTTATTAATTATCTGAAAACTTAAAAATCTCTCCAACTTGGTCCCAAACATAACGCAAACTACATGTATGTTCTACATTTAACAGAATCCCGATTAATCAGTATTGTAACATATAACCTTCACCTTTAATCATTACTTAATTGTGTTTGTAAAAGATATGTAACCCAACCAAAGTATAGAGTTACGCTTTTGTTTGTGCACCAATATAAACGTCACCAACAAGAAGCAATTACATGCAAAAAGTAAATGAATAGTATCAAATAACTATATATATGTTTGGTCACAGAAATATGAAACTTATTTGGCCAAAACAGTATATATAATAGACACACGCACTTGTATCGGTACTATTCAATCCCACTACTCGGCGTTCATCCTTTGTATATTTATCAGCGATTCACTTAATTTTCACTGAATTTAGTTTTAGGTAGAATCATTGAACGGAAGTTGACATTTTGTGTCTTATATGATTGCATGCATTATGGTGTGCACGGGAAGCAGATTTCCATGTTATTGATAAAGCGTGTAAAAGAGTTTGTTTCTGCATGGGTTACCCGATCGAGACATATATCTCCGCGACTCTATAGACTTGTTATAATTAGGCCCGATCGAGGAACGCAAGGTACATCCACTTCTGGTAGAGCTGAATAAAAAGCATGCGCGGACCAGGCGTGCAGCAAGGCATGCTCCCATACTCACATCCTTCACAGCTTTAACGTGTTCTAAACGATATACAATTATTACATTGTATTTGGCTTCGGTAGGAGTACCTAGTTTGAGATTCGACCTTTTTACACCTAATCCCTCAAAACTAGACTAAGTTTACACTGTAATAAAAATATATACACAGTAGCTCACTTAGATCTCCATTCACTTTGTATGTAAACTTGTGTTGATCGTTCCATCTTAATATATATTTCAACAAACACAATTTCAAACATTACGCAGACATCAAATGGATTAACCCACTTCGTTTCTTTGAAGAATGCCATAATTTGTCCACTCAGACACTTTATATGTCATTTTAGGAACTTAATTTCACCATTTAAAATGTTTTATTTCCATTTTATGTGTCTTAAGAAATGTACATGTTTGTATCTTTACAATGTCATGCACAGTGCGCATTACGTCTGTCATAGTTTATTTATGCTAGCAAAACAACAAGATTATCATTTTTTTCTTTCATAAGTTTTAACAACTATAACTTTGCATTTGAATAATTTTGAAATGACATATTTTTATCAAATGCCCGATACCAAAATATATTTCAGTTTTCTAAATTATAATGTACCATGTTCAAGCTACCGTATGTTGGTTTGCAGTTACGAAACAAACACATAAAAAATACCTCCACCTAAAAATAAAATGTTCGATTTCAACTTGGCGACAATTTTTCGTCCTTTTTTACATATAGTTAACAACTAAATGCTTGTGTTACCCCCTTTTAAACATTTGGATCGCATAACCTGAAACCAACAAGTTTCTTCAATTCTTCTGGGAATTGATAAAATGCAATTTATTATCTGATTCATAGTACAACAGTTACGTACTGTACTTAAATTCATACAAAACCAAATGACTGAGTGAGCTCCTTTTTATTTTATTTGATGACATACAAGTGTTTTTTTTTCAAAATGATCGTTTTACCAGAAATGAATGCATTCTTCTAAGTTTATGTACAAATATTTGCTTTAAATTCTGTTCTCTTCTGTTCTGCCAAAAAACAAGGCATTAAATTTTGTCAATAATATTATACAATATGTATGGCATTTTCTAAGTCGAATTCATTCGCATTCAATAAATAAATAAGTTATATAAACATACACGTACGTAACACGTTCGTAAATAATTCAGTCGTGAACATTGAATAACTAAGAGATCCATTCTATACAAAATGTGTTTACATGTATTTAAATGCTATTTAAAAGAATGTAATAAAAGTGAATATTTTAAATATTGATAATTCTAACCATAAGCCGTACAAAGCCATCTGATCTTTGCAATGATCGATGAGTCGTATTTGTATACCATTGTTTGGACATGTACATATCGATAAAAATTAATATTTCTTTTATGTCTTTGTTTGTATATGAGCGAAAGTGCTACACTACAGTATTAGCTGTGCGCTGAACTTAGGGCTTTCCTGCCAGTTTTTTTGTTATTGTAACTTGGGGTAAAATCAATGTCGCTGTCTCTATATATGCATCAATACGATAGAAACTTGTAATCCTGGACGGTTTATACGATGAATGGAGTAAGAATAATGATTTCACTCAATGCTTTGTGTTAATTATGGATTTTAGCAACAACTTTTCACATTACATGTATCATATACATTCACGTGAGTTTATTCGAAACACTGATTTTTAAATGAATCTTGATATAAATAGATTTTTCTTGGTTTTATGAAGCTTCGGATTCATTTTGATTGTGATAAAAGGACTTATATAATTTATTTATTTATTTACTGTTCAAATAAATTGAATTAATTAATTATTGAAGTGGACGGCTTTATACGAACATTTTCATATTTCACTGAAGTCGCATCGATATTATGTTTGGATCATTTATCATTTGAAGTTGAACAATACTTAGACTCTAATTTCACGATTAAATAACTGGATGAATTATCTACCCACATATCGGATTAATATCACAATTTATAGAAGGTAAATTAATCAGCTGCTGATTTATTGTTGTATTTTTTGTCCGCGGTTTTCAAAAGGAAAACGAGAGGGGATATTGTAAATCTATATCATATACCCCCTCAAACAGATTTGCGCTTAGACGCTATTTTAAAAAAGACTTTATGTCTAAATCAATTTAAGGAAACATGTCAAAATAAAGAGCATACAATTTGTTAAATTCATTTAAACAAAACTAATGCTGTTGTGAAAACGTACAAGCTTATCGCACGGAATATTGAATTCATAATGGTGAAAAATTATCAACTAAGAAATCGAGGTGGGGAAAAGTCCATTCAGAATTTTCTTCAAGAAAAGCGTGTCCAGCAGCAACAGAAAGTGCAACTTTCACGTATTGAACACACGAAAAGCGTTCGTCTACGCCATATTGAAAATGAGTCGTTTTTGCTGAAGGAGCAGTTGGCGTCATATGGGCGGGGGATGACGAGTTTGAATTCTTATTTTAAACGTGAGCGTACGGATACAGACAGACGAACCATATGGTTCCCCCTCGAGCGATCAAGAGAGGACTGGGAACCACGACCATGTTGGTGCGGAAAGTCGGGACCAACGATTAGTGACGATAAATGCATGCATTTCCCTTGTAGACGAATGACTTCTTACCATTTCATATTCAGAGAACTTCCAGGCTGGGTTCTAGCAAATGCCGAAGAAAGTGTTCGGCGAAGTAAAGTGGATCTTAGAGGCCGGGACAAAGAGGTTGGGGCAAATAAACCTGAGGAAGATTCGAACAAAAAGAAAGTGGAACACCTTAAATTACCACCTATTGACTTTCCCGAGAATATGACACCGAAAGAACGGAAACTAAAGATAATTATATCTAAGAAGAGGCAACAGAACGAGCTTGAGAACAAACCAGCCGATAGAAATGTCAACTATGGGAAGCCGACGCCAGTTCGTCGGTTACAGAGGCCGGTTCGTCCGGTTGTTAGACGGGTGGACGTATTGTCGTGACGTCACTCACATGACTTCAATTTTTACGTCGGAGCCTTTGGAGTAATTTTGACTTCTTGAGTTTTTAGTGTAGATGCAAATAGATTTTCCTGAGACGAATAAACGTTCGTACGTCCGTCTGTTTACACAGATAGTGGGTTTAGTCATTTTGACGTCATTTTTCGTCTTTCCACTAAAAGTGTGAACACGCCTACATTATATTCATGCTTTCGTTCATTTTGGATTGATTAAAAGAATCGTTTGATTTCACCGTATACGTGCTGAATTTGCAGTGTTTTAATATTGTGTGTTTTCTGTTTGAATTATTCATACCAAATGTTTACCTATTTATTATTTTATTTTGTTTATTAATTAGTTCCCATGACAACAGATCGCTGGTGCAATCTGGATCAATATTCTCACTTATACAATGTACACTGAACAGATTTATTGATGTTGTATTTTCTTAAGAAAACTGACTTTGTCTTTCATTAAACATACATCTATATGTACATGTACAATTTTGATTAGCTTTCTGTGATGGTATGTTGACTTAGGAATTAGATTCTGATAATTCACTAGGAAACAATTTGTTTTTATAATTGTAATTTTGTAGACATAATTTGTTTTGTTTTCTTAAATACAAAGGATACACTGGCAGACAATAGATCTTGTTTTAATTTACACAATGCACCATATACAAGTGTATATTGATGGTCTTATAGGGTCCACAGAGGATATACAAACATTACTGTGTCAATATACATATGTTAATGGTATTATAAGGTCCACAGAGGTTTTACAAACATTTATGTGTCAATATACATGTTAATGGTCTTTAATAGGGTCCAAAGAGGATTTACAAACATTACTGTGTCAATATACATGTTGATGGTCTTATAGGGTCCACAGAGGATTTACAAACACTACTGTGTCAATATACATGTTGATGGTATTATAGGGTCCACAGAGGATTTACAACATTACTGTGTCAATATACATGTTGAAGGTATTATAGGGTCCACAGAGGATTTACAAAGATTTCTATGTCAATATACATGTTGATGGTATTATGGGGTCCACAGAGGATTTACAAACACTACTGTGTCAATATACATGTTGATGGTATTATGGGGTCCACAGGGGATTTACAAAGATTTCTATGTCAATATACATGTTGATGGTATTATAGGGTCCACAGAGGATTTACAACACTACTGTGTCAATATACATGTTGAAGGTATTATAGGGTCCCCAGAGGATTTACAAACATTACTGTGTCAATATCCATGTTAATGGTCTTTAATAGGGTTCATAGAGTATTTACAAACATTCATGTGTGTCAATATGCATGTTAATGGTCTTTAATAGGGTCCATAGAGGATTTACAAACATTTATGTGTCAATATACATGTTTATGATCTTATTACAGTCCACAGAGGATTTACAAACCTTAAATTTTTAATATTCATGTTTTAGTCTTATTATTGTCAACGGAGGATTTACAAACAAGATATACGTGTTTTTGAAACCCAATGTCCCCCTCAGGGTGACCTTGACCTTTGACCTAATGACCTTAAAATGCACAGGTCCTGTAGAGGTTGTCATTTGAACCAAGTATGAAGTTTGATGACTGTAAATGGAAGAATTTTGATTTTATAGGCAAGGTTAAAGTTTGGTAAAAACAATATGCCCCAAATCTATGGTTAGGGGGGCATTAAAATACCATCTACAACAAAGGCAACCTTCTTATGCTAAGCACAAGATCACTTATATTGCTTATCTTTCTAAATCTATTCAATGACCTTATTCTCATTAGTTGCAAACTCTACTAAAGAATTTGTCCTTATTGTCTCAAGAAATGTCTGTATTTCATATATGAACTTTAGGAAATACACTGCAAAATATCTGCCAAAAATTTGGTATGGAGAAAATAGAGTCACTTATTTTTTCTGTATATATATAGAAATTAGGACAAACTGAAAAATTGTTGTGGTCATATTTTGAATTTTATACAATATATGACTGCGATCCACTTCGCATCGCTTGTGATGTATACAATGTAGTGTAAAATTTAAAATGTGAACTATAACTAATGCATACAATATGTACATGCTTTATATTAACTGTTAATATGTTAATTGATTCTATAAATAATCATAAATTGAAATCAATTCATTCATTGTGAACTTCAATAAATAATGGAATAGAGAATTCAAAGAACAGGCTGTGAAAATTACAATGTAATAAAATAATCAATCTATCCGAAAGTGCTATAAATTCTGCATTCAGTATATATACCTGTAGCGCAATAACATTTCAATTGCTGTGTGAGTTGTCAAATAAAAATCAAATAACATAGTCAGTATTGCTTTTAAATTGACCCCGTGTTATAATATATCAACAGAAATATTTAATTACCTGGATTCACTATGATATATAGGATCAATAGTCTGTATTAATGCTGCATGCATGTAAATCAACTATTTTATAGATTTGATTCAAAATATTTGGTTTGTGCTTGGTTTTATCTGGATTATCAATGATTCAAAATGGCAGACACAATGTACAAGTATTTACATCCAACAAACACATTTCATTAAGATAAAAATAATCAGTTAAGAAGATAACAGTGAAACCTGTGAACAAAGGCCACCCTTAGGAAAGACATAATGTGGCCTTCATTGACAAGTGTCCTTTTTTTGGAGGTCATTTAGTTCTAAATCATCAGATGCGCTTTTTAAAAGAATGGCCTTTATTCACAGGGTGGCCTTTTATTCAAGGGTGGCTGCTAATACAGGTTTGAGTGAAGTCTGTGCATGATGGAATGGTGAACACTGTGTACAGGTGGATTTAATTCAGAGGTTTTCAGAGGGAGGTGGTTGAGTGGTAATGAATGCACTGGGCTACTAAACAAAAGGTCGCCGGGTCAAATCTCAGCTCCATCTTGGAATATCTTGGGGATGCTTTTTTAGTGTTCTTATCCCAACTTCTGAGCCAAGTACTGTGTTAAGGAAATCACAGGAAATGTGAGGCAGGTATTGGTGATTTACCCCAGGCACAATAAAGAACCAAAATAATCTACTGTATACGTCTTAATATTGGCGCCCATTTTATTTTGGCGATATTGGCGGTCAGCATCGGAACCAACAAATCTAGACCACACCAATATAAAACCACACCAATAACGAACACCGCCAATTATTTTGTCAAAGAAAATTATTGTTATAATTTTTGTTATCAAAAGGTATAACTAACACTTTTTCACGTACATTGTAACTATTTGTTTTTTTACTATTTTTGTACATGTATTATAACTTGTTTACTTTCATTATTTAAAGTACCGGTACATGCATTATGTTTATTGCCTTAGGGTAAATCTTAATTGAAACAATGTAAAATCTTAACTATTCAAACAATACAGCTTATTTGTCACACGATATAAAACTTATATTGTCGGCACAGACTAAATTAAACCCGTTTTAATAACAATATGTATCAATTTAAGATAAATTATCGAAACAAATAATCACTTTTAGCCATTGTGTAAACTCCTGTCCAATCCCAAGTAATTACCAATACAATACAATACAATTACCAACACTTTGGTTTTCATGTAACTTATCCTTGCTGTTTATACATTTCACTTGATACGATAGTATTTAGGACATAAATATTAGTAAAATAGTCTAATTATTTCCCTTGAAAATGGTGGAAACTTATTTTCTTAAGTGTTTTAATTTTGGCGCCTAAGAAGACAGGACACGGTTTTATTTTGGCGGTTGGATATGAAAGCGCCAAATATAGAACCCGCCAATTCATGAACATTTTAAAAACGTCAAATTTTTAAAGACGTATACAGTATTTGAAAAGATTAGTGATCTAAATTCCCGGTACTCCTTCATCTTCTCTCCCCATTCACTGGTGTCCATAGCTATCAAATGAACTGTTAAATAACAGATTATATGAAAGTATCAATTTAGAGAAGACCTTAGACTGTATCTGAGTGATTCTGTTTCGAGGAGGGAAAATCATGCAAAATACATGAAATTTTGAAAATATAGTAAAACCTCTCCAGAGCGGTCCTCTCTTGGGCAACGTTACTTCCCTTCAACAACAGCATGATATTTTCCACTGCGTGATTAAACTATTAATTTAACCTCTCTAAAGCAACAAGCTCTCAACAACAACATATTTTTTATCCTCCCAAAGGGTGTTGCTTTTGAGAGGTCACACTTTATACATACATGCACACAAATCATGATACAATCATACACATTGGTATCAATTTCATCAGTTAATTGCAAAATCATGCAAGATTGATAGCACAAAACAACTTCAACAAGAATAAATTGAAATAGATTTATTATCGTCTATATTTTGATGTACACTAGCAGTAACAAATCAGATTTATAAGAAGGTTAGTTGAAGCACAACATAACAAGGAAATCAATCAATTAATAATTAATGGCATCAATCATTTATACTGTAAGGCCAAATAAAAACCTCTGTGTTTCTGGTTACTTGATTAAACCAGAGTGATTTTTTTATCCTTCCCACATACAGGTCCTCGGTAGTGCGATTTACAAACTTAATGATCAACATGACAATGCGGCTACTTAGTAAAGTATTAAACAGCACGATACATATGGGGAATTTTTGTTTTAAAATAAATAAGGTAGGTAGGTCGCAATATTTCTTTTATGTTTTTTCAAAGTAAATCTTTTGTACTTATATATACATATATATATATAATACATGTGGCATAATTAATCAACAAAAGTTTTGTAATACCACAATTGGTACCAAACTTTTTTATATTTGCTGACAGAAACTTTAGGGATGGCCCAAATGAATAAGGTCAAGTAACCAAGAACACAACTACCTTTTTTATTGGCCTAATCAATGTATGTGAGTATAAAGTATGCATTGATTGAATACATCTATACATAGTATAAGCAGTAATCATACCATGATGTAATTCTTAATCAGTCAAGAACTAAAAGAGTGACAAATTAATAAAAGATGAAGGATATTAATTAAACATATGGTCGAGTGATTAGTACACTTCAGAGTTGTTAGGCAATAAGTCTGCGGTCAGATCAATAATATTGAGTCCAGTTTTCTCAACAGTTAATTGAACAAAAAATAGATCCAAATGTTCAGAAAAGTTAATTTCATAGACAGACTTCAATTCCATACGATTTTATGGCAAGTTATTGAACACATGAGTGAATCACGTTTGATTAACAATTACATACTCAAAATACTACATTACTATATGATATAATAGCTTTTTGTTGTTTTTAAAAGGAACGTAACTCCAACTTGACTAAGAAATTCACAATGACAAAAAATTGAGAACTTATGGGATTTAGAGTACATGCCTTAGATAGTATTTCCATAAACATTATGAACTATTCTGAATGCTTAACTCAAAATACAGAGTTGGTTATCTTTTTTTTAAATTTCAAATGGTTTGAAGATATTTTGGTTTTCAAGAATTTCAAGAAAGAAATCAAAGTTTCTCTCTTAGGGAAACTGTTACATAAAACACAAACAACATACAATATAGTGAAGAAATTATATACAACCAGTTATAATTTACTGTAATGAAACAAAAAGATGAAGCATTTTATGCAAAACATAATGAAATAAAATTATTAAATGATGCTAGTATGAAAAATGAAGAAAATAAAAATTAATAAAATGGTGTGTTTACATGAAATACATGTTTCAATATAAATATATCAAATGACAATGTTTAAAAATGAAAAAAAGTGGAAACCAAAGAAGAAAAAGTAGAGAAAAGAAATGAAAGCAAGATAATAATATGTACAGCAAAGATCAATATGAAGAATGAAACATTGCTATTAAAGTTTATATAGATAAAAGATGAACACAATATGCAAATGAAAACTAATATCAAACACATATGATAACCTGTACTTAATGAACACAATTTATAAGTGAATAAAGGCCATCCTTGAGAAAGACAAAATATGGCATTTATTGACAGGTGGTCTTAATTCAGAGGTCATTTTGTTCTAATCATTGACAGTTTTTAAAACAATGACCTTTATTCACAGGGTGACCTTTATTCAGAAGTGGCTGCAAACACAAGTTTGACTGTACATTCGATTGTACAGCATTATAGAAGGACCAAATAGTTTGCATCTTTAACAAACAGCCTCCTTACATTTAATTATTTTTAACAATGACCATGAACACTACAAAATAAAAAGTAAACCATCAGATGGTATCAATCAAGAGTAGTAACCATGACCAGACCAGGAATAAAAATAAGCAGTGAATATAAATGGCAGAAATTGATTATAAATAAGAAGTGTTCGTGAAACACAGATACCCCCTAAAGGTTCACTGGATAGTATGACCTTGACCTTTATCATACTGACCTTAAAATAGGGGTCATCTATCTCCCAACCAAATTTGAGGAGCCTAGGCCAAATAGTTCTCTAGTTATTGCCTGGACAAGGTTTGGTTATGGACCGACTGACAGACCGACATGTGCATATCAATATATCACCTTTTCCTTAAAAGGGGGCACAATTAGTCACAAATAATTGCACTTCGAATAGATTACAATGTTAGAGACACTACTTTAGGTCTGAATATGACATAAATAAGTTTAACAAATGCTGATCAGATCTTTGAGCTTCAACTACTGATATATTTTAAGCTTGCATAAACTGAAAACGAACATTACAAGTCATGGATAATAATAAAACATTGATTAGAAAACAATATTAAAGATTATACAGAAATTTTGTAAATTTGTTAAAAAGTCGATGCTTCGTTAATACCATTAAAACTGGTTATAGCATCCTATAATGACCAGTCGAACACATCATAAAATGCTGTCAATAAATTGAACACATAATTTTGCGCTAATTTCATGCGCTAATTTCACTCACTAACATTTTCTATGGCACAACTCCATGATAAAACTTGCAAGATACATGTGTAATTATTACATCTTCAAACAATGGTTTTTATAAATGAACATAGCACATGACGCAATAACAAAACAAAAAATGAACATACATATACACAATACTTAAGTACTGATAAGTAAATTTTTTGTACGATCTGGATTTCTATACAACCTTATTTGGAAAGTTTCGCACACAAATCATCATTCCCACATTTATTTACTTAAAGATGGCAACAGTTAAACCCATACACACGTTTTGAAACTTATTTGTACCATTCAAGCTTACCTTTATATACAATTAAGCATAATAGAAACTACAAGCACATCTTACTAGAAAGCTAGCTTCATAATGAAAAAAGAAAGTTCTTTCATAGAACAAATGAACAAAATTGACGGTTTAACTTTGGGAAACATGAAAACTTGCTTGTTTGTCTTTGGGAAACATATAATCTTGCTTGTTTGTCTTTGGGAAACATGAAAACTTGCTTGTTTGTCTTTGGGAAACATATAAACTTGCTTGTTTGTATTTGGGAAAAATGAAAACTTGCTTGCTTGTCTTTGGGAAACATATAAACTTGCTTGTTTGTCTTTGGGAAACATATAATCTTGCTTGTTTGTCTTTGGGAAACATGAAAACTTGCTTGTTTGTCTTTGGGAAACATATAAACTTGCTTGTTTGTATTTGGGAAAAATGAAAACTTGCTTGCTTGTCTTTGGGAAACATATAAACTTGCTTGTTTGTCTTTGGGAAAAATGAAAACTTGCTTGCTTGTCTTTGGGAAACATATAAACTTGCTTGCTTGTCTTTGGGAAACATGAAAACTGGCTTGTTTGTCTTTGGTAAACATATAAACTTGCTTGTTTGTCTTTGGGAAACCCAAAATATGTTTGTTCTTCTTGGGCAAAACAAGAAAGTTGAACTACAAATAAAAAAATATCGAAACAGACAAAAGAACTTACAAATCATATCAATGAGATTCATAGGCAGGTATATAGCAATAAAAATAGCAATAAATATATCTAGCAAGTCTAGCATGTGAAAGTGTATAACATTAAACTATAACATAGAGAAAAAAGCTATACAACAATAACATATTCTTAGTAATACCCCTGGCCTTTAACACTAAAGATTCTTCAATTTAACTCAGGTATTTTAATCTAGGAAGACCCAATAAATGGAAAAAAGCAATGACAAAACTTTCCGTCTTACATAGTTATCATAAGGCGTATTTTTCCATGAAAAATAGATTTGTTACACAAACTATGGAAAAGCCATGTTAAAAAGCAACAAAAGAATGGAAATTATGGACAATTGTCTGCATAGACTTGGTAATTTAACGTATCTCATGATATGTACTAAGTAGTTCACATAATTAAAGAAACAAAGAAATTTAAACTAATGCTTGCACTACTAAATCAATGATTTAAATAGAGTTTTCTTATTATGAACACATGTTCAGTATATAGCACCATCTATGTAAACTGCAACATAAAAAGTTACATTGTAATAAGTGCAAATCACAGGACATTAATATAGAGTTAACATCATGAAACAATATTATTTTATTATTAGACCAGTCAGCCAGGTTTAGATATACTTTTAATGAAGTTATAATGAATATATTTTAATGTGAGAATAAATAGAACTGTCTCACAAATAAGGCATTCTTTAATATGACCAAAGTAATAGCCGAGCCACCAAGAATTTAAATGTATGAGGCAAATCATATTATCAAATAATTGGATTGAAGTTTACTGACAGAAAAATTAAGTATGCAAGTTCCATATCTTTTTTTAATTAGATTTTTAAATTCATAATAAATTCGGAAAGGAACTCAAATGTACAAATCTACCTAAAATATGCTTAAAGACACAAAAGGACAAACATTGGTTTGTAGAACAACAGTAAACTGGTTAGTACATCAGGTAAGCATTAAAAAAACATTAAAAATGAAGAAGCAAGAGTCATGGTAATATCAGCACATAAATAGTAAAACTGCATAATTATTTATGTAACAGAAAAACAACACAAAATGTTGATAGCACATAAATACAATAAAGAAATTCAACAGACATTTGAAATATCAAAACAATATCCTAATACTAATTTTGATCTTAAATTTTGCATTGAAGTATGACACATACATAAGTCTTAAGTACAGGGGTTTACAATTATACTAAGGCTACACTTAGAAAATTGATTGTTTGCCACTTCCGAACCATACATTTTGGCTTAGGCTGGTAAGAAGGTATTTTTTTGTCATCCACATAAACACATTTGACTTATATTCATAAACTAAATATCTTTACACAGAATTTTTTTTCCATTTTCTTATTAAATTTTTTTTTTCGACTGGCAGGTTTTTGGTGGGTCACTTGGGAGTGGCAAACAAACAAAATTTTAATTTAGGCCTAAACTGGCATCAAATATATTGAGTCAGTTCACAAAGGTGACAGTTTCATTCTCAAAAATAAGAACTACCGGTACAGGTCTGACTATATTATCGTATAATCCAACTGGTGTACACTCTAATAAGGATGAAAGTAACACAACCTAGAAAATCATGATTATTTCAAATTAAGTCACAATAAATGTTACAGAATCACAACATTTAAATAACTAGACAGAAACAGTTATGTTTAAGTGAGAGAAACACTCAAATAAAACTGTTGTAAAGAAAATTGAGAGCTAGCTGTGATTAATCTTGAGATCTTGAGAACAGATTTCAATCTCAAATTCATTCTCAAAATATTTTGGTTAACTAAATACCAATGCTACAGGTTTGAATACATGATAAGATAAATTATTGTGACAGAATGCAGCATTATTTAATTTATTAACATCACCAATGTTTGATTTTAATTTTGCTGTATTAACAAAATATATCGATTTTACAATTGATGAAATATGCAATCATGTTTTCTTCAGTGAATAATTTATTCCATTTCATGTAATTACTGTATGATTAAACAAGAGTCAAATTTTCATGATGCTATAAGTTGTTTTCTAATGTATGAGATTTTAAATGTCAACAACAGATTTAACTCAGACTTTGTGGCAAATCCTATTCTATGCTATATGCATCAAACATATCTACTAAACTAAATCAAGTTTGTTTCCATAAGTGTCACTGCAAGTTCTTATTCTAAAATGACAGTATACCACAAAATTAAATTAATGTGAAATTTAATGCGAACAAGTTCAATCTAGAAATATTACAACAATAAATTTTGAGATCGATCTTGTGTTTTAATTACCTCTGACCCAGAGGTTAAACACAGCTAAATCTACTTTATGACTGGAAATTTTATAACATGAATAGATCTTGAAAAATACTTAAAAATATAAACAACAGCCAAGAAATCAAAATAAAGCTTTTAGAATGACTGATGTTTTCTAGAAAATAAATGTTGATTTTTTGAGCACAGATAAATTCTTTGAACATATTTCATAAACAATTTTAAGAACATTTTGTCGCTACATATATAATCAAAATGGTATAAAAATAAACATTTTACAATAGTCAATGTACAACCATGTAATACTTAGTACCATCAAAACTAATGCACATTATTATGCAGTGATTGTCTGTACGAATGTTTTATGGACTTGGTGCACTGTCAGTACAATCCGAGTCAGATTTTTCATGTATAGTAGGTAGGCGTAAAGTACGAGAGCCTCCGCTATCATCACTTTCAAACACATCATCTACATACTCATTCATAAGTCTTCTCTTTGGTTTGTACGCTAGAGATCTGAAATATATACGATCAAATTTGACACATTCTTACCATATATCTGACTGAGAACAATCTACCCCTGAAATTATACTAATTTGAACTAGATATACTTTGATACAGTCTTAGTACCAATAAGGTATCTTCTTATTTATCAAGCAATCCTAAAAAAAAATTTACCGGTAGTTTGTGGTCACCTTACTCAGAGAATTTCAGTGGATAGGTTGGTAGCGACTTTTTTTGCAATTTAATTTGTAAGATGAAAAAAGGTTACCAAACGGGCCCCAAAAAAGTTGGGAAGGGCCTTTTTTGGTGTAGCCTTACAAAATATTTTTAAGGATGGCCTCAGACTGAGAATCATTCACCTCTGAAATTATATTATTTGTTACAGGATCTACTGTTTTTTTTAAAAGTGAAAGGATTAATTTGTTTGATTATAAAGAACTCATCCATTACTAAGATTGTTCACAATAACAATGTATAAATCTGAACCTAATATGATGATCACATATTTGGAATATACACAGGTGAAAGCTTTCCAGAATTTGTCTCAGTCTGACGAAATTTTTTGTTTCTTTGCAGGCTACTAGCATTTATTGTTTCCGATTTTGTGAATTTTTTACTTTCACCTATGAATATACTGGTAAAACATACAGCATCTTTACTCCACAAGAAAGATGATATAACTCTAATACAGAGATAAATTTTAAAGAAAACCATTCAGCACTAACCTGTTATTTCTACCATGATAATACACAAATGGATGAGTTTCAGTGATTGTATGTTCACTGGCCACAGATGGGGTACTAGTGACCCCTGGTGGTATAAACCCATGTATAACAACATAACCACTCTCTGCTACATCACCTGAAATATGAACAATTATTAAAAGACTGTTATAATTTATTTGTTGTTTTACCGCAGCTATGGTAATTTCAGGGCTGCCTGAGATAGAGGACATTTATATCTCTACTCATACTTCAAATACTTTTTCCTGGTTCTTTATTATGCACTCCTCATATTTTATTGGGACTATCAAAACACAGTACTAGGCTTGGTAGTTGAAATGGGGACATTAAAAGCATCCTTGAAATATTGGAAGGCATAGCTGAGATTCTAACTCATGACCTTTCCATCAGTAGTCCAATGTTAACACTAAACCAACAATCCATCCCACTATTATAAATTTACAATTACTATTGGATACTATAAACATTTCTGCCAAGTAAATTTGAAAGAGTGTTCTTAATGAAGTTAAACAGTGGACAGTGGACACCGGATGGACACTTCTGTGGATGGATGGTGCAATTACTGTATATATGCCCCTCCTTTGGAGGGGGCATAAGAATCACGAATGCCTTTTCAGAAAATAAATATTTGAAACTTTGACATTTTACGAAATTATAACAAAATATTGTTTGCATAAACAACAACCCCAGCAAGAGAACAATTGTTTTTTCAGGCAAACATGGCATTTACTGTATTTTGAAAGTTCAGCACAAGGTTATAAGTACATGAATTTAAATGTCAATGTAAAGCACGCTATTTGTCAGACAGACACATTTTGAGCTGATTGGACTAGAGTAAACATTTGCTTATTTGT
Source organism: Lutraria lutraria (assembly GCA_964023205.1). Lineage (NCBI taxonomy): Eukaryota > Metazoa > Mollusca > Bivalvia > Venerida > Mactridae > Lutraria > Lutraria lutraria. Next base: position 13,753,881 of record OZ026834.1, on the reverse strand, counting down.
GTACTAGCGAAATATTGTATCACCACACTGTGGTATCAATCAGTGCACATGTGATTGTCATTGACACCATTTTCATTGTGTGGTTTAACATTGTACATGTACAACAGTCAGGGTCAACAGCAACTTTAATTGTAGTTGAAGACTAGGTGTATAATCATGTATGCATACCTAGTAAGAACCACTGATCTTCCATTTATAAGCTAACTGGACAACTACCCCACATGTATGTGATTTTTTCTAGTTCTGTTTGGGTTTTGAACTCTCAGCAGTTAGGGTGATTGCATGTCAGGGAACATAACCACTGAACCAAGGAGCCCCTCTTACGATCAACATTATAAACCTAATTATATTGACACTTGATTTAACAGTCTATGTTGAAGTAATAGTATAATGCATTAAATTGGGCTATGATCAATCAACTATGACTTTAAACAATACAAACATGTTGCAGCAAGGAAAATTTAATGTTCCATTTAATGAAATCATACTATAACATAATAAATATTCAATTATGATTAAAGAAGAATTATACCATACCTGGATCAGCAGCAACACCTTTACATGACAAGTTGTATTTTCGGAAACGATAGCAATCCAACATAACGATAAGAGTTGAAACTACCGTTAACACGCTGACCACAGCAATCAATGCAATGGCGAGATTCTTCCAGTATTCTTCATCCTCGTCAGATTGTAACACTGTGGGCGTATCCTGCTGCTTGCGTTGATTGTTCCACGAATGCTTGGTCTCCAGAAAAGAAAAGTTCAAATTCGGGTCCATAACAATGCCACACAAAGTGTCATGCGTTTCACTGCACACTCTACTCAGCAGATTATCGCACGTTGAACAAACTTGACATTTTCCTGTCTCCTCGTTGAAGAACTCGTTCTCTAAACAATTTTGAAATGCACTCGCAGGACTTATCGCCAGCCCAAACAATATTAACACCAGCATGGTGCTCAGCCCATTTATCAATACTGAAAATATAAGATTCAAAAACATACTATATGAGTGTGAACCAGACTGCTGACTGAAAAACATGAGTAATATGGGAAATCCCCACATGATTGCGTGATCAATGATTCATCAACTTTCATTGGGTGAAAAACTTTTACAATGACATTTGCTGTTATTTTGCAGTGAAGTTTTAAAATGATTAGTGATGCAATAGTTTGTACACCTGAGACCCTTGCGACCTTGACATTATACCATAAAGTTATGGATGGTAAAAGATAAATATGCACAGGTAACAGCTCTTGAAAGCAAATTTTTAAGTAGCCAAGTTCTATCATTTTTTTATATTTAAAAAAATTAGGTGGTATCATATGAAAAGTTTTTGATAATCAAATATAATTTAAATATGTCAAGTATTAACCATGAGAAGTTAGCCACTGTGGAAATGTTGTATAATATAGATGATTGAAAGGCCAATTTTATAGAGGACTGATGTGATATTGGTAAGTTCAATAATATCAATAGGATGATAAACAGTGGTATAAGAACAAGTAGATTTGGGTGTGGGATAAAAATTACCAGATTTAAGAAATATGAACAGCATGAAAAGATTGGTACTTCTTTAAGAGCAAACAAAATTATAAACTGTTCTTAAACATAAATTTATGTGAATATGATGATTGAGCTTGGAGGTTACATGTACTCCACAATATATTTCAATTCTTACCAAGTGCAACAAAACAATCAAAGTAGTAATAAGTTCTTGCTTACATTTAATTTTTTTTTCAAAACTGACCATCTTATGACAAGTATACTGAAATGTTTGACTACATGTAAGAAACAATTTACTTTAGTTTAAGTTTTCAATTTGTGATATATTAGCATCTAAATCATCTGTCATTTTATGTAGTATGTTGTACTTCCCAGCTTTGAAAGCATGCAGAGGGATTGATTTCACAAAGTACTGATAAATTACAGGTTTCTGTCAAACATACTATCATCTCAATAATGTAAACACTGTACATAAAGATTTATGGTAAAATTTTCTATTTTATAACAGCACATGTAGACTGTTTGGGAGAATACAAATGAAATGAAACTTGGTGAAAGATGACAAACATGATCATGATTCGGTCCATCGTCGGATACCCACGGTCGCTGCCTCCGCTACGCTACATACATCTACGTAGCGGAGCTGAGGGAGCGACCGTGGGTATCCAACGATGGACCGAATCATGATCAACCACTAAATATGATTGATCTATATCTACAGCTTAAGCCCCTTTCAGGTAAACTAGCAGGCAGGTGCGCGTCAGTGTGGACGAAAGTGATTAAAAGCAGCGAAATAGTTAGAATGGAAGCATGATAGTGTTAACTTTAAGGTAAAACATTATACAGGTTAAAAATTGGCAAAAACATCTGCTTTGATAGTTCAGGGGCAGTATGGGCATAGTACAGAAGGGTTAAGACAGCGCTTAAACCATTCTAGGTTCAGTTGCATAAGAATTTACAGTGTGAGCAGATTGTTCAATAAAATCACAGTATACAGGAAAAAAGAATACCTATAATAACTGGAGGATGTGTGCCTTGATTATGACATCATTGATTGTTCCTTACAGATTAGTTTAATATTGTTATACAGTGAATTTTTTTCGCTATATTTACTGCCGAATATGGGCAGTTTCCCCTTATAAAATTTCCTTTAATTTCCCCCTAAAATGGCCAGAATTTTCCCTGACAAGAAGTTTTTTCCACATGATCATGTAAAAAGAAGAAAAATACAACAGTTTTCTCACCATTGTCTCTAATTACAGAGAAGTAATGTTATATTCATGATTTAAACAACTAAATAATCACATTATTCCTTAGAAATAAATGTTATTATATATTCCCATTTTGAACTTTGTTGTGCTAAATTTCCCCTTTTGATGGGCATGGGTAGTGAGAAAATTTTGGAAAAAAATCACTGTTATAGTAATCATAATGGATCACAAATTCACATGGAATATATTAAACATTGATCCATTTCAGATACACTTCTCAATTTTTAAAAAATAATTTAACTTAAATTAAACTTTCTTGACTGGCACCAGCCAAAATTACCTGAAAGTGGAGTGGGTAGTATCAATAGACAATAATAATAAAGTAGATTTGGTACAAAATTCCACACCTGGGATTGAACCTAGGAACCTTAGCACTGTAGGCGAACGCTCAACTACATGGCTTTAGAGTTGACCCAACAGCAAGGCTGTTGAAGTGGCCAATATTCATACAGTCTAGAATAGATTAATAAGACTAAGAGTAGTTAGAAGTTAGAGAATGCACAACACTGACCTCACTTGACACAAGCTAAATTTATAAAATTTAAAACATATCTATCTACTTTAAAAGACCTTCCGACTACGTGACACTAGTACAAATTAAATGATTTTCATTAACTGCATCATGGAATATACAAGTCAACATCATTCACACGACACCCTAATGGTCAAATTTTGACGATGTGTCTGGTCGCGAAAACTGATGTTAAATCACATAAAATACATTCATCAACTACTCACACAAGTTAATGGTGATATTAATTAAATGATGATGTTTAGGGTGATGGTTGAATGAAAAATGTTATAATAACGCACCTACCTCTTCACAAAAACACAATAAAGAAAATATTCTTATTTTAGTTCAACTCAGGTTACACAGACGTACCACGTGACATCCTGTTGCTTCCGAGTTAAAGGGCCATTGTGACGATATCAAGCTCTTCAGCTGAGTACCTATAAGTCCTTGATAAAACTAATTAATGAAAATCATAAATAGCCAAAAACTTGTACTACATTTTACTTGAATAAACAGTACTTACTCATTTATCTAGCCAGGGACCATATATATGTAGCCACTACACACATAGCAAGTTCTGATCAAGGATTAATGTATGTGTATTTTAAAAAGCGCACAAAATGGGAGACCACCACTTTTTCGCCATAAAATTTACAGAGATAGATAAACATTTAGTATCGGCCACTTACACATTCTAAAGAGCATCTAAAAGTGTTGATATATATATAACGATATTCAATTTTAAACATGGCCTGTAGTAGAGCTGGGAGGTTTTATCGGTTTATCGGTATATCGCGATATCAGCCAGACAATATAAATATCACAATATTTTTTCAGCATACCGATATATCGGGTTATGCTGAAATAACTGAACTTTATGTTTATTATCGTAAAAAAGTTCATACATAGTGGTAAAGTGTTATTTATGCCTAAATGCTGGTCAATCTTGTAATATTATTAACTGCGAACATATATATATGTATATTTATACATGCATTAATATATAGTTTCAACACTGCTAAAACAGAACAAAATATTTGAAATGTGAAAAGACACTGTGAGCTATTGTCTGCATTGTTACCCAAGGCATTATATAAATGTTAATTGGTAATGTTTTTCTGTAAATTTACCATTTATATATATAGAGAATAATAGGTTAGTGTCGTGGATGAGTAAGTTTATCTGGCAAGGCGGAGGAATTTATCGGGTGAGCCGAAGGCGAATCCGATAATTTCCGCAGCCGAGCCGGATAAACTTTTACTCAATCCACGACACTAACCTATTATTCTATTTATCCAGTCACTGAATTTGCTTAAATAAGGGAAAAAACTCCGTACTATTTAGCTACTTTTTCATTAATCTGCGCGTAACGTCACGTTTGTTCAATGACGTCACGATAAACAAATACAAATACAAAATAATAAACAACGACGTCGGACATCTTGATAACGTTATGTAGACGCAGGTAAGTCGTGGAACATTTATCGATCAACCTCAGTTCATTTCGGCTAGGAAAACCGCATCCCCGGGCACTGAATTTCAACCGGCGACTCTGTTATAAGAAATAGTCCGTCAGATCATGTGGTCAGGTGACGGTTTATCACAAGTCACGTGGTCAGGTGACCTAATAAAGCAAAGTTTATCCGGCACCCTGTTATCTGGTCGATTTTGCCGGAAGTGACTGGATAAATCGTGATACGTATCGCGATACAGCATGAAATATTATGATATATCGTGATACGCTTTTAAGGACCGATACCCAGCTCTAGCCTGTAGCCTATCTAACATCAGAGATGTATATAATACGCACGTCTACGTCATATTATTAATAATTATATTGATGTAATTATATATGCTAGTTAACAATTTAAATTCAAAATTTATAGTTTTGTATATAATTATTTTCATCGTTTCCCGTGTTTTTTTCTGTGTTTTCTGAAAGCATGACATATGAGGCAATATAATAATAGTAAACCGATTGCTAAACGGAAACACATACAGTACATCAGAGACGTTTCTATAGAATTGATTATTGTATCTAAATGTACGTAGAATCTAACAAAATTAATATTTTCATTATTTGTATTTTTTACCAACAGCTGGTCCCCAGCCAACAGAGACTTTACTGTAGACAAGAATGAAAAATAATAAATATTTTGGTTCTTTCAAGGACTTATATACATGCATAAGTCCTTGGTTCTTTAATATGCGTTTGTCCTACTTGTAAACGATTTAATACTGTGGCTCTCCCATTCAACATACTGTACCTTTAATAAATAGTCAGCGTCTCAGAGTTGTTTCCCTTTCGCCAATATTTGTCAACAAAAATGGCGTATTGGTTTCACAGAAATCCGTTGAAAGCGACAACACCAGTCACTTTCGAACTTGCAGGTGTGTCAACGAATGAAGCATCTAGGAAAGTTTTCAGGTATATTTTCAGACAAACTTTTATTTGGTTCGGACTGGAAATTAAGCAGAAAATAACGTGATAAAAAGAAAAAAACTATCGATTTTGAAATGAACATTCATTATCTCGTGATGGTTTACACATTTCCCCAAAATTTTATATTTTCCGTATTCGGTCTACATTATCATTTCAGTGCTGACCGTACCATTTTAGATAAATGTCTTCAGCAGCCAAATCTCCATGTGTCCATCAGGGCCATATTCCATAGATGAAAAATTATATACAAATCATTGAACATTTTAAGTTTAACATCATTGACTGCGACGAAGTGACGTTGCTTGATGTCTTCAAACTCTTCTTCTTATTCCGTTAATATCCAGGGCTTTTTTTTTCTGTTTTGGGGAACAGGTTATCGCGTCCATTTGATGGGATATCTGAATATTTAGGCACTTGGGAGGTAGATTTTAACACCATTCACTGGCCTATTTTGACCAAATATTTTAAGATTAAAGCAGCGCTATATGATTTCTCGAATTATAGGGAGACCCAAGTAAAACACAAAATTATTTAGTTCAAATTTAATGCAAACATGACTTGTTTTAATTTTTCCGTAATTATCTGTAAAAAAATACCAAAACTATCCGGAATTAGGCACTGAACCAGTATGGTCTATGGAACCACATTAAGATTATGTTTGAATTAATTGTGTTGCTGAGTTAAATCTTTGAATACTGGTTTTCTTACAGTTTAATAAGACACACGGCATCAAGCATTTATGACACAATGCTGCAATGTATAATTGATATGGGTAGTATGGCGCATTGTTTATGAGGAATAGCTCTGATAGCACCATCTTAAAAAGGCTTAGAGGAAGCACTATTCATTCATTTAACTTCTAAGGCAACTGTACCAATCTTTGGTACAATGTCTTTGCAGTCAAAGCTAACCTTTCACTCTGTGATACCCATGTATTTGATCTAGGAGTATTAATTAATACAACATTCTGTTGATACACAAGAAAAATCAAATGAGCATGAAAAATATCCTTGTGTGTTTCTTTTATTCTAAATAATGTCTTCGTTGGTTATAAACTTTGTCTCTTTTTCTCTAATTGTAATATTCTTTTTTATTATTTCAGTGATTTGCGCTTACACAGAAACAAATTATTGGAACTGTTAACGGATCCAAATCATGACAAGGTTACCTTGGAGAAAACTTCCAATGATTATTTTGCACTGTTGATTGGTCTTATAAAACCTTTTGAAGAGGGAGAAGCTGAAAACAAGCTCAGAAATGCTGTAAAATTTCGCTGGTCGAATACTTTACTTGGAGGAACACCCATGTAAGTTCACTATAAGAATTAGTGTTGTAACAATATGCCTGTGTATTGCGATGGTACGTTTGACCAGGGTTCTCAATAACAGCAGGCTGCAGGCCAATTTAGCCGCTTAGAAATGTGTTTGGGCCGGTTAGGAATCTCAAAAATTTATAAAATATTGCTAGAAAATGCCTGGACCCCCCCCTAGCAGGCCTGTTAGTCTAGCTTTTGGGCCTGCTGGCCACAATTTTATTGAGAACCATGCATACCATGGTACAAGATCCATGTACTGCGATATTTTCTTTAATGAGTGAATCCATGGAATTAAATGAATGCAGACATAGTTTTTAGTGTTCCGATTCATCCCTCTTAATAACAAGTTTTTGATTATTTGCAGGTTTTCAATAAACCTTTATTGGTACAGTGTGTAAAACTGATAGTTTTATTATATATTGGCACTGATAAGCCATCTACTGGTTACATTATCAAAATTTATCTCGGCAATGGGTTAACACTTGAGTTAACAATGGCTTTAGTTTTATTGCGTTCTTCATTACTTGTCTGTATTACGATTCATATCGCAGTATGGATTGACTGTATCACAATCTATCGCAATACAGGTAATGCCGTATCGTTGCACCACTAATAAGAATCAGTATTAATGTAATTTGTATAGTGAAACCTGTGAACAAGGGTCACCTGAGAGTGAGTAGAAAAATAGCCTTTATGTTCAATTAACCTTTATGCAGTGTCTATTTTGACCATGGCATAACATTAATAAATGTCTCCTAAAAACAAGCTTTTTGTTCATATGATGGCCTTTGATCACAGGTGAACATACATAAGTGTAGGCTCTGGTTTGACTGTACTGTTAATTTTACTGTACCTGTTTATGAACTAACTCTTATTTTATTAACAGTTTGGAACTAAAATGATGTCCGAGTGAAATGCAACATAATTACGGCATTGCATGTGATTGAATTTCTCTTAGTAAAAAAAATATTTTCCCCTTTGAAAGAGAAAAAAATTCCCATGTCATGATTTAAATGTTACATCATCATACATTTGTACTCACAAATATTGGTGATTTGCAGAATGATAAAAATAGGAATATTTGGTTTAATATTGAATCCTCGATATAAGAAGTCCATTTATTTTTTTTCAGTGAGAAAAGTGACGCTGTGTTTGAGATGGCATCTATGGCCATCAACTTGGCTTTATGGTATACAAAACATTCAGCTAAATTTGCTGCGAAAGATGAGTAAGTTTTGTTCAACAAACTATTAAGTTATTCAGTAAAATTCATGGTGGTAAAATTTATTTCTTCAGTTCTACAAAAAAAAAATCTTTTCTGAGAAAATATTTATCTATAGCAACTTTTACCTAATTTTTGTTCACAATTATGCACATTTTTAGTAAATTGTGTTCTTCATTTTTTCAAGTTTATATTTTGTCAGTCAAGAGATGAGTCCCTTTAACTTGAATAACCGGTACATATATGTCCTGAAATTGGCAAAACAATGTTTTTAAGATTATTTTCTCCACAAAAGTTTTTCATTTTTGTATTATTGTTGTTATTTCCAGTGTGTTCATGTATCCATTTTTTCATTGGTTGGTTTTGAGACATTCAGACTTTTGTATTTAATTTATTGCTTTGTTATAATTTATAGAGTCGACATGGAAGAGGCCAAAGAAGTTCATAAATGTTTGAGAAGTGCTGCTGGTATATTCAATTATGTGAAGGTATTTAAATGATTGCAATTTGTCTGCATACTTTTTTCAGACTTGATTACGTGGGTCATTGAATAATGTATGTTCAAATACATACATTTAATACGTGTTTACAAACTGCTATTTGTAATTGAAATAGTGTTAAAAAAACAGGATTTATATACCCATTGACACATAATACATGTTGACATGTCTGTTTCTTTAATTTCAGCATAATTGGCTTTTCTTTCTTTATTTGGGGTAAACACCGCTTGTCAACAGTTTTTCATTTATTTATGGATAGCCGAGTTACAAATCAACAGCATTAACCACGGCTGTGGCCTTATACATAGCTACAATTCCATCACGAAACCTTTAATTTTTGCTTAACTCATGAAAAGCCATACACATGCACCAAAAGGATGCCAGATGATCACTATTTGTAGGCAGTGTTTATTACAGAATTTCCAATCCTGTCTTATGCAATTTGCATGGTATACGCTGAAAAGAATCACTGATTTTTAAATGTGCCAAGTATATACAGTATTATATTCTTTTCTAGTTAATTAATTAATTGTCTTATTTTCATCTTATACCTATATATATGTATGTATCAGCTGTTGTACATGATTGCGATGTAAGCAGTAGTTATTGTACATTTTATGCCCATATTTCATTGAATCTATAATCAGTTTCAATTATCACCATTATTAATTTCCAAGTAAGAAATTTAATTGCTTTTTCTGTTATGCCTCTCTTTTTGTTCTAGAATTTATGGATGCTGGCTTTCACTTATATCAGTGAAAAATAATTTTCAGATTTTTAGCTCACCTGATTCATCAGGTGAGCTTTTAGGATCGGTGAATGTCCGGCGTCCGTCCACAATTAGTTTGTTTACACTCTAGCAACCGCAACTCTTTATGAATCTTGATTAAACTTGCTCACAATGTATATGCCCACAATGTCTCGGCTAAGTTCGATTATGGGCCAAATCTCATAATAACTTCTAGAGTTATGGGCCCTTGATTTACAAAATTTGCTATATTTAGCTTGTTTACACTCTAGCGCATTCATTTATTCACCAATCCTAACCATATTTTCAGTAAATGTGTATAACCAAGAGATCTTGGACAAGTTCGATTATGGGCAATATCGGACCAGAACTTCAAGAGTTATGGGCCCTTGACTTAGAAAATTTGCTACTGTAGAACGCTTTAATTTCGCGAGGTCAAAATTTCGCGTTTTTTGTTAAAAAGCAGCTGTTTTCTTTATTCGCGTATTTATGAATTCGCGATGTCGTCAGGCAGGATTAAAGTGTGATCAAAGACAGGCTTACGTTGCTTTGATATTTGTGTGTCACACGTGATCTGTTTGACATAAAAGTTGTGATGCAGTTTTTTATATCTAATAAAGTATAATAACAATAGCTTGATAATAGTTTTGCATTGTTGTGGAAGATATGTTTTACAAACGGTAGATAAGTGGGAAAAACTGTTACTATTATGTTCAAACGAAGTCCAAAATTGTTCAACAAACGATAGTTAAGTGAAAGCAATATCATAAAAAAAATTAGATTTCAAACATTAAAGGTATATGTTTATTGTTCAAATATATTGCTTTCATCAGATTAACTAAAATGATTAGTCTACGATAAAAATACTAGTACTGACTTAAGTTGCGTATTTTCGACATGCCCATTTTCAAATATATAAAACTCAGCGATTATTCGCGACATTTATGAATTCGCAAGGTATTCGATTCGCGAATATTAGCGAAAATAAAACTAACGCGAATAAAACCAGTTCTACAGTATATTTTAGCTTGTTTACACTCTAGCACCTACATTTATTCACCGATCCTAATAATATTTTCAGTCAATGTGTATAATCAAAAGATCTTGGACAAGTTCAATTATGGACGGAATAGGTCCCAAACTTCAAGAGTTATGGGCCCTTGATTTTGAAAATTTGCTATATTTTAGCTTGTTTATACACTAGCGCCTTCATTTATACACCGATCCTAATAATATTTTCAGTAAATGAGTATAACCAAAAGATCTCGAACAAGTTCGATTATGGGCGTTTTAGCTTGTTTAACAGTATTATACCTTCATTGTTGGTTTTGATCTCAAAATCTACGTAAAAATGAGTTTTACGAGATGGAAACTATATTACCTGGTCATTGATTATTGGCCTTTGTTCTCAGGTGAGCGATAAAGGGCCAATGTGGCCCTCTTGTTTCTCCAAACACGCAACCATGCTAAGTCTATTAGGTACATATTACACGTAGGTAAATATCACTGTTCCATGGTTTTTGACAATGTGTATAACACCAGTCTGTTTCTTAATGAACAATTAGTGTGGTTTACTTCCTTTTTATGCCTCCACCATTTGATTAGCTGAAGAAAGTGTTACCACTCTCCGTCCGTTCAAAATTCGGTTTCCGGGTGATAACTCAAGAAATATTTCATGGATTGGTTTAATATTTTGTATGAAGATGTTTAATAATAAGATACAGGCCAAGTTTGATTTCTGTTAAAATTCAAACCTTTTCACAGGAGTTATGACCCCTTTTTTCATAGCGCTTTCTTGTCCTCTGGACACGTTTCTGGTCTAAGTATTGATTCTGTTGCTTTTGTTTTGTCTCAAAATGTACTTTACTATGATTACTGTCAATATTTTGGTATGGAAGGAAACAGAACAGTAGTTAGTGCCTAAGTCATTTTGTATGAACATTACCAACTCATGCCACTCTAGCACCTTCATTTCTTCACTAATCATAATCATTTACACTGAATGTGTATTACTATGAAGTTTTGAATGAGTTGTTAGTTATGAGTGAAATATGGGCCCTTGATTTTACAAAAATTGCTTAATTTTGCATCTTTTTTACACTCCTCCATTAGTCTTGTAGTTGTTTTTTCCGTTGATCGATATAGGGCTATATTGGCCAACTAGTTTGCTTTATTTACCATAGTTGATTTTGATAAGATGCTTATTTATAATTCAGTACAACAAAAATGTACTTCACCCCTAAATCAGTTAAGACCAAACTGGGACAAGCCTGTCCTTTGTTCAAAATTTATATCCCTGATACCTTATAAGTTATATTAGTTCAAAATTTTATATCCCTGATGCCTTGTATTCTTAGATTTTTTTATTATCCAAAGACTGTATTTTCTTCTCCAAACTATTCTTTTCAGAATGATTTAGTGTCGAAATTGACAGATCCATCTGAGAATGCTTCAGATACTGATTCGCGAATCTTAGATGCGTACATTAACCAGTGTACAGCTGAGGCACAGGAAGGTAGGCACAAAGAATAATTAATCAGATTAAAACAAAGATACTTGGGTGATGTTTTAAATTTTATATATTGCTGATATGCCATTCAAATACAATTAATTTGTCATGTGTGTTGAAGAAAGTTGATAATTCGTTTTACTTTTAGCTGAGAATTTTCATCTACTGTGGTTATAAAATATTACTTGATGTTTAAGATAATTGAAATTAATTGTTTCTAAATCGGTTTCCTTGTTTGAAATAATTCATTAGTTTAAATGCACCTGGGATTTCGCGTTCTTTGTTATTTTATGGTTATTAGATAAATTTTTGCTATAGTTTTATCATAAGTGTTCATGTACATTTCTTTTACATGTAAGTTTAAACGAACAATCCTAGTCATTATGTATTATTTTTCTTGTGCTGTTGGTGGCTGGTCCTGATGAATTAAATTGCATTGTTTGTGCTAAAGTATGATTAATCATCGCCAAGGAGTGTAAAAATGAGTGGATAGATGTTGGACGTCATACATTCTAATTTATTTGTTATTATATCATTTCAGTTACTTTAGCCAGAGCTATAGAGTTAAAACACTCAGCAAGTTTGATTGCTGCATTAGCGAATGAGACTGGACAGTTATTTAGACAAGCTGGTACGTTTAGTTATAGCATTGCTGTTGAAATTGTAAATACCGTAAATGTCGTACCGTGTTTCTTAGTTCAAGTTTGTCAACTTATCAAGGATGTGAATTTCTGCAAATTTCCGCAGATTGAAATATCCTAGAGGCCAAAAGATAGACATGTTATACATATGTATGTAACAGTTCCTCTGCTTGTTCAAACAAAAAAGCTCTTTTAATATCATTGCATCTGGTCATTTCTTAATAGTGTCTTCAAACTACAATGGGAATTCAACTACTAAATGGTCCCCAAACCCCTTGCTGATTTATTTTAGCCCTTTAGCTGCAATCTCATTCACATCCCTGCATATACATGGGGTGTGATTCTACCACCTTTCAGAAAAGTACCTCTTTACAGAATATATATTACAATATATATTAATATATTTAGTTAATATATGTTAGGTGAAGGTGATCAGATTCAATTAAATCTGTTAAATAAAAAAGGATGTTTTTTTTATCAAGATGGATATGGTAATTCCTCCCCTCTAGGGATTGTGCATTGATACCCCTGGCCTTCATATATTTTTCAACATTTGCTGATTTTAGATTTTCTTATAAGTGAACATTTCCATGTACAAATCCACACAAAACTCTGCACATGTACTGTACGGTCCTTACATTATTTACTTGAGCAATGATAGACGTATTATATAAATAAGTTAATTCTTAAAACTTCTTTTTTTCAATGATATTGTTTAGCATCCATGGAAACATTAATTATAATTATTCTCATTGATAATGCCATTAATGGATCGCAAAATTTTAATTGTACAAAGGTTGTTTTGACCAATAAGACTTATAGATTTAATTACTATCGACAATGATCCATTTCATATGAATTCAGTTGACTTTCGTTAACTGTTAATGTATGAAAAAATTGGTTTAAATAATTGGACAGCAGTAGATTGATGCAGAGCATATTCATTTGTAGCATTTCTACTGTTTCTCATACAGTTTTATAATGATATTATTAACCTGTCTATTGATTGTATTACTTAGCCATTTGATGTGACTTGTTTTATATTTTAAAGATGACGCATTAGCGAGTTTGGATGCTAAAATTGTTGGAAAGTGGCGAAAATACTTTCAGCTGAAGTCTGACTTTTATATAGCACATGTATGTATTTTGTTGGATTTATTTGTGATTTTTGTTTCATAAATTTGCATCAAATAACTGTTACTATTAGTTGTGATGGTTTAATCATTCCTGATTGACTGTTTGTGTGAAGTGCTAGACCATTGATGAAGATGGCTGTTTATGTCTCAACCAGCCTCTGTGGTCGATTGGTTCAGGTTGCTGACTTCAAATCACTGTAACCTCTCACTGATAGAGGGTTGTGGATTTAATCCCAGCTAAGGACCATGTCTCTTTATGTGAGAAAGTCGACAGTTGCTTATGGAGGATCGGAGTCTAGTACTGGTTCTTTCCAGGAATGATAGATAGGTGAACTGTACACCTCGTTTGACTCATGACTGTTGAAAAGGGGCTTAAAACCCAAACATACAAACAAACAAACTGTTTCTTTCTCCTTGCTCTGATATGTATATTTCTTAAAGTTGTCATGTTCAAACACTGGCAAGGCAAGGGTTTCATTGTGACTGTTAAGTTAGCAAAACCAATACAGTTATTGGTTGCTCATGAATACCTGATCTGACTTAACCCACTGTCCAAGGTTCAGCTGAATTTCTAGTTATAAAAGTCTTTGTTTTAAATTCAGGCCCATTGTTACAATGCTGAAGGATTGTTAGCCCAAGATAAATGTGGCGAGGCTATACGTGGCCTTCAAGAAGGAATCACAAGTATGTTCATGTTTAAATCTTCTTATTTGTCGGGGCGGTCATATTTTTTTAATTGAAATTTGGGAAAAAATAATCAGTTCTTTTTTAAAAATGTATTGTAATAGTGGGCAGTCTTAATTTCGGGATGGTCATAAGTAGGGGTTTTACTGTGATAATTTTAGATACCTATTGTTGTAGTTGATGCTAGGAATTGGTTGCTTGTTTTGAATATACTGAGCTTAGATAGCACTAGGACAATTATTGACAGACAATGTTGATTATGTCTGAGGCCTTCATTCTCTATCTGGAGATAGATTATAATTTATGACCTACCAATTTTTGGATTAAAGAAAATCCCTGACCCTTAAGTTATAAAACTTGAGATTGATCTCATATATATCTTGTCTTTTTATGTTTCTAAGTTAAATATGATCAGATTTTAATATTATCGATACACTAGTATAATGGTATATCTAATTTATCTGAACATGTATTTAAACATGAATCAGCACTACTTTCATTTTCAACCAAAACACTTTGAGAATGGAATTGAGATTTGAGCACAGAAGTTGTTCTCAAGTTAATAACCTCTGGGCCTGGTCTTTGGAACTTGTTGCTTAGCAATTCATTTGTTACTTTATGGAGTCGTTGGATTGTATTTTCATAATGTTCTGTACATGTATAATGTTTTCAGGCTATGATAAGTCTGCTGTTACGTGTAAGGACTACACAGGAACGAAAGGTCCTGGAACACAAGCTAAACCTTTGAACCATATATTCTTTAGACGACTCGGACCTGTGATGAAGAGGACATTAGATAAATGTGAACGTGAGAATGGATTAATGTAAGATATTTTACATATCTAGTGTTCCCTAATTGTTTGCTTAACATTAGGAACCTTTTAGTCTTCCTATTTCAATGCCTTATTGTCCATAATTCTCCAGTAACTATTCCTAATAATGTTGTCAGTACTGGTATTTATTTTTTTAAATTTTAGGAAATACAGAATTATTATAAAAAAGTATTCATGGAAATCATGTACAGGCAAGCCTGTGTAAGCTACCACCTCCGAATAAAGACTATCCTGTGAACTGTTTTAATGATATGATTGTATTTTAGATATCATCAGAAAGTAGCGTATGACCCTCCTGTACTAGAATTAAAAGCCACTTATGGACTGGTCAGTCCTGAAGACTATAAACCACCAGAGATAAGTCCCTTGTGGTCAGTAGAGGTGTACAAAAAGATGGATGCCAAAATGGTACCAAAACCTGGCCCTCAGGTAATTATGAAACTAAAAATTATACTACTTTATTTCCATCGTGAATTGAGTTTTAAGCTTAAAGTTTTGTTTTATTGTTTTTTTTTCATGTATTTCAGTTATACTGTGGAATCATTAAATTTCATTGGGGATTTAATTTCGTGGGTCGACTCATCCACAAATCAAATCCCCACGAATTTAAATGCACAGATAAGGCATTTATCACTAATTTATGCACCCCACAAAATAGCCATTTTAGTAAATACCACAAAAATTGAGCCAAACGATAATAAATGAAAATACAGTATACAACATGCCTTTCAACTAATCAGTTTTCTTGGAAGGTATTCTAACCAGTCAGACTTATTTTCTGTAAGGAGCCAGCAACATTCCCTCAAAATTACATAGAAGGATGGTCATCATGACCAGGATTTGAAACCTAGATCTCCAGAGCACCAACAATTGGACCGTAGCTGTAGCCTATCAATAATCTCGATGTCCCTTGTTTGAAAATAAAAATTGTTATTTTGCCGGTTTTGTTTTGGAGATTTAGTGTATGCTGTTAATGGTGAATGCCTAAATGTATACCATTAGTAAGAGTTTTAAGTTAAAAAACAGCTATTTATCTAAGATATGTCTGAATGTACATTTACCTGCATCCAGTATTCATGAAAATTAGAGTTGGTTTTATCAAAATCTTTGTAAAAACAGGTTATACAAGATGAAAACTATATTACATGGTTATTAATTATAATGTCTTTGTTCTCAAGTGAGTGATCTAGGGCCATCTTGGCCCTCTTGTTTTATGTACATACCTTTCTGGAGGTATGATTAATCGTAAATATTTTCATTTGTTTGACTTTGCTGTTAGAATGCCTTAGCGTCGGGGCTCAATAATATTTTTATCTTGGCCTTAAATGGCTAGTTTTCACAATTTCTAATATTACAGTTTGGCTTCTTTTTATCTTAGTTCGGTTATAAACATACTACTTTAAGTAACAGGTTAGTGATGTAACTTTAATTAATTTCTTTGAAACCCACTGAATCTTAAAGTCTAAATTGAATTGTATCATCTTTTTTTTTATCCGTCTTTTAATTAACACATTTGCCTCAAGTCTGATAGAAGTATGAGTGAATCTTTGCATTCACAATATTATCAAGATTTGCATAATGCACTTCGCAATTCTGTTTAAAAAAAATGGCAAACAGTTTAAAAGATTAGGTCACTTAACTTTTAAAAAAGGGCATCTCATACCAAACTTATTTCGGTCCACTTTATTTCAGTTGCCGGGAGAGAAAGAGAAAGAAGAAAAGCCGAAAGATCTTCCACCAGTGAAAGAAAAGGAATTTCCGATGTCCGATAAGGACCCTAAGAATAACAGTGGTTGTGTAGTATCGTGAATATTAGTATGAATGATCTAGTGGGATATTTATACAGAACAAAACTTGTACTATGATATGTCTGTGTTAGGCCAAGAATAAACATCTGAATGTTTGCCCTGATGCGACCAACCAGGGAAAATGACCATTACCCCAATTTTATTTTTTATTTTAGGTCTGGATTTTTTTTCTGTATCAGGACCACCAAATAGTCATTTTCAAGATGCATACTTTTATTCAATATCCATGTTCTAAACATTATGCTGTCTGCCTCTAGCACCTATTAAATTTGTGTTAAATGAAAAATCTGTTTTTAAGCATATGTTTTTTACTCAATGAAAGAATATATTTGAAAAAAAAAATTCCCTACATTTCCCAAACATGGGTAACATTAGAGCAAACATAGAAATGTTTAATTAAAGTCTCAGATATATGTATGGTACCGTGATAAACTTACTGTAGACACTATCTTCTTATTGAACCAAATACTTGAGGCCATCAGTAATTTATTTATTCAATTATCTACTTGTCCCCTTTACAGTATTTTTTTGAAATTAACCTTTTGATATTCTTAATAAAATTTGAAAAGGTTCCTCAAAAGATTAGCCTCCATTATCTACCATTATGATATTATTTTTTTGAAAAATGATCAAACGTCATGTACTTGTATTGGTATGTATAATCGTTCATGGAAATAAAGAATGGTATTATTCTATTTGTTTTACCATGGCCTAAATCTGTCTAGGACCATTTCGAAACCTTTAGCTGAGCCTTATAAGCTTAAAAGTTTGATTTTTCAATCATTTGCTTTGTTTGTGAAACGAATGTTATGTACAGTACAACCTCTGTAGAGCAACACGCTGTGGGAGCTGCACATATTGGCTGTTGTGTAGAGGTTGTTGCTCTACACTGTACAGAGGTTAAATTTGTAGTAATTATCAGCTTAGGGAAATTTTAAAGGTGTTGTTAGAGGTGGTTGCTCTACAGAGGGCCACTCTGGAGAGGTTGTACTGTATTGATATTTTGTGCAGAAACTTTCGATGAAAATGGTAATTTAATTAGGTCTATTGGATATTTATATTAAAATGACATCACCTTGAAATACATTTGTATTTGTTCGAATTCCCTTACTGGACTTAAAATATAGATAATGTATATAATCAGAGACAGCATCTATTTTCAGTGCAAATGATTACTGTATACAAATGGATGAATATCAGAATATCTTGGCAATATATGTCACTGTACTGTTGATGAATGTATTAAATGTGGAGAAATGTGTACAGTCAAACTTGGGAACAAAGGTCATCCTTGAGAAAGACATAATCTCACTGTGGCCTTTAATTACAGGTGACCTTTACTTGGAGGTTATTTTGCTCTTTGTTCATTGGGTGGTGGTCTTTACTCAGAGGTGGCCACTAACACAGGTTTAACTGTACATACATTCCTAATGGCTACACTGTTGTTAATTATTAATTAATTATTATAAATAGCTGTAAATATGAGCCTACTTAAGTACTAGATATTATTATATGTTGAAATGTTTGTGGATGTTTAATGTCTTGCATTTCATGTTCATAATTGTTTGCAAGAAACCATATCCTGACAGTCTTTAGGCCATGTCTCCTTATGTGAGAAAGTAAGCAGTTGCTTACGGAGGATGGGAGTCTAGTACTGGTTTTTCCCAGGAACGATGGTTAGGTGAACTGTCCGCCTCATATGACTGTTGAAAAGGGGCGTAAAACTCAATATAAAAAAGTCTTAAAGATGTAAAAATGATAAAAGAACAAAATACCATTAGTGTAGCTAGATACTTTGGTAGCAGAAATCTTTCAATGGAGGATCTAACTTTGAAGCATACTACTAGGTAATGTGATATTTATTTGACGATTGAAAAAAAACACATTTAATTTATGAAATCTTTTGTACATACATGTAGGTATAAAAACAGAGAGATTCAGTTAAAATGATTTTGCAGAAACATCTTTGTGTCATTCCATAGTGATATGCTAAGATAGCACCTTTAACATGAAATCTTGTCAAAGACTTACATTTCTTGCCTTTCCTTTTTACTGCTGACAAAAAAGATGAGACTAATTCACTAGAATGTAATGCTTCATCTGTTGTGGGGAGTGGCTAGATACCTAAGTATAAAAAGTGTTAGATAAGATGTCGTAGAAACGACTCTCTAGAATCTGAAGTAAGATGATTCACTCATCTCAGTGTTGAGAAAAGCTTATCTGTAATACAAGTAGAGTCAAACCTGTGAACAAAGGCCACCCTTCAGAAAAAAAATATGGCCTTGACAGATGACCTGTATTAGGTGGTCAGTTTGTTTTAAATACTCAATGATGTTTTTTTTAAAGAATGGACTTTATTCACAGGATGGCCCTTATTCGGAGGTGACTGTAAACATAGGAGTGACTCCGGGTCAAGGTCATTCCGTGTTCTGTAGGTGTCATCTATTATGTCTGTTATTTTTTGGCTCTCTTCTATGTTTTCATTATTACTAAGATATTGTATAATTATATCAATATTTATGTAATGTACATGGAGATGATTTCAATGTATGTATGTGTTAAATGAGGTATTTAATTATATTTACTATAATATATAACCTGTTCATTCAGACTGGTAGATAATTTTATTTTCTCAAGCACAATGTACATAAAAGTTTTACTTTTTTTATTTTTGTTTCAGTGTTTAAACTTGAAAAAAGTATGGTAACAATGATATTGACTGATTTTAGTCTTGTTACATTAGCTTTAGTATGTTGATCATAGTTTTTTATATTCAATACCATTTTATAACACAATTGTATTGCTAGAAATATTGTAAAAAACTTGATGCAAAGAAATATGAAACCCATTTATTAAATTGATTTTGTGTCACCTTTTTTCATAGACTCCTATTTATGTGCGAAAAAAGCTGGGTTTTTTACACATGCTTTGAAAAGCTGTCTTCGAGACTATACCTGATATGTCTCCTTGAACCTCATGTTTTCTTTTTTTTGAATATGTTTAAAATTCCTTTCTTTGTTTTATATTGTTTTGTATAGCATGTAAGATGCAATAAATGTTATTAAAAAAGAAAATTTGTTGTTTTTTTCTCGTTATTTTGTGAGAGTTGGGTTTTTAAGTTTTACCATTTTTGTAACACAATGCGAATAAATGATATGAAATAGCTGTGTGTGTGTGCTTTTTTGTGTGAACATCTCATTTATTGGTGTTCTTGTGTAAGTCTGTGTTATTCGGTGCAAATTTCAGTGAATAGAATTACTATAACTGGATTCAATCTGCCTTTTGAGATGGCATATTAAATGGAACAGATCAAAGAGCACTGTAAAACATAGCATAATCTTTCACTTTTGTTACAGTTAAAGCTTATAGACTTTCCTTTATTTGGGATGACCAATTTTCAACATGCTATACCTGATGATATCATTATGTTATGTTACATTGCTCCTGGGCACACAAGACTAATGTTGTCTGAAATCAACACCAGCTAAACAAAAAATACTTCCAAGTTTTACTTTAAAACATTGGCAGCATGAAAAATCAAATAAAACACAGTCAAAACTGTGTTTAAACGATCGCCTCCGAATTAAGACCACCCTGAGTATAAAGGTCATTCTTTTAAAAACTGTCTTTGTATTTAGAACAAAATGATCTCCAAATAAAGACCACGTGTCAATAATGAAGTCCATAATTATGATGTCTCCCCTAGATGTCTTGTACACGGATTTTACTGTACACAGATTTTACTGTAAGTTCAGATATTTCTGATTAATGATTAATTTAACCAACAATTTACAATGTCTATTCACAGGGTGTATCCATGATCTGAATGAAAAGAAAAACACACATGCTTTATACAAACAACTCATTTTAAGAGACGTGCAGATTTATACAGAACAGAAATATTTTCTTGTAAATAAAGGTGTCTGGCCCAAAAATACATGTCAAAAAACACATTGATACTCGTATATGCATGAATACAGAGTTATGTCAAATACACGTTAATTGGAAATAGATTTATAAAATTTTACTCACAAATTAAGCTAGAGACGATATATATGTGTGTTCAGTAGAAAAGTGTATAAAAGTCATAAAGGTCTCTTCCAGATTTATACCATGCAAATAAAAAATCTTTTCTTACATCTGTGTATTTTGAAAGCATGGAATTCACAATCCAACTGAGTTGTACCATCAATTGTTAAACAATGATCACAAATACGTTTATCTTTTATCATAGCATTGTGTCTACTAGTCTCAATATTTGACAGGTTCCTTAATGAATTCCAAGCTTAATGTCTATTTTCTGAAACATGCAGTTCATATGTAAACGTGATACTTTGCGTCATGGAACCTGCTTGTTTTGATATACAGTACAGCCTCTCCAGAGCGGCTCCCTGTAGAGCAACAACCTCTTTATAACAACACCTTCAAAATTTCTCTAAGCTGATATTTACCATAAATTTAACCTCTGTAGAACAACAGCCTCTAAAAAACGGTCAATATTTGCAGCTCCGACAGGGTGTTGCTCTGCAGAGATTGTACTGTAGATGTAAAGCATATGAAGATCAAATGAACTCATCTGTCTGATGTATTGTTAAGGGTGATCAATTAATTGAATTTATGAGGAAGCTGGTACATGTATTACCGTGATTACAGTACCCGACCGAACATATTGTTTAGCGTCTTGTGGATGAATAGCACCTCGTACTCCCACAATAACAGAGAAAATGAACTATTTTCGACCTAGCCTAGCCTAATTTTGTTGTCAAGTAATCGTAAACATTTTTTATAGTCTTAGGATTGATACGTCAACAGAAGTACTAATGTGATGAAGTGTCCGCTTTACACTAATGAAAAAAATGTTTGTTAGATGCGATGTATCAATATAATCAAGTACAAAGGCTGTGTTTATGAGCCCTTTTTGTACTTATAAATCTATAGGTCACCCTATTTCAAAGGTGTATCACTAATCACGGGTTATACCGTAGTTCTGGGTACCTAACTATAGATTTTTTTTTATTTCGTCTTGTTATATGATGAACTACTATGTGCTGCATACTTTGAAACATCGTCAAAGTTCTTCTTCTAGTCATAGCCTTCAATGAAAATTTGACAAAAATGTTAATTTTCTTTCACATGTGGAGATCAGGTTGCTGGTTCTTAGCATAGGGGAGGGGGGGGGGGGGGGGCGGAGTGTACCTGTGATAATAATTTATACATGTTTACATATGTATACATAATATATTATGTAAACATGTATTTCGCCTTAAATTGACCAAATTATTATCACAGGTACACTCCGTCCCCCTGTGGTTCTTACTGGATGGGTAAGTTGGTCCCGGTTAGATATACGAGTACAGTCCAGGAAAAAGGTTAGGTGAATCGGGCGCCGTATATATACCTGCTGAATATTGTTGAAAACATTGTGAAACCCAAATAGAATACATGTATATCACTAAATAACTCCATACATGTGCTGATATGTATCCCAAGGTAAAACAAGACTTCTGTCATGGATACCAAGTAAAATACGACTCATTCAAATTCAAATACATTTTTTTCGGCGCAGCTGTATTAAAATTGATTTTTACCTATATTTGAACCAATGAAATTGTTAGATACAAAATTTTCAGCTGAAGTAGGAAGTCTGTCATTGGTTAAAAGTGTTGTCATTGTGAAATTTTTGGGCAGAATTCGTAATTGTTATTTGTTCGTAATTGTCTGAAAATAATGCAATAATCAAAATCTACAACAGTATAAAATTAAATATCGGAACATTTTAAGCATGCAAAATAAACTTCTATAAAAACGATTTAAGAATTATCTTCATTTATGAAAAATACCGACTACTTTGAATGGAAATTAATTTTTTATTTGAACACATCAACTATCTTTTACCTTTCCCTCATACAAATGTTGTAACCTTTGTTAATACAATGTATTCTTGAAGTGTTGTAGATAATCTAGTCTAATGTTTTTTTTGTATTTGTTTGAACACTTATATCGTTATTTCGTGAAAAAATAATACGTTTTATTCTAGGTTTTCAATAATAACTTAGTGGTGAACTGACATTCTATTGTTCATTAAATCATTAACATGGACTATCTAATTAAATATATATATATTACGACACCTGATGACAATCAATCTTACATTACTAGAACGGACCATTTTTCCTTATTGTACGCCAACTGAGACAAAAGAATATTGACAATATTAAGAAAATGATACACTATAATGACCTTCATTCACTGATACGCAAAAATATGGATATTGCATAAACAAGACACTTCTAATTGCTTTCTCAATATAGATAAGAAAACGGCTCCCAGAAAAGATAAAAATCGATACATACCACCCTTCCCAAAAAATCAGACAACCCGAAATCAAACTTCGGAAAATAAGAAAATTACCAAAGGGATTAGGGACTCGTTACAGAGATAAAAATACTTGCGGTTATTAATACGACCGATACTATAAGTAATGGGTAGGTACGTCTGCATTCTTTTATGAAACGTTATACTAGTAGACTACGCTTACACAGAAAATGAAATATTGGAGTTAAGCATTTAAATACAGTGCAACCTCCCTACAACAGCCACCCATGGAAATGACAAACGTGGCTATTGTAAGGAGGTGGCTGTTGTTGAGGGAGATAAACAAGAGTTTAACTTCAATTTTGCTTGTTGTATATTGGCTGTAACAGGGAGGTAGGTGGCTGTTCTTCGGAGATGACCATTTAGGAAGGATACGCATATCTTTTATCAGAATTGCTGAAAATTTATTTAAGTCGAATGAGACGGCCTCGTCAAAGGCAAACTAACACATTTTTAAGGATGACCTTAGCTAAGATTTTTTCCATGCCTAGCAAATATTTGTTATCATGAAAATATGGGGGGAAAACGAAACTGAAAGGTTCACGTTTTAGCTTCACCTTCTTTGTAATGAAAAATGATATCATTCTCTATTGTTTTTGTTTGAGGGATTTTTGCCAACCTTAATGTCTATTGTCTGTTTTGTGAAGCAATAAGAAGATTCTTTAAGTTAAAAACAGTGCTTAACATATTGTAGCAATGGTATATGTCTATGAGATACTAGTAATTCCCATGTGTCGTAAAAACGTCCGTTTTGTATTCTATAGCACTATAGACGAAAACCCTTGTACACCAGGTGGAATTTTGATTTACAGTAAAATCTCAATTAGTGACCACATCATTAAACGACAATCTCGCTATAATGTTCATGTGTTTTCGGACTTGAGTTTCAATGTTTCATCGATATTGAAAGACACATTAGCTTTATGGATTTAGTAATACGGAACAATAGATAAAAAGATAGTAAAATAATTATAAGAAATACGTTTTATTTGCTCTAAAACAATATTTACATAATGCCTTTTTTAGCCAAATCTCGTAAAATATGTTGTCTGATGCTTTTTCTTATTTTTTTCCTTATCATTAAGAAATACTGTTACATTTTTATATGTACTCCGTGATTAAAAAGGAAATTCCAGAATGCTTTTATTGCAAGTATAAACCTCAGTTTCGCTGATAAGACATCTTTAATTAAAATACAAAGTAATGCCGGGGATGCTATGTATAATAATATAGCATCCCTGCTAACACCTACTATAATTTGAACATCCAAATAGCTAATGGGGTTGTAGTCCTGATAATGAAACCACCTTGTTATACAAGTACAGACCGTTTTATCCGGCCCCAAAATGTGGTCTTTATATGGAGGTACTTGTTATAGGGGGCATAGGGGACTAACACGTTGAAAATAGTCACACTGACCAAAAACACATTGATCATAATCATATATACATGTACAGTATAACCTCTGTAGAGCAACACACTGAGTGATCTGCAAATATTGGCCGTTGTTTAGAGGTTGTTGCTCTACAGATGTTAAATTTATAGTGAATGTCAGCTTAGGGACATTTTGAAGGTGTTGTTATAGAGAGGATGTTGCTCTACAGAAGACCGCTCTGGAGAGGTTGTACTGTATATACATATACAAGGGTTACCACTCCCGAGATGACAATTTTCGCACCAATTAAGTTACAAATGTAGTTGTATATATAATTATGATGAATGTGTTTTGGGTCCGTTTAGCCATTTTATATATCAGAAGTACCACGAGTTTACTCAAATAAAAAATGATAAAAACACAAAACATTTCAAATAATATGTTTTTATTTTGATTGTTTGTGGGCGAATATATTTTCCAGTAGTGAATGAATGCGACTCAAACAGTCAATGAATTTACCACAAACTTGTCTGAATGTCTGATAGTACAGTTAAGATCGTTTCATGTACTCGATTATTTTTTTTCAGTTCCATCTTAATAGCGAAATTTCGTTTATGAACACTTTAACTTTCTATTCTTGATAACTTATAGTGTTTCTCTACCAAGGCCGCGACATTCACGTGCATCTAATTTGAATATACGACACCACTCACGTGGTGGCGATAAGGCAGTTTGACGTTTCTGTGACCTTGACACCTGATGGCCCATATATTCGAAATGTTTGTCAATACTGGCACTACTTCGTTTAAATTCTCTAGGAAAGAGAGGTCCATTTTCTGGAGTTATGGCGGTTTTAAAGTCCGGTGAGTGAAACGTATTTGTTGACCGTTGCATATGAGCGAGGTCTTCCCAAGTTACTACATAATTATTGTCCAACGAATGTGTTTTGAAACTTCGAACACGACGGTATGGTAGAAGAGGTTCTTGCAGGTAATCCTGTTGAACTCGATTAAACATTGGAACTGTTCGTTTTGATGGGGCAATTTCTTCATCTGCAAAAAAAACGAAACATGTAAAAAAA
This sequence comes from Lutraria lutraria, assembly GCA_964023205.1. Lineage (NCBI taxonomy): Eukaryota > Metazoa > Mollusca > Bivalvia > Venerida > Mactridae > Lutraria > Lutraria lutraria. The sequence goes on along the minus strand of OZ026834.1, from coordinate 13,727,919 downwards.
TTCGATAACAAAATTATCAACAAACTATAATATGTTTCACCGTGGCACAAACGTCATTAGCGTTAACCGTATTTTATTCAAAATGCTCTTAAATGCTAATAACTCGTATATAATAACTGTACAATCAAGAAACAGGAAAGTAATACGAACAGCCGAGATACTCTTTCAACATTTCATATATATACTTATATACACACAGTTATGGGTTTATAAAATATAATGCCCGTCCAGTATATCAAAAGGGAGCAGACATACTTTGGGAACATTTCCTTTAGAAAATGATTTACCGTGGGATGACAATCACTTGAGGCCATTCATGGTAACATTGAGTGTACGCAAAATGTACTACCAAAGTCCATAGTATTATTTACAAAAGTTTGAACCAATGTAGGAAACAGCGGCGTGGATAGCACTCTGTGCTGCTCTTCATCAATAAATTACCCTTATTTAGTAATCATGCAGTATCATAAATTACATACACAACAGCGCACATCACTGACTGTTTTCCTCTAAATTGCATAACAATCCAATTAATTGTACGTAAAAATCATAGATATCATATAAGTCACCGTTTAGTCGCCATACCGTCAATGAAAACTCCGTCAAATCAGTGATTTAACTGTAAACTTCGCCTTTCGTAAACAATTGGAAAACTCCAGATAACAGGGATCATGTGACCTTAACTTGTTTTTCTAATTTCAAGATTTGGATTGGCGAAGATGTTATTTATCGCGTCCTCCAGTAATGAGGTACTTCAATTTATGGCTTGAATCTTTTCTAAGAAAAAAAGCTGAGACTGAATTAAACACGTGACTTCTTGCCTTCTGTATGAGTTGAACACATACTAGAAGCAAAACAGTTTCAGATTTAGAAGATATACATGTGGGTCGTTTTGTTTGCTTCAATCTGGGTGCACCCCACCCACGCATTTTAATAGAGCAAGAGTGAGAAGCTTGGCCTTCGTCTCCTGGATTTGGGCACTGTGATGTTATCTGTGACGTGTCGGTCAAGGTCAGTACTCGTCCCCTATCGAAAATTTCAGTTTTCAGTTTTATTTCGTATCAAAACCGGATGGTCATAGACCTATGCGGTCACATGTGAACAATAACTGACATGTCGACATGTACAGTAAATAAAAAAGCACGAAAACAATATATAATAATACATAATACATACAATAAAAGTAATGTTGTAATGTAATATCAACATTTAGGAACCCATTGTGATATGATAATACAATTTAATACATGAAATACAAAATGTATAACTTTATATAATAATTCCAGTAAAATAGTAATGTCATAATGAGACACTGATATATCTAATAACAGAACAAGTTTAAGCTAAAGAATAATAAATGAATGTTATGGAAATTGTTTCTTATTTCAAAAAGATATTTGAATGTAAACGCTTAAGTCATATATTAAAGGATAATTATACACTATTCCAATCAACATTGGTAAGCAGTATTGGGTTTACGATTTCCTTATCATCGTCACAATCTACGATAACACACGATTACATTTTATTTTTACGATTGTGACTAGTCACGCACTCCTTGTTTCCATTCAGAGGAAAAAAATATAAAAGCGGACGGAAAGTAGTTCTAATTCGTTCCTATTACCGATATGTGTGCAAAAGCATGCGATAGTCGCATAAAATTCAAAATATGAATTATAACTGATTTACAGTTTGTCCTAATTTCTGTCATGTACGCATGTTTTGTCTAGACAAAAACTGTCAAGCATCACTATAGCGGATGCTGTCTCTGTAATAGATGTAATTTGACACTTGGTACAGATATGTTCTTACAGATGGTGCTTTCAGTTACGTTATTAAGAGCCAGCATTTACCTGCAACTTAGCTCACGACGAATTCTGTGGCAGTTTTATTTTTGAGGAACTAGCATATCAATACCCAGCAATCATAAGTTTAATGTTTCTTACTGTTTGACCATTCGTTCAATTTGTACCATTAGGCCTATGTCGCTTTATTTTTCAGTTTTCGACTGGTCTGTTTGCGAAATTATTTTTGATGATTACAACAGAAAACCCCGCGTTTTTTTTCAGTAAAGTGAACCTTTCAGTTCTAGAATGACATAAGTGGCCTACTTGTATTACGCATATAAAGCATGACGTCTCACCGCACGGCTTGGATCGAAAAGCCTTGCAAGTGAGATAATAGGCAGTCGCTCACACAGGCTTCTAGTACTGGGCCAGAGGTTATACAACTTCTGTTCTGAGCTCAAATCTCAATTCCATTCTCAAAGTATTACGGTTGAATATAAGGTGCTGACTAATTCATAAAATGCATATTCAGTTAAATCATGATGTAATACTCACGTATCAATTATATGAATAATATCTGATCATAATTAATTTAGAAACATTAAGAGACAAACTATGATATTTGATAAACAGTTTTATAACCATGGAACCTGGTACTATTAAGGAACGATGATAAAATGAACTGCCCGCTTGTTGGCGACTGAAATACTGTTGCAAATGGGCGTTAAAACCCAACAAAAATAACAAAAATCATGGACAAATCGTATGCTATACGACGCTACTGTATGATGCAATCACTTGAGTTTTTGAACTCCGCCAATATTGCGATAAAGGACGGCATAAAAAACTGTTCAAAGCATTATGCTAGGTGTGCACTGTCACGACTTTCATCACGATTGAAATCGTGGTCCTAATCGTGAAACAATCGTGTTGGTCCTAACAGAGCTTATTAGGTCTTGAGGTCAGTCGTGACAATCGTGTTAAACGTAGATTTTTTGAACGGTTAAAAAACGTCTAAGATTTACACGACCAATTTTCGATTGGGCCGGATTATCGTATCAGATCGTATAGTATTGGATCGTGACAAACGCGACAGATCGTAGTCCATCAGGTTTCAAAATCGTGATGATCGGGACCGATCTTGGTCAACATCTGTCATCATTAACTGATGTGATTTGTAATGTACTTGAGTTGAAGAAAAGTTGATGTCCATACTCAATCGGGATGTATATTTGCCCGTCTTGGTCCAGTCATAGCTTAAGTCGTGACCACCAACGATTCTGACCGTGATAGGCAATCGTATCATATCGTTACGGAGCGCATCACTTGGCAATGAACGTATTGGAACGTATCTACACGTACCAGATCGTCCCTATTTAGGAAACCCGATCGTGATATGCGGTATGTTTTTCAAATTTCATATGAAAGGCGGACATTTCATTGGACAAGAAATTAGGACAAACTGCAGATACGTATATACAAATGGTAATTTTCTTACCAAATATTCGCCATTCTGGTTGTGAAATTTTAGGGCGTTGAGCATTTGCAATCAATGTATTTATAGGTATATATGTTTGATGTAAAGCACTTCCTATGTCAAACTCATCTGGAAGAGAAAAATATTTTTATATAAGCGACTATGAATTAGTACGGTGCAACCTCTCATAAGCAACATCATTTGGGTGTAGCAAAATTATGTTGTTGTTGAGAGGTTGTTGCTCTAAAGAGGTTAAATTCATAGTTAAATTGCGCAATGGGAAAATCATGCTGTTGTTGAAGGGAGGTTGTTGCTCAAGAGAGGGCTGATCTAGGGAGGTTGTATTTTATATGGCATTAGCGTACGGATGTTACTGGCTTCTTTACTTGTGAATGATATAACAACACATTTAGTCATTGTAATTTGAGGGCCTCTTCAGAGAGAAGAAAAAGAGATGCAAGAGAATCTGGCATTTATATCCTTACTCTCAATTCAAATAATTTCCTGGTTCGATCTTTATCGGGCCCGTTGTAAAGCACAGATACATGCCTCATCCGATTCCTGAGATTTTCTAAACACACAACTTAACTCGGTATTATAGGTGGAGACACTGACTATGCGTCCTTGAATGTTATAAGCCGGAACCGAGATTCAATTCCTACAACAAACATTGACGTCCTTACAGTTCATCTAGACAAATATGAGCAGTAATGGAGATTAAAGGATAAGGGCCCTTCGGGGTTGTGTGGTTATGACCTTTGACCAGTAGGCACTAGCCCCTCACGCAATGTGAAGGCGTACAGAGTATTAACTAGAAATAGATGAGGCTCATTTCATTTAAAAATCATGGTTTACTGAAATAATTTGTTTGGCTTTAGGAGATAAAATCGTGTTTCAATTACTAGTAGTGCTAGGTTGCATCATGCGCTCACGAAACATGCGATCCCTCGTGACGCATTGTACTTTTTATTGAAAATAAAAAGAACCTCATCGCATAGCACGGCAAAGTTGTGCAATGTTATTTAGCTCTGAATTATCACAATTATCTATAGATTCGTTGTTGTAAGTCGGAAACTAGTATCTGTAGCCAGAGATACAAAGAGATATCTCACTATATTGACAACTAGATTTATGTGTGCAGTCTGCGTATTGACTGACGTTTGTCAAACTACTCCCAGTATATTATACTACATATAATAAAAGATAGGGTCGGCAGAACTATCTTTCTTTAAATTCAGAGATATATACAATGTACGTACACTAACGAACTTTGAACATGAAGCACTTCATTTATGAATTAATTTTCACTGGGATGGAACTTGTATAAATATCACTCTGATACAAGTTTAGAAAACTTATCCCCATGCCTAAAAATGATGACCAAAACAAATTGCAATCTGTAAAAAATCTGAAAAGAAATTAATAGGCTAAATAGGCTGCCAAAAGAAACTTTAATATAGTCATAATTGGTACTAAACGCTGAGTTAAAATCAATTATGACTATATTTTAGAACAATACGTTGTAAAGCGATTAAAACACAAACATACTGCTAATGTTATACTCTAACTGTTATAATTACCACTCAAGAGCCGTCGTAATAAGCGAATGCATAAGTAGAGACGGTTCCTCTTCCATGTCACATCATTGCAACAATATGTACTTTACCATAAATACAACTCGTAAAGATTAAAAATACCCGGCTTAATTGAAACCACCGTGAAAACAAGTACTTTAACACCTGGTATTGTGCTTTTATGTATAAACAAGTGTTTTGAAATATGTGGCTAAATGTTAAGACCCTTGATGTGCTTTGTGGACAGTTTTCCGTTTATCTATGTGGTGTTATAGCGAACTGGTGATGTATTCAATCACTGGACGTATGCACGTGATACTCATACAATGTCTCAGGTTACGTAAAAGGAATAATTGAATATTCTTACGTCTTCTGTTGGCCTGCAATACATTTTAATTCGAACAACCATGTCCCACAGACTATACAAAGGAGATAGTTTATGTGGCACATGTCTTTATAAAGTATTCATATAGCGTTCTAGATAGTGAATCGAATTTCGATACAAAAAGCCTAGTCCCATTAGAATACTATATAAAATTTGCTACGAAAAGTTTCGCTTAGTTTGTTGGTCATGTATTCATACACGGCACGTCTTCCAGAGACTATAAAACGTTATACAAACTATTGTAAGCCGACATTTTGCTCGTACAATCAGGTTTTATTATCGCCCAGTCAGCACATTAATCAATGCATTTCCAGTAAGTTTTTGGAACTCGTTAGCAGACTTACCAGTATGCCTACGTCATTAATACTTGCGTGTGATTCTTTTTACTTTTTTCAATACTGTAAATTACGGAAAATTGTCATTACATTTGGGGTTTTCCTGTAGCTTTTTACAACCCTCCTGAGTGTTAAATACACACTAATTAACAAAAAAGTAAGTTCATATATCACTTTATGTAAGTTGACATTATTTTTTCAATATTTTAAATTAACATTACCGGCATACGACGCAAAACATCTATGACAAATTGTGATTAAACGTTCGTCAAACAAGCTTGTCGTATTTCCATTTTAGCTCATCTGGCACAGAGTGCCAAAAATAACTCTTAGGATATGGCTGTGTCCGAAGAATTTATTAAACAACATTGTCTTTCTAAACCACTGGGTCAGTTTCGACAATATTTCACGAGGATGTTCCTTGTTTAAAGCTCTACCAAAATGTTCAAAGAATTCCATTCCATACAGAACAGGAAATAAATCATCTTTATATGAATCATTAGACCAAGAACTTAGATATTTGGTTTGGAGCGTCCTTAGGTGGACCTCTACCAAGTTTGTTCAAATTATGACCCACTGGGTCAAATTGACCCCTCCCCGGGGCTCACTTGATTGTACAATGTACGTAGGAAAATCTTAAAAATCTCAAATTAAACCAGATGGCCTTGAGTTTAGAAATTTGACATTAAGCATTATCTAGTGGACTTGCTCCAATTTTGACCTTTACCAAAATTTGTTTTCACAAATCAAAAAAAGCCAGGTCAAATTGAGCCCATCCAAGGGATCACTTTCATTATACGAAGGGAAATCTTGATAAAAAATATAAAAATCAGCCATTTTATTCAAATCATAATCTCAGGTGCAAATTGACCCCATTCCAGGGTCACATAATCGTAAATTGGAATATCTTCCGCAGCTGATGATATGATTGGTTTGAGTCATGATACGCACACTGTAAAATGTAAATCATATTTGTACGGAATAGGTATAATCCTAAGATATTGGTCAAGATCAGTTGGTATATTGTACAATGTTTACCCTTTAGTGTCCAGATAGTCAAATAACCTCCCGTTGTCTTTCAAATGGACTGTATTTTAACAACTACTTGTGCATCTGATTCAAACGTTCAGTTATTATATCAACAGTTGGACTCTAGACCGTTTGGGTAGATAACACTTTACTAAAACAAATATTCTTCCTTGATTAAATTATCCCAAAGTGTAACGATACTCAGGTGAGCGGTATAGGGCCATCATGGCCCTCTTGTTCAACTTTTTTTTACATTTATTTGAAAGACAATGCTGAAATACACAATACACCAAGGGCAATTATCCGTTTCATACGCATATCTTAACTAAGGTTGTAGTTTCCAAAACTTAGAAATCATGACAATATTGTATATTCTGACCTTTACGGAACTTTTGATAATATTGCTCAAAATAACTAATACGATGAAACACTAAGATTCACGTATACATGTAATTAAATTGTAGTGACAAAATTGAGAGTTTAAGAACGGAAACCATAGCTTAGATATGTGAATGAAAGATGCCCCAAGAGTGATTATAATGAAGCGAGACAAAATCCTTTTAGAAACATATCCGACAAAAATACAGACCCAGTTGTTCTCGTTTTTGTAATTTAATCTCCGCCATGTATTACAAGTAACAATTCCTATCAAATTAGCATTTGAAAATATAGTCTTACCTTTCCTCGGATATGTAGATCCATAATAAGCGTGTAAAATACTTGGAAATGTTAAACCAATTAAGAAAAGTACTTGAGTTTCATACAACGACATCTTGGTGACTCCTACCTAAGTTTAGTTAAACAATTTTCACATCTATTGGATATAATAAAGGCAGTCTATCTAAAGATCAAAGTTCAATATACGTATAACCATTCTAGCAGCGTGATGATTGGTTGTAAAAACTCGCCATGACAAAAAGGAGCATATTAACTATAACCTTATTATATAAATCCAACAAGACTTGCTTTCCCCACACCAAGTTAATAGAACTGAGCGTCACTTGTTAACACAACTGTAGCAAGAGTGAAAGGTGAAGCGATCAGAACACGTCGGAAGATGAGATATTATATCCTGTGTTCGTTCTCATATTGGTAACTTATTTTTAAAGCTCTCTGTTGCGTCGCTGTCAAAGTCCATAATGCACCACTACGCAAGCACCTGATCTTCTTGAGGGCCAGGACAGACATTCCATACATTTGATAAGAGACAAAGTAATGAGATTTTATGCTGCTGAATTCGGAATACATGTAGTACTAAAATCCAAAGAGTATGGCCGTTTTCAAGCCAATGTTGCACGTCGTGACAATTAGTCCGCATATCATTAATATCTCTTGATGCACAAAGACATTTTGTCATACAGTCAATTCTTGTTTCTTGTTCTATAATCCATAAGCGCCATCAATGACAACTTATTTTAATTGTAGACGATGTTTATCTAAGAACCCAGTCCATTAATTCAATGATTTTGAGCATATAAAACTTCAATAAAATACTTTTTATATTAATGGAAATAATGTCTCTGATTAGATAGCAGGTCGAATCGCCTTAGAAGTAATTAATTAAATGGTAACACCGATGTACAGTCTACGCCAATACACCAACGTAATTTTAAAAAAATGTTCAATTCACAGCATCAAAATACGAAAAAGTAAATTCGAAAGGAGAAGCCGGCTCAGTGGAACTGCGGTCCCTTCTTGTCGATAAGGTCTTCGTATTTTTCTCTACCATTTCTGTTTTCACTGACTCCCGGCTTACGATTCATGTTTCGAAATCTGAACCCTCTATTCATTTCATATTCGTCTGGTGTCGATTTGGACTTGACTCGCTGTTTACTTTCTTGGACAGCTGCTTTCATCTTTGGCACGCGTCTGATTCTCGTTTTATCATGTTCCTTTGGGCCGTGGACAGTAGTTTGATTTTATTGTTTGTTTTTATTTTGTTTGGGTTTTACGCCCCTTAGTCATATGAGGCGGACAGTTCATCTAACCATTGTTCCTAAAACGAACCAGTACTAGACTCACATCCTCCGTAAGCAACTGTCTATTTCTCACATAAAGAGATATGGTCGGTAGCTAGACTCGAACCCACAACCCTCTGTTAGTGAGAGGTTACAGTGATTGAAGTCAGCGACCTTAACCACTCGACCACAGAGGGGGTCCGGTAGTTTGAGGTAACCATACATTTAGATAAAAAACTACTGGAGACTTTGACAATTTTGATACAACCACATGATAAGCTTACATGTACCCTAGTCATAGTAACATAGTTTAAAAACTTCATCACCATTGTCACCATCTTCACTGTCAGCAACAACAACATCAGTAAATGTGTGTGCGGCTTTTATTTAATACAATGTATGTAGTCTCAATATGCTGGATGCGTTAGGGCCACGGCCTTGATCGCTTGACCTGTAACCCGGTAATTTGGATTCGCATACCCCTCTTTAAAAATGTGATCAAACTGCCGATCTTATTCATAATTATGCGGAGAGGTTGCTTTTGCAAGGGTAAGTAAGTACTGGTTATAATACAGTCTAGGAAAACTGGCCAGGTGAGCCAACCGCCGTATAAATGAAATACCGTTGACAAAAACGGCGTCAATCCCTCTAAAACGGTATTCTTGCTGTGTCTTGTCCTTCCTTCTTTACGTACTGTTTATCATGCTTTGTGTAGGAAGAACCCATAAATAGAGCAGGGTGACTTTAGTAAGAACTTGAAACTCTCCTGTTTACAGAAAAGTACAATGTGTGGTATATGAAAATATCTGATTGAATATGATTTTGACTTTTTTTGGTTTTCTCCTGTTTGCAATTCATGTTTTATAGTCTCGACCAGTTCTTTTGTTCCAAAATCGTTTTTCATTTGTAGCTTTATTGTACACTCTCAATATGTTATTGGAAGCAGAATGATAGTTCAGCTGTCCATAGCCGTCACTCGATCGGCGCACATGAATTTTGATGCGGACCAAAGTATTAGTACTACGTTTTTCTATATCAACCATGCAATTGTTAAACTGATTCCCGTTGCATTGCAAGTCTATACAAGTTAATCTTCCATGAGTACTTTCAATATTTTGATATCACTTGTGATAATGTTGTTGTTTGCAAAAATATGTGTTCTGTCTTTAAAATTGTCAGATAAGAAAAAAATAGTCTACGAACCACATTCGTGGATAAAAGAATATAAAATTTAGACTTCCTTAAAAGTGAACTATATATCCTTCGTTGTCTTAATATTTTCTGTAGTATCAAGCGAGCAAAAGTATTAGCATCAAATTATTTCATTCAAATAAACGGCTATTGAAAGGTTTGTTATTCTTTCATGATATCATACAGTTTAAAAGTTGCTTAAAAAGTTGTCTCTAAATTTTGATTAACATTAGAAATGAAAGGAAAGGGAGATAACTTGGAAAAATCATCAAATTCAAACATTTGCAATGTTTATGCAAGAATATATTTCCTATTCGGGAAAAAGGTTATGAAAACGTTCATAACAATATAACCAAGACCATTTCTCAATAGTCGAAGAGCTTCTATTAACCTTCCGCCTACGAAATTGTTCCCATTCATCAAATCAGTGGAATGAATACAATATCAAATATTACGAGCATTCAAGGGAAAGCTGAACTATTGTTCAATTTCCAAAACTCAGCCCAATACCCCACGCTACAAAGAAATTCAGTTTTTGACCGAACGAACAACAGCAGAACCTTTGATGTATCATTTCTTGTCAGATATAGCTTTATACACTTTCAAAAGATGGAAATATGTGGGATGTCTTTCGTCATGATTTTTTGTCACTGAATTTGAATACAACACCATGTTTTATTTTTAAATTGGACATTGATAATTGATGAAAAGACTAGAGAACTGGTAATATATGTAAAAAGTAATATGTATGGAAAAGCAAGACATAATGAAGGAATTGTATGTAAAAGTATGAAGTTTAAATTTACCAATATGTCTTCACTGTCAAGATTATCGATGTATCAGTTTGTTTCCCATGAAATGGCACCTCTCTTATATTATTATGTATACTTTGTATTAAGGTTGTTTTTTACAATTTATCCATTTATAAAGCAGACGACAGTGAATCATTCTGTCTGTCGAATAAGCTTATCTTATCATCACTAATAACAGTAATAAGACAGGCAAACATGACCTAAAGATAGATTACACAAACAAGCTGAATGTAATGATGGTGTATTTGTCACCCAGAGCTTGTAATTCTCTGTATCTTCATGTTTTCCGTACATTTTTCTTCTTCAAAAGACAACAACAACCGATGTTTGTCAGCTATTTGACACAGCCATTATCAAGTCATACACGCATGCGCATTATCTACTACGAGCACTACACAAAGAGTACACTACAGCAACTGTCAGAGAACTGTCAATTAACAATTTACTGTCATATTAATGTGTTTCCACATACCATACGGTGTGGTTCTAATACGAGGTAACACAATTTTTGATATACCGGTGTTTTCTTGTTGGTTCCGAAACATAGAAAAACAACATATGTTGTATCAGTCAAAATGTCACTATTAGAGTGGTTAGGATTCCGGAGTTTGGCAATTTAATACAAAAAAAATCATACAAGATCATTTTGATACAGATCCACCAGTGCTTGGAATAAAAATAAGAGGGCCACGACGGCCCTTTATCGCACACCTTAGTATCGTAACACTAAGGCATAATTTAATCATGGAAAGTTATTTGTCATGGTAACGAGTTATCTATCCCAACAAGAAGTTGTTGAAATCAACCGACAACAGGGGCTGGGCCAAGATTGACCCTGGGCCATGATTTGAACAATCTTGGAAGAGGTCCACAAGACATTGCTACATCCCAAATATCTAAGCTGTCTCTAGGCCTGTGGTTTTGGACAAGATTTTTTTTTAATTTTCCGATATAAAATAGAGTAAATCCCGGGGCGGGGCCAATATTGACTCCGGGACCATAATTTGAACAAACTAGGCCTTGCGGTTTCGGAGAAGAAGATTTTTTAAATTTTCCTATATAAATCAAGTGACCCCCGGGGCGGGGCCAATTTTGACCCTATGGCAATAATTTGAACAAACTTGATAGAGGTCCACTAGACAATGCCACATACAAAACATTGAAGCCATAGGCCTTGTGGTAATGAACAAGAGGATTTTTTTAATGTTTTAATTTTGACCCTTGGACAATAATTTGAACAATATTGGTAGAGGTCCACTAGGCAATGCTACAGACCAAATATCAAAGCTCTAGGTCTTCTGGTTTCTGAGGAGAAGATTTTAAAAAAATCCTATATGAAATAGAGCAAACCCCGTGGCAATGCCAATTTTAACCCCGGGCCATATTTTGAACGAACCTAAGGAAGAGGTCCACAAGAAAATACTGTATACAAAATGTCTAAGCTCTAAGCCTTGTGGTTTTGGAGAAAATGATTTCTAAAATTTTCATGTATAAGCCTGTATAAATTCTTTTGTTTTGAAGAAGAAGATGTTTGCATGGAATGAAAGTCTTTGAAAAACTTTGGTAGTGCATTAAGCAAGGAACACACCTGTGAAGTTTTGATGAAGTTGACCAATTAGTTTAGGAGGATACGTTGTTTAAATAAATTGTGGACGACGACAGACGACGGACATAGTTCTATCCTAAAAGCTCACCTTGGCACTTTGTGATATTTTTACTGTTATTTTAACTGACGAAAAAAAACAATACTTGTTCACTCAAAACGTTCATACCAATAGTTAATTTTAAATAATTAACTGTGTGTGTGGAAATCTTGCTTATTTCCTTCTTCAAAATCTTTGGTATCTTCATCGTTAAATGAAATATTGAAACAAACAAGATAAGTATATCCTAGTTGATGTGACTGTCAGCATACTTGAAAAGAACTAAACCAATTTAATATAAGCACGTCTTAAAAAAGAATCAATTGACATACGATTGCGAAATGAAGATACTGGGATATCAAGCCGTACGACAAACCGGATCCTCAATGAGGATATGTATGACATATTCAACACCACATGAACCACAATAAAACCACAATACAGTACATGTAACTGTATTCAGATATTTTTTGTTAAACAAATTAACAAACTAAATCCGTGTGGTATTTTGTTTTGATTTTTTGCTATTTATTGATACGGATGTTTGTATATTTATTCATTAATCACGCGTATGTGTTATCTACAAGTCATTGATTTAATTTGTTCTGTTCTGTCCTTCTCTGCACTTTCAAGTTTTATAAGTTATGGAATGAACGCTATTAATGAAAATGTTTATCAACAAAAAAACAAAAAAAAAACAACTCATTCGCCTTTGATATTTATTTTGATATGTAGGAAATTTCTACTTAAGTATTGCGCAATCCACGTGTTTTATTTCAAAATATATCTGTTGGAGTAAACGTAGAAGTAGATTATCATCGCACCAATTAATACGTAAATAAGTTTTTATCGCCCTGAATCCTTGACCTATGGTTGTTATTGTTGTAAACATCCTCGTGATAAGGAATTGTGCTCCAGGCTATTTATAGAATTGAACATAAATCGTTTTGACATTAACAACTGTTGCCACTCATACGTATATATACAATACGAGGAATAGTTTATATACTACAGTTTCGCAAATAGACCAAACAAGTTCTGTTGCCATTGGTGTTGTGGATTGGACGCAATAACTCGCGATGAGGTCTCTCATTTTTGTGGCTGTTTTTGTCTTGGCTTTTATTGGTATGCATACGTTCTGACTTTCCTTCTTTTAATTATAATCACAATAATTAAAACATGTGTATAAATTTAAATTATACAATAACTGTTGTTGATTATTGAGAACAATATTGAATTGTTTGTTAATTAAAGTTCTGTATTGCACGTTGATTAGAGTTAAGAGTTTGTTATTCAGCTATTTTGTTTATCGACTGCAATGGAGTTAAGCGCAGAGGTCAGGGACAGGACCACCCATTTTCGCTAGGTTGCCAATCAGTACCGACATGACTTCATTACTCATAATTGCTCGTTTAATTCGAATGGAACAGTCATAATTCAGTAACTCCAGACAAAGTACTGCTGTATGGACCGTACCACGTAGTTACATTCCGATAAATGAGTTGATTACACCGAGGTGAAATATATTAACGAACATTATTATGCTGATGCAAATACAGATTTCAAGTGATCAGTATTGACTGGAAGTAATCTAAATTTTAGTTTATATGTTTCCATATTTTTGTTTATCTTCGTACATATTGTATACGAGAGGTGTACATAAAACACGGTTCCTACGTGATTTCGCAATAAAATTGAAATACATGTATCCGTATGTTTCTACGCTGTGCAGGCACAGACTGGCTTAAAACACGCACTTGTCTGCAGCTGTGGTTCAGTGGTAAGTGTACCCATCTCCGTGGTCGAGTGGTTAAGGTCGCTGACTTCAAATCACTGTTACCTCTCACTGATAGAGGGTCGTGGGTCCGAGCTCCGCTACCAACCATGACTCTTTAAGTGAGAAAGCAGGCAGTTGCTTACGGAGGATGGGAGCCTAGTACTAATTCTTGGCAGGAGCAATGGTTAGGTAAACTGTCCGCCTCATATGACTCTGACTGTTGAAAAGGAGCGTAAAACCCGATATAAAGGTGGTAAGTGCGCCTGGCTTCTACCAAGCAGTTGAACCCGATGAAAAAAACGCGCGCTTAAGGACGAGTATAGGAAACTTTGACAACATTACTAGTATAGCGTAAGAAACATGACCTTAACGTTATAGAATGATCTTCTATTTACAGGGATCTCGTATTGAACATTTGTTTGAATCAAGTGTAAGAAAGGCCGATTTGATAGCATGTTCTCTCCCGTCCAATTATAAGTTGAACACCTCTCGTCGTATACAATATGACCGTAATTTATACATTTTATACTCTCATTGTCGAGTTCTTATTTAGATGAATACTTGTATATATCTAGTTAAACAAGCACCAAATTTTATACATTCATACAATAATTTTGTTACAGCCGTGGATGGAAAATATTGTGCCCCAGATGACACCACAGAGGGCTGTGAGCAATGTCCAAATGATCAACCGTGGGTAGAATGTGATGTTGATCCTTGCAAGAGAGAGGAGGAGTTTGGATGTCCCCTACATAGGGATGACAACCCAACATGCATGTAAGATATGTTTCCGTTATGTACAATCCAGGTGAATTCGCTCTTGGGGAATATATCACTTAGTATCACTGCTAAACTCTAAACAGTCATTTTATACCCCCGCATTCCCATTTCCAGTCGCAGACATTGCCGCTAATTTTCGACAACCCTCTCATTTCGATTTAACAGGAACGTTGCTAATACGTCATTACCCTACCGGTACTGGAAGTATCCATACGTCAATGATACTTTATTAGTGACAAACAAACAAAGAAAGGAAGTTTTGTGGATTCAAATGACATTTAGTTCCTATATTTTCTGATTGTGTGGCTAAAACATTATTCTGTGAATGTAGTTTAATGAATGACATCAACTTATGCACAAATTTACGCGATTTAGATAAAAAAAAATCTGCAAAAACAGTAGTTTTAATATCGAAATGTTTAAATACAGGGTTGCGATAAATTTAGTGTCCGTATTCAATACGTATTGGTCTGACCACAGACACTTATTTAGTCAAAATTCAAGCCCGTCAACAACGGTCGCTCTTATTATTATCCAAACATATAGAAGGGGCGACCATTTTTGATGGGCTTAATGTTTCATTACACAATTGTCTGTGAGTCTGACTGTTCGGCGTTTGATTATTTTTGTTCAAATCAGTGTAGATTCTGTGATACATGTAGTTTGTTTGTCTGTACGTTTTTTTTTATTATTGTTTATTTAGATCGAACCAGTGTGGTGGCTGTAGAGATGAGTGGTTTTTACCAAGTGGAAGACAGGTCTGGTGCTGGGGACCATAGGTGTGATGCAGACATAAGATATAGCTACATCCGTGTACGACCTTGTAATTTAAGATACATAAAAAATGCAGACAAATGTAACTATAGTTTCGTCATGTGTTGCAACCAAATTTCGTCTAACAATTACATACACATTTAAGAGAATGAGTTTTAGTCTTAAAAATAACCGTCATTAATTGATATAGACTGATAGATTCAGCCAGTTCTTGTCCTATTAATATATAGGTCCAGCTTCTATCAAGAGATTTAAACACGTTTACAAGATCAGCTATTCCTGAACTTAAGTTTACTTAAGTCAAATGTCGAACTTAAGAGCATTTTGGCAGAGACTGAAATATGAGCAGATCATTTATAAACATGGATAACTAATATTATGTTGTATAAAAAAATACGATGATTTTCTCCCGATGCGTGAGTGTGTTCTTCAGGGTCAGACGACGCTGTCATGAACACAGACGAATTACTGTTTACAAGTCAAGATACACATTGTTTCCAAATCAATCTTGTAAAATACACATTACAATTTACTAGAGTAAATTATTCATGAATTAGCCATAGGTCATCATAGGAGCAGAATAACTAATACCTGTTCTCGTATGTGTGAATACAAGAAACAGATTTCCCGTAAGACATTAATTGCCAGTAGGTATGTGACTTTAAGTGCATTTGTTGGCATCTGGCCTATTACTTATTCGTATTAGGCCTATGATTAGGGGTTTCTTTGACCAATCATTTGTTGGCTTCTTGCCAATCATTTGTTGATATCTGGCCTGCCACTTGTTGATATCTGACCCATCATCTGTTGGTTTCTTGCCTATCATTTGTTGGTTTCTGTCTGTCTGACATATCATTTGATGGTATCTGGTCTATCGTTTGTTGAAATCTTGCCTATCATTTGTTGTGTTCTGACCTATCATTTGATTGTATCAGAATTACTATTTGATGGTATCGGGCATATCTTCGGTTGGTTTCTGACCTATCATTTGTTAGTATCATGCCAATCATTTGTAAGTTTTCCGCCGATACGCCATTTGTTGGTATCTCGCCCATTATTTGTTGGTTTCTGGTCTATCATTTGTTGGTATCTCGCCTATCATTTGTTGGTTTCCGGTCTATCATTTGTTGGTATCTCGCCCATCATTTGTTGGTATCTGGTCTATCATTTGTTGGTATCTCGCCCATCATTTGTTGGTATCTGGCCTATCATTTGTTGGTTTCTGGTCTATCATTTGTTGGTATCTCGCCTATCATTTGTTGGTATCTGGTCTATCATTTGTTGGTATCTGGTCTATCATTTGTTGGTATCTCGCCTATCATTTGTTGGTTTCTGGTCTAGCATTAATTTTGTTGGTATCTCGCCCATCATTTGTAGGTTTCCGGTCTATCAAATATTCGTTTCTGCTCTATTATATGTTTGATGTTTGTGTCTATATTTGCTGGTTCCTGACCTGGCAGAGTTGTAACTTGTTGTTGTTTTGTAGTTAATCGTATCTTACATCGCCCATCCCAGTCTCATTGTGTATTTTGCGACTAATTAGATGTTCCGCATGAACAAACTACGGCATGTGTACTTTAGCCGTTCAAAGAGACTGATGTCCTCAAACTTAAAACCGTGCTAAGAAAGTTTTTCATTCTGATGGAATTTAACCTTGGATCTCTTTCTGAAGTGACAACAGTCTCCATTTCGGACAAGCTTAATGTTGTCTGTACAAACATCTTTGGTGTATGAACACTCAAGCGTAAGAAAGGAATTGTTTGTTTCTGGTATTTCCAGAGATCCTAGACTTATTTTTAGGCCCAATGAACATTTCTACCTTTCCACACGATTTTCAAGAACCAAAATGAATATGAAAGAATCCCGACCGACCAACCTACCCCGTATTTAATGACCATGAAAACAGAAACAAACCATTATTTTCAGGCCTCAGTTAAGCTTGTTAGTTAATTCATGAACATTTTAAAAAATAGATAAACTCGCTCCATGAAAGCACCTCTGAAGAAACAGAGATTTGTGTAACAAGAAAGCAAGAGCACATGATTGTCACGTATTCTTCAATGTCCAATGGTACCCGGTGACTCTGTAGTGACCTTTGATGCAAGCAGGCATGAGACGGGGACCAGTACTACAGTGGAACGTCTCTAACCAGGACTTGTCCGGACCTGAGGAGAACTCTGGATTACAAGGGTAATCGGATTAGAAATGTTTTTATTTGCTTACGAAATATGCTAAAAACAAATTATTTTAAAAATTCTAAGCCGAACATTGTCTCCAAACAGAGTCACTTAACTGTTTTGATAAAAATTAAAAATGGTCGGTGTCGTATGCTAAACGTTCAAATTGGATTCCATTCGCAAGTGCTTTACACATCAGGACGAATAGACACCCAACACTACTGACAAAAGGCTTGTGTTCTAGTAGTATATTGTACCACATTGTACATTGTATTCTTATATCCTAGAGGTTACCATTTTTAGATTTTGAATTGTAAAAACAGACTGCTTTTGTATCAACTTATCTCGCTGGCATGAATTTTCGCCCAAACACTAAACAACTATATTTTGGTGCTGTCTTTTATTTTTGTAATTTCAGTTTTAGTCAAAGATCGCGAGAGATCACGAGAATGTTATTACCGTCGTTTATTCGCATATAGAAATTCAAGAAAATTCGTCCTACGCTAACCTTGTTTTAGTTCCTGCATTTTTATAAATTATTCTCACATGTAGCATTAGAACCAAATATTCATGTAGTTGTGTACTGAAGGATTTTTTATCAGAACGCGGACGAACGACTGTAAAAGTGATGATACATATGTCCGGACACCACATAAAACGTAGTGTTGTGAAAACCATATCTATACAAATAATAATGCGTCTGTTGTTTAACACAAATTAACACCCCAAGTTACGTAAGGAGAAATATTTCTTCTTTTGAACTGAAATGTTCAGTGCAGGGTTCTAGACTGACATTTATATCATGACCACCGAGTACGAGTAAGTGCTTCCAGGAAAAATAAATACAAATATATCGAAATTCTTACGGTTTACAATTACAGCCATCAGTGCATTATTTTTGTATTGATAAATTCGTTATATTCGTAAATCTTTCAGTAGCTTAAACTCTTAAACACAAATACAAAGTTCGTCTTTTATTCCTTAAAACATATTTAAGCTGGTCTTTGATAATCCTGTACTGAGAAATTTCGAGGGCTCAGCGCAACACTGTCGTAACTTGTTCTTATTTCAATATGAGTTACAACACTGTTGCGCTGAACCATCGATTTGGGAACACAGCAACATGGATCAGTGACCAGTTTTGAAATATAGTACAACCTCTCCAGAACGACCATCCCTTGAACAACTACCTCCCTTCAACAACATCATGATTTTCCCACTGCACGATTTAACTATTTATTCATACTCTCCAGAGCAACAACCTCTCATTAACAACATAATTATGCTACTCTCCAGAGCAACAACCTCTCATTAACAACATAATTATGCTACTCTGAAAGGGTGTTGATTTGGAGAGGTTGCATTATACATGTATACTCAGTGTTACTATTTCGTACTCAGTGCCGAATATACAACATTAAAATATGTACCAAGACTAACACTATAGATTTTATAATACAGAATATTTAGTTAAGTGGATACCTAATGCATGAATCAAAGCACTGAGAGTACTGTCAGTACCTGCGCTTCATCTCTATTATGTAGTTCATGATAGAAAACGAAATTTTCGGAATAATTTTATTGCAAGTAAAAGTCAGATTCACTTTTAAGACATATTTGTAGATAAAATAAGGCCTACTTTATTTCTAACGTCCAAAAAATCGTTCGGCACCCCTCCATCGACTGCGTCCCGTCAGCTAGAGGTACGGAATCGGCTGCCAAAATGTGGAAAGAATAAAACATTCGTAAAATGAAATCATTTTTTTACTAGAATTGGTTCTGTATTAATTCTTAAACTTTAATCGTAAATTCAGTAATTATGGGCCAGCTAAGTCCAGGTAAATCTATATTGAGATTCATGATGAAATTTAATGGTCACTCGAGTTAAGTCCCTTTAAATGTACAATGATCTGTTTTGCCTGACAGTAAACTGGTTTCCGTTCCGTGATGCATCAAAGGCTTTGTACAGACTAGTCAACGGGAACCAATTTATCTTAATGTTAAGCAAGTCGTTTAATGCCAGAAAACCAGTCGTGTCCGATTACCAAACCGACACTATATTTCGCCGACCCTCAAGTTTCAAACAGCTAAGTACGAATATATCATTGGGGGGCGTATTCTCATACAATGTGTTTACAAATACAAATACATACAAATACAAATTTCATTTATAGGAGTCGGTATAGTCATAACACGAACATAACATTAACGATGTATCGCTATTGACCGACATCAAGTTTAGAAAAGTAAATTAAAAATGCATTCAAGTCTACTTCTCAAATTTGCTGAAGAGACCCTAAGCATTATCTTTCTTCTAGTCTAATTGACGATTTACAGTTGTTTTATACAAACATATTACAACTAATGCTTGTTGTCGAGAATAAAAAATATGGGATTGAATATGGTTAATTTTTGTTTAGATCATTTATTTTTTAAAATGTGCTGCTTTTTAACACTCGATAGACAATACTATTTATGCATTCCATGTAGCCCCGGCGATCGTGTCAAACATATACCCAATGAAATTAGAAATCCCATTAAATATAGAATTACATCAATGCACATGTTGACAAATCATGTATTTGAATATAAAACAAAATATATTATCGTGAAAAAACCTTCGGCGGATTTGCTTATACAATGATACATGCCAATGAATTTGTCACACTGAATTTAAATGGTATTATATGGATGACAATTAATACTTTAGTACGATGATCTGTCATATTTCACGAATTATTCGGAAAACTGTATTTAGCATCATAATGCCGGAAATAATCCAACTACAAAATACGCTCTGACTGATAAAAATGAAATAAATGATTTATTTATGCGGGGTTTTATAGCGGTCACTGTCCATGTAATATGTACCTCGCGTATTATATAATTGATAAAGCATTCATAAGCTAGAATTATTTCATCATAATGAATCAACTTTATACATAATTTACAAATATTTGCACCTGGTAACTATCTCTTGTTTTTCGATTGATCACTGCCGACTTCGTGTATTTATTAACCATACTTTATGCTTGTGTTAATTTTAACATCTCGAAGACTGTATATTATACAACTACATGAAAAATGTCAATGAATTAAACATGGTAAATAACCGATAACAGGTAATCCTAGTCGGTTATACATTGCTGATTAATTAATACAATGAGCCAGATTATACACATGACTAGGTAACTTATAGACTGTATATAACACTCAACTTAATCCGTAGAATAAAATAAAAAGAACTTTAAATACAATACAATCCGGGTTGTTTTAAACTTTAAACGCGCCTTATAAATAACTTTATCCATACATTGTGGCCAATGCGTTAATCAATTGCAGACGGGCAGACGAAATTAAAAAAAAAATTAATTTCATAGTTTACAGAATATTTTTATTCGTTATCAAATAAACGTTTTTCTTCTTCATTATAGTAACGTTCCAACAGACGATCATTTTTTGTGTCAAACGCCGTCTGCGCCGAGATTAACGTATTAATTTTAGCGATTATCGCCGCGCTATTGTTGTTGCTAAGGACGTAGCGTTCGGATAACGTCTGTCTTCCTGTTGGTCAACTTTCTTTTTGTTGTTTCAAAACAAACGTTAAAAATGTAATAGAGGAATAATTAACGTGTTTTGAAGATTATCTAAAATAATTTGGAATTAGTGCATAAAAGTGGACTTTTTGAGGTCGGTATATTTTCGACCGTGAGGAATTATAGTTTGGAGTAATTCGGGCGGACGTTTAGCAATAATGGCTACCCAATCACAAGGAACCCATCACCAGCTGTACGGACCAGGGAGGAACTTGAAGTTTAAGAACATAAAAGATACACTGACACAATCTCACGTGTTACAAGATGGGGAGTATAACTTTACGAGCAATAAATTGAATAGGGATATCTGGAGAACAAGCCACAGTACAGATTTCTCGGTAAGTTGGAAAATATTTCGTTTCTTTCTCATCCACAGAAAGACCAGCTTCTTCTTTTTCTTCCCACATAAGCTCAATTTCTTTCAGTAAAGACCAAATACCCATACGAGGATTCCGTCTGTCGCCTTGGCCACTAGTAAAGATTAGTAAATTAAAAGAACTGATATAATTTAATACTGCAACAGACGTTAAATTCGGATGATTTCTGAGTCAATCACTGGTAAATAATAAGCTTTTTTCTTCCATTCTATATGGAACACACAAATCCAGTTGATAAAATCACTGACAAAAACAAGATTACATTAGGTTCTCTTGCACACTCACTACAATATTTATAATCAGAGATATCAGTTGTAATAACATAATATATCGACCTTTCATACAAAAATCGTTCTGGCAGTAAAATACATTCATTTCAGGATAAAGAATGCCTTGATGCATTGATATAAATAATCATATTTCGGAATGGAATGCTTCATGTATACTTTATTTTGAAAACCCAAAAAATATTGACAGATAAGTTGAAGAGGGCATATAGAAAATTCCCCAGTCTAATTTGACAAAATAATTCCAATACATGAAATATCAAAGTAATAACATTTAAACGGTAACGTTAGTATTTTATTATTCAGTAGATGTAGATATTGTAATTGCAATAAGTGGGAAGTGTTTATTACATCTACGCTTAAAATACTGATCTAGAATTTTTCCACCACCATTACAAAATTGTTAACAATTACACTACAGACAGACGTGGCGGAGTCAAGGAATAGCTATAATATGAAATAGTTGCAAGTTACTTACTAGAGTTTAAAGTGAAACACGGGGTCCGTTTCATCAATGTATTGAATCTACGATGTGTCGTGTCCGTTAAGTAAAAATTTGTGACAAAAAAAATTAAAATGTCGTAACACCGTTTTATCAACACCATCGTAAGTGCAGAATTGTAGTTACGACAATGGTACTAGAGGTTAAATGATAAAAACAATGTAGTGGATTAAAATTGGTAGAAAGGATGTAGCTGTCCAGTAAAAGAAATTAACTTGTTGCTAGCTAGTAGGGACACGGATAGACCATTCGACAGACATATAGTGTGTGGAAAGAAGGATAATGATTAATGAGTGATCTAATGTGTCCTTGAGTAAGTTACCAGGTAATTCAGGTCAATGTAATCTTTCAATCGCTAAATGATTCGATTTTTTATGATCTGTGAAACTATGAAAGACTCAGATAAAGACTCATTTCTTTTTCTGTTCTTTTTTATCTACGCGTTGGTACCTCCTTTTTGCTGAGTAATAAGCCATTCATACTTAGTTCTCATTTGTTCAGACAGTAAAGGAGTTTGACACAGCACTCATTATATCGTTATTTTTACAAACCTCTTACATTTAGAGAAATCGATGTAGCAAGTCTTTTTTGAAGAATATAAAGCAAGCATGATTAAACGGAACACAGGCGTTAGTTTGAATGAAAAGTAAATTACTTTATGTACAGTGAAACCTTTCAGCGAAGTCTAACACAGATAATGAAGTAATAAAGCTTGCACACACAAGTAACCTTTAATCAGAGGTTTATATCTGGTCTAGTACTATATTAATATGCGAGTGTAACAGTGACTTTTGCGCGCTCGTTGACATTTATGCACAGGTGAACGCTATACAGGGTCTGACTATATATATTTATTTACAAACGAATGATTGTACAAAAGAGGCTCAAACAAATGTCAAGACAATGTGTAACAAATTGGCCACGTTTTATCAGCGACAATTTAACAATGAAAAACAACTATGCGTATTGTATTAATACATAAACGGCTTAATGCAATTATGTTTTATGTGGTTTGTTTATCGTAAAACAGCCGACTGACATAATAAATTATGTAATAATTTAGATGACAGTTTGCGATAAGAAGTTTATTCAATGCAGTTAATTTCTATGCGTTAAATTATTAAAGCTGTTTATAACGTTTGTTGTTAACGAATACGAAATATCGACAGTCGCGGAAATCTTTTTGACGACAAAAATATTTTTGTTCAACATTTAATTTTTTAAAGGTCTATATTTTATATTTGCTGGGACCAATATTGGTCCAAGATATTTGTCAGTAGTCTGAAATGGGTATGGCACTGTCCAGAGCGAAAATCTATTTAGTGTAAACCAAACTTTAATTGTAAGAGTAATGGATCCATGCAAATGTAGTTTGACTTAGTTCGAGACACGATAAATGTATAATACTAGTATGATGAAACATAGTTGAATATTACAGACATATAGAAAAATGCACCGTTCCAAAAAAATATACATAAATATTTTCAATGTTTTGATACATTATCTTTTATGAAAAAATTCTACATTAAATTATTGGGAAACATTAATGAATATATGCGATTTCGACACCTACACATATATATCATGTACAAACATTGTTCATTAGTCAGCTGCTAATCTCCGTTGGATTATATACAGCGGTGTTTTAGGATTAGTGGGCACACATTTTCTAAACTACCCCGCGCTATATTGCCGCCTGATATCAGTTTTCATACAGAAAAGAGGCCAACGCGTAGACATAATTGTAAGATCATTAATATTTGATAATGTACCGACAAGTGATTATTGAGCAAATATTGAAAATACATGATATATTGTTACCATTGTCAAACAGGGGAAATAAAATAACTTTTAGTTTAACGGAAACCTGATACGTATCTTTGAAACTATAGACAACGAAACTATTTCACTTTCATTGGTGTCAATTACAATCATACATTTTGCTTGATCATTGATTTCTTGTTATTTGTAATTAGTGTAAAATGAATATGGCTTTTCACAATTGGTTTTCAGCTTTGAAAAATGAAAAAATAAACGTCGATAGCTAAGTTATGCTGTGATTATAAAATGGATTCATTTTGACAATTTAATGATACTATCTGATTTGAATATAACATTTGAAATGTGCGCCTCCGTCCTAGAGTGTCGACAAATGTACCTCAAATCTCTAGAACATGTATACACTCAACGAAAAAGAAAGTGTACACTTGGTTGGAAATAAATTTCTTTACATCTGTGGAAGCCAAATATATTATAAGCAAATTAGTTATCAAAATGTGCAAAAGTGTATTAGCTACATGATCTTTACTTTGAATTAAAATCTGAAAATAATCAGAACATTGTTTTATGCGTGATTGTTCATTCGTCTTTTGTTGCTATGCCCAATATGAAAATGCATACTTTTCCTCTCGGGGTAGCTTTATGACAAACTTATGATATTTAGTTCACTGAGTGTATGCCATTATTATTATCACTAGAAGCAGAAAATAATGACAAGTACAGTGAAACCTGTGAACTGAGGCCACCCTTGGGAAAGACGTTATGTGGCCTTTATTGATAGGTGACCCTTATTAGGTAATTTTGTTCTAAACAATCAATGACAGTTTTTAAAAAAAATACTTTTATTCACAGGATAGCCTTTATTCTGAGGTGGTCGTCGTCACAGGCTTGACTGTTTATTTATAATTTCAGTGTAAATGTGTCTTTTTTTCTATTTTTAGGGAGCCGTTTTAGATCCCTCATCAAATCAAGGGACCAGCAGTCAGGTAAGTTAATCGTACTCGCATAATGTTACCATAATATTCATGTAAATGTACATATGATCACTTAAGATTACTTAACAAGCATTAAATAAAATAAAATATTTATAATAAGGATAATGTAATGATATACTTCATACACCATAATTACTTACTTGTTTAGTAATACAACCAATAAATACGACTGTCGTTTATTTTGTATAAAACAATATTTAATGTAACACTGTGTCGAACTGTTAGTAATGTGTACATTAACGGATATTGAAGTCGAATGCTAAAAAATGCCTTTTGTAAAGTTAAAATAATTTGATAAAAGTATGCTCTTGGATCAAGTACCAAGTACTTTTTAAACGGACCTTCAACTTTGGACACAAACTTGCCAATATTGTCATAATATACGAGAGATGATCATTAAGTTCGTGGACAACCATATATATATATATTGGTAGGTACACGGACCACTGTCTAGATAAACAGTGTTGTACAATTAAGATGTAGCTTCTCTACAACATTCATGGAACTTTCAAATTTTATAGTGTTTGAAAATGTGTTGAATTCTGCTCATCTGGTGCGAATGCAAAAGTAGTCCTATATATGCTGTTCGAGATCACTAGAATTGTATTTTCCGAATACAAAATTAATGAAAGAAATCGATAGTTCAAAAACTTATAATATCATACTTCATATTCATGTCTTGGGTAGACGTATTACATTTGTCTTGACTAACTTCAGACGCCACTTTTTTGTAGTTTGTATTTTGAAAGGTTTGAGCGCCTGTGTTTCCCCGGTCCTGCACGTGACGATCTGGTACATACATGAACGAAATATTTTCATGAATTAGCATTTAAACCAGCACAGACATACATGTATATACGTAGTTCGAATACTAGAATCAATAAATCGGTCAAACTTCATATTGATGCCAGAGTTTTGGCTAATTTTAACATTTTTGTAATCAAAACGTATACATACCAAAATAAATTACAAAAATAATAATTTTTATTTGAATATAAGAACCCAGTCTCTCGTGCTATCTATTATTACACCAGACGATAATACTTCATTGTCAGTATCAATATTGATACTAAAACTCAAACTAAAAACTTCGAAGTTGGAAACATAACTTGACACATGTCCGATATAATCTTCCATATTAATAGCATTTATTCAAAACTTAAGCAGATTAAACACAGACGTATTATGTATCTATTCTATTAAATGTAAACATGGACAGCTTTGTTATACACATGAAATTTGATATATGCCTCAAATACAAAAGTTTAAATACCGCTATATACATGGCGTAATATATTGATTGATCATGTATTCTATTTGGCTACACATGAGATCCATCTCTTACAACGATACCATTAAATGACCTGATTTAAAGATTGACATTTTGATTGTGTTTTGATAAATCATTCTTTCAAGAGATTTGCTTTCAATGAGTACACAAGAAAAATATCAGATTATGTATTTAATTGTACTCAAATCAATTTATGCATGATTGGGAAATGATATACAATGTACGCTAAATCAAGCAAGTTAAAAGTTAATATAACTTTTCCTGGTTCAAACAACAATTAATGACTTTATTATTCTTCACATTTCTAAAATTAATGATAAAATAACAAGTACATTGTAACTTCTCCAAAGTAAAATCCTTTGGGAGTAGCAAAATTATATTGTTGTTAAGAGGTTGTTGCTCTAGAGAGGTTAAATTAATAGTTAAATCGTGCAGTTGGAAAAAATCATGCTGTTGTTGAAGGGAGATTGTTGCTCAAGAGAGGGCCGCTCTGATGAGGTTGTACTGTATGTTACAATTAAGATAGTTTGTTGTATACGGGTCAGTCAATCAAACTGCATGTATACTTGTAGTTACTTGCACATACAAAAAACACTTTTTTCTGTAGATGGTTGCGAACGCGTCTTTGAGACATGTCTCAAGTTCAGTAACTATTGACACATAAGAGTGCCAACAGCATTACTATCATCATAAAAAATGTCAGTCACAGATGTGTACCTATAAAACCCGTCATCCAGATGTACACATGTAATAATACATATATACGTTTCTTTTACGACAGATATAATATAAATATTTCAATGTCCATTGATCCCGGTATCTCTCGTTTACGTCTCTAATTTCCCAGCAGGGAATTAAATCAACATTACAGCCAATAAGACAATCGTAAACATGTCAACAATCGTTAAATGGTACTACTTAATGCTTTGCTAAACGTTCTATGCGCAATGTTGTAGGTCACTTGAGGATCATTGAAGGGCACTTGAGGTTTATAATTATGTCAAAAATGAATCAAAGTTGACTTAGAAGATTTTTTTTCTTGCCATAATTTTTTCCACCCTTATAACTGTCGACACGCGTTATTTCCTTCAAGGAATAGACGGCAAATTCTGACCTCTGAGCTATATAGTGCTATGTAATTATACATTTACAAGAAACATAAGCAAAATAATCGCTTGAGGACAAAAAGGGAATCAAGAGACAAGAGCCGTAGACAGTTTGAATAATTTGAATATGTAGAATGAACTGTATGTAACAAGGTCATTCTCAGTAGGCAATAACCCATTCTTCCTTCAATAAATATATAAAAAAATATATATATAAGTATAAATGTTTGCCATGATGAGACCGACCTTGAAAAATGACTGCAATCCAAATTATTTCTAGGTAAAAACTTTTAGGTCTAGGATTTTTTTATATACAATGTATTATACTATCTGCATCTTACTAGTAATTAACAATATTCTCATAATTTATTTTAGAAAAAATATCATGAGTAATTTGAGCCAAGAAGGTGAACATAATCAATTGAGAGTAGTTAACATGGAATTTAACACTGGACCAATAGTAAAAACGTGAATGTTTGCCCCAACTGGACCTGTCCTGAAAAAGGCCGCTATCCATAAAAGAATTAAAACTTTCAGGCCTATACTTTTTTCCACATAATCTGCGTATTACTAGCACCTTTTACATTGTGTTGAATGAAAAAAATGTTTTCAAGCGTATTTGATTGACTCAGATAAGAAAATTCTCTACCTCCCTGTCCAAACTTGATTTCAAACTTTTGTAGCGTTAGGGGGTAAAACATATATTTTTAATTTAGGCCCTTTTTAACTTTCTTTCATTGAAGGCTGTCATATATTGATGAGCTTAATCTTTACTTACATCATTCAACAAAAGAACAGTATCGTATGAAGTTAATACTCACATTCAGCAGTTTTCAGATCTCTATGCCAATATTCGTTTTATTAAATATTTTTACATTATTTCGACGTATTCTTTGTAATGAACGAATGTGTGTTATCTTTACAGCTAGTTCATCATTTTGATATGGGAAACTCAACAGGCAAATTGTTAGACAAAGAAATATTTCGCCGCAGTACAACTCATGCTGATTTTGTCAAGAATAAACTACAGAAGGTAATACTTATATCATACATATTTAAGCAAAAAACATTACTACGCCATAAGTACCACGTCTAGATGAGCTAAATGCTTTTATTGATGTATTAGATGAGGACGTAGATTCACGTATCCTGTCAGGATAAGTTGAAACCCTTTTTATTAATATGAAGCATGCCGAATATGGTTCAATATTCAGCTGTAATTCCATCTCGGTGTCTGGACAATAAATACAATAGAAATACAATACTAAAATGACTTGGGCGCCTACGATATTAAGAATGCATAGTTTGTAAAAAATGTTCAAATTCGCACGTGTAGTATTTGAGGCCTGACCCTTAGCATTTAGCATGCGCTACTACATATCACAGCAATGTATTTAATGCCTTTATAGATCGCCCACATCGCTTTCCAGGAAGAAATATAATGTCTGGAATATAATATATAATTGATTAATAAACAGTATTCTATCATGATAACAATTCCCGAGTGCAGAAACAATAAGGACTAAAACTATTTAGACAATAGGTGTGTTTGATTTTAAAATTTGTATTAATATTAAATTTTGTCAACATATATGGAAAAGGCACGTATCAAGAATTTGTTTTTTGTAAAGTGGGTGGAAAAGTTAGATGATGCGCTTATTGTTAGTAATATACTAACTCTGAAAGATGATAAATCAGAAAATGATACTTCTGCAAATACTAACAAAAATATTAACTTAAATTTTCTGCAGTCTAAGAAGGACTTTATTCGGCTTACATTGCTGTAAGAAAAACGATCTGACTCTACGCCTTCTTTTTATTTCAGCCAAAGGTTTTTGGTGAGAAGCGGGAAGTGAATTGGCCGGTAAGAAATTCAAGATTATTTTCTTAACGTCGCACATAAAGTCGAGGTCCTTTGGAGACCCATCTAGCATTATGGTTGAGCAAATCCCCAGATGTTCAAATGCTAGTAGAACTACTTACCTTTCGTGAGCTAAATGGACAGATTTCTTACATTTAAAATCTTTCTCATCTTATAATATAGTTGGGATTCGAACTCACAGCGGTTAGGAGCTGAGCTAGTGATTACTAATCAGAGACTGTATCAATTCGAACTCGGAGTTCCCTTGTCATAGTTAAGGAAATACAGCTCTAATATAAATTGTTGAACAGTTATAGAATTGTATGTTATAACTGAATGACGTACAAAAATACAACAAAGTTAAGACATTGTTGATATAAAAAGGTATATTTGATCCAAGAATGGAAGAACTCCATACGGTTGCAGAAATTGAAGGAATATGTTTTAAACATTGTTATATTCGTATTGATAACACATGTTGTTCATACATTTTCTGCATTTTGTTTCCATGACAACAAATACCTTTTTGTTACTTTGTAGGATATGGCCCCTCGTTACCTTTCAGACAGAAGGGTCGGACCTTCCGAGTACACGACAAGCTTTATAAAAGATGTAAGTCAATGTTTAAATACATTTCTATACACTAGTGACACAAACACTTTGAACAAAGTTTGAGTGCAATTTGAACAAAACAATCTCATGCAAACACCGCATGCGATGATGTCTATATCATCAAATTGATTACTTAATATACAGACCTGTATTGTATTCCAATATCATACCACAGCCATATCAATAGCATAAAATATAATTACAATAGCTTACCATTATATTACCAATAACATACCAATTTCATACCAATAGCATACCAACTGCATACCGATAACATACCAATAGCAATAACACACCATGAAATTTAATATACCAAATACAGCAATAAATGAATCTTTGAATTGGTACTATGCACTTATAATTGAATGTGTTTACAAATGTTTGCGATATTATCTTAGTCACTGTTTCCTCATAAAAAACTGTATGATTTACATAATAATTAACCCTCAACATAAGTGATCTTTTTACATAATTATCAACCCTCAACATAAGCGATTTTGTACATAATGATCTACCCTCATCAAAAGTGAATTTTGTACAAACTAGTAATGATCTACCCTCAACATAAGTGATTTTTGTACATAATGATCAACCCTCAACATAAGTGATTTTTGTACATATTTCAGTTAAGACGTCGATCAGCTCCAAACTATCCACGTGTAGACACCTCCAAACTACAGTTACCTCTAGATCCCACAAAATTCTGGAAACAACGAAATACAAACTTTAGTCTAGGATGTGATGACGATGGGTAAGTTATACTTGTGAGACGTAAACATTGTTTATTTCTGGTTACCCGACCTAACTTTATTTTCCCCTCAATCTTCGACTTCGCATTAGACCCGAAGACAGGCACATCCATTTCCTTGCCTGCTTTACCTTTCTACAGCCAAAGAAACCTTGCCTTTTTAATGAGCACGTAACCAGAACAAAGCAAGGCCTTAAAATAATCATATTGTACTCATCTGCATAGCTGAATTAGGTAGAGCGTTTGATTTACAGACTCATGAGTTTGAACCCAAGATTGGACACATGTTCTCTGTGGTCATTCGGTGAAGCATTGCGTCTCAGGTCACTCGTTCTTCGTCCATGTTGCTGACTCTATCCTATTGTTGCATTGTCATAAAGTTTGATTGACTAAGCATAACGTAAATTTTCTTTATCACAGCTTGATAAGTGAGCAGCAACGAGCATATGGAAGAGGAGAACGTGGATTTGAGACAGACGCTGCCGACCGGAAGTCAACACGTGACATTGTGAAGGGTATGCAGGATATGGACAAAGTATCCCACGTCTTTAGAGGAGGAGATTATAATAATATTGGTAAGGTTTTGTTTACTCTTTTATATTGTTGTATCAAGGTTGGGTATATAGAGCATCCAATCAGCGTCCGCCTCCCTCAAAACTCCTGTAAGCTTAATGGAAAAACATGCGAATAATACATGTATAGTACAACCTCTCCAGAGCGGCCCTATGTAGAGCAACAACATCTCTATAACAACACCTTCAAAATTTCCCTAAGTTGATATTTACTCTAAATTTAACCTCTGTAGAGCAACAACCTCTAAACAACAGCCAATATTTGAAACTCCCACATGGTGTTGCTCTACAGAGGTTGTACTGTACTTTTGACAAGATACTACATTGTATATTTAGATTGCCCTTCGACAACATTAAACTAGCTATTCAACACCACTCTGATAAGCTTAATGTAAAAAAAACATGCGAATTATCCCAAACAATATACTAGTATTTCAAGCCATACTTTTGACAATCTTTCACCAAACATTCATATCTATAGTATCAAACACCACGTGTCATGAATTTTTGTACTTTATTTAACAGTTGGTGACTTTACGACAACAGTCAATGGTGATTTTGGACCCCGTACACTGCCACCTGGTGAAGCATCATTACTCAGGAAATTGTAAGTATGCATTGATCATTGTACAGCAAATGTGAACTAAAGATAAAATATAAGTATTTAGTTGATTGCAGATATTCCCTTAGCTACAATTTTAGACGTGGGGATCTTATAAGTTTTCTTTACTCGGTCATTAGGGTACATACTCATTTTTTTGTTCTATTTGATACCAGGTCATTAGACAATTTACTTTAGTTTTTTTCTGATTTCAGTAAAGTACTCGTACAGTCACGAGTCACGTAGGCTATCAAATGGTTATATTCTATAGTACAAACAATTGTTGTAATTATACTTATGATATACGTATAGGGTCATAGGGCAATTTATGTCATGAATTGCGAACGAATTGTATAAGTTGGTTGATTGAATGATTTTATTTTGGTAAAGATATACATATACATGGATATAAAACATGATTGCAAATATAAAAATTACACAGATGAAATAAGGCCCATGACATGTACATCAAAACCGAGGATGACACAAAAAAAACAACAGATGAACTCTTATTTCCATTGTGATCCTCTGTGTTGATGGCATGACATAGAGAAGTATTCTTATAACAGACAATGCTTATTCTAAACGATAACAAGCTGCAGACCTAAGATAATTTGTATTGACTGATTGCACTGGCAAACATGCTAAGGAAATATTATATGATATGATTAATGTAAGGACTATAAAGTAAAATAAAGTTAAAAAGGCTAAAAATAGTGATTTTACAAGCAGGCAACTGTTTGAAACCTACTAAACTAAGACTTATAGGCATGTACAATGTTCATTTATTATGGATTGTATAGATGGTACCATATTTCAATCATTACTTCACAGTAAGACAGGTAATATAGAAGAAGAAGATGAGGAAGATGATGAGCCTGGACCGTATGCTAACACAAATAAGTTACAAAAGTTTGCTAGAGAAATTACTGTTCCAATTGTATTCAAAGGTACGTGTGTAACTGTATATACAATGTATTCAAGTAGATATTCTTCTTGACTAGAAAATAATACGGAGTTTGTGGAAGTTCAAAATCGACAAATTCAACTTTTTCATAATTGTTACCATTATCCGTATACAAATTTGTAAACAGTGTACCGATATACATACAAGAAAATTTACAAAATATCATCAATCGACTATAGTAGCAGCAGCAGCAGCAGCAGCAGCAGCAGCAGCAGCAGCAGCAGCAACAACAACAACAACAACAACAATAACAACAATTTTCTTATGCAACTGACACAATTGTTCACAGCAATAGGTACGCAATAGCATACAAGGTTTCACAATGAATGAAAACCAGAAATACCGTTTTCTGTTTGTACTGTTGGAAGCGTTTAATATTATAGGGTATCTCTCTCTCCCTCTCCCGCTCTCTCTCCCCCCTCTCTCTCTCCCTCTCTCCCTCTCTCTCTTTCTCTCTCTCTCTCTAAGACAAAATGTGGCCTTACTTGTCAGGTGGCCTTCTTTTGAAGGTCATTTTGTTCTAAATATTCAATGTCATGTTTGACTGTACGTAATTTCATAACGTCCATGTGCATGTACATCATTTGTAATGATATTAATAACCATAAACTGATGACATATTTATGTTCTTTCAGACGCGGCAGATGGGCGTGATTACCAGAATAATGCACATTTCCACGTAATGATTTTTCATTTACAACTTAGTAATTATTACGTATATTAAATTCAAAACCATTTGGATTATTTCTATCAACATATTTTTCAAATCTTTGTAACTATGTAGAAGCAAAACCTAAGAAATTCTGGGAAACTGTGTACATTGGGAACATATTAATATCATCTTACAATGTTTCAAGTTTCAATATTTTTATGTAGAATATACTTGATAACAGTACAGCTATAGATTGCATTATAGTTTATAGTATAAAGGAGGAGTCACTTATATGACAGCTAGATCATGTTTACAAAAAAAATAATAATAGAATATTATAGACGTGAAGGTACGTCTATCACCTCACAAGACCTTGAAAGGCAAGACACCCAAAGCCGTTTCAAAGATTTGAAGCTTGAAATAAATCACTAAACATTTAAAGGACAACTGAAGCTTCAGCTGGCTTACTGTATGAGCGAACCAATTTCCTATTTAGACCCCAAAAATATCAAACTTAAGAACAATCTCGGAGCACCAATCTTAATTTTATTCTCAAAGTATTATGGTCGAAAGAATAGAGCTAATCAATGTCCAAATATATACTAGTATTAAGATCAAGTGGGCTGTTAGACTGATGTATCAATCATACCAGTATTGTCTGATCATTATTAACGTTGGCTCTTTAAATCAAGAGATTATATGTGTATTATATCTATATGAGATTTGAGCTCAGAGACTAATCTTAAGTTTCATAATCTCAGGGTCAGGGGCCGTATTAACGAAGCTCCTAAGGAAAAAATATTCCTTAAGTTTGAAGATTTTCCTTACCTAGTGAGATTTCTTACAACCTAAGGAAATGATTTACCTTAAACTTAAGATATTCGTGAATACGGTCACAGGTCTATAAAGTTAGATAAATACACTTGACAATACATTATAAATCTGAGACTAAAACTGATTCTTATTGATGTTCTCTTTATCTTCCAGTTTGGACACGACCCTGAATCCGGACATTCTGTGTATGCCAAGGACTTTGCATTGTCGGCAATGGCAACAAGAGCGCCACCTGTCGTTAAACCGACACCATCAGCAGGAAAGGTATAATCATACAAATAGTCAAACCTGTGTTAGCAGCTACCTCCGAAATAAAGGTCACTCTGTGAATATAGACAATTCTTTAAGAAATCCATCATTGATCGTTTAGAAAAAAGTTACTTCGAATAATGACCTCCTTTCAATAAAAGTCACATTTTGTCTTTCCCTGGATGGGATTAATTGTTAGGATTGACTATACATACTCGAATGCATAACTTGCTCGGTACAAGGTCGAGGTATATAATCAGGTATTAAATCTCATAGAACTTCATAACGCTTGTAGTGACATTTTCTAAATAGCTTCAAATAATTTTTTTTTATATATATATGAAATACATAAGTCTATATACGGATGTGTTGTTCAAGGAGAGTCGCTAGGATATTAGCCATAGCGATTAGTATGATACAACTTCTTGGTTCAATCCGGATATAGCTAGTCGTAACAGCAGCACTGTTTATGACAAGTTGCAACGAAGTGGAATGGCATTCTTCTTCTTTTTAATGAGAGGATAGCAAAACCAGCTGACACCCATTGTCAGAACATGTTTTATCACACTATTGAATACGTGACATTTTGTTTTAGTTTATCTGAATTGATTCTAATTGTTCTCGTAGACAATACACTCATGACATCCTTATAGACGTATCAATTAATTATCAACTTATCTTTTTCTATTATAGTTGTTACAGTTTGATCCAAATCAATCCATGTATGGAGTCAGCTCAAGTTCCATAGATTTCCAGAACCACAAGTACGAACCATATAAGGTACGTAAATGACAAAGGGTCCAATTTAAATGACGTATCTATTTCGTATATCTTATAGGATACTTTGACAAATGAAATTCATAAATTGATTAGTTCTTAATATTTAGCAAGTATGCCTACACTCCTGCTTCTAATGATAGCTGCTGTTTTTTTACTGAACAAACTTTTAAAAAGCCAACTCATATAAATTGATATGCACGTGCTTTTCGAGTCATTTTTCATACATGTTACCTACCGTTCCGCTTGGGTACATTGGGACAAACAACACGAAATATACCAGCTAAAAATACTAAATCTGTGCGACATATTTGAATGAAGCGATCGATCGTCTTTTAAACAAGTGTAGATAATTACCATTATACATAGTGAGGACATCAGTTTTGTACAGGGAACTTCGAGAAAATTTTACAAATCTGTGAAATGTATAATACATATACATATACTATGTATTAATTATGAGATATTTATGTTCATAATCGTACATTAATTAGAATGGTATCATTGGAAAGAAGACGCTTTGTGTCATTCAATGGTACAGCTTGCAAAAAAACGATGGTATAATGAAAGCTAAATTACCAATACGCTGCCATACCACCTTATTATCAGGGAAACCCCAACTCGAACAAGACAAGTTAAGAACCAGATAGTTGTTACAGTTATTGTATATTTTCTATCTAACAGAATTCACAAGGACAAACAGCTCTAGATATGAACTTAGAAAGACGTGATACAGATAACGTGGTCTTCAGTTTTGATTTAGATAGACATAAATTTGATCGTCAAAAATCTTGTAAGTTACTCGTGTATATATACATAATATGTATATACAATAAAACCTCTGTAAAGCAACACCCTGTGGGAGCTGCAAATATTGGCCGTTGTTTAGAGGTTGTTGCTCTACAGAGGTTAAATTTATTGTAAGTATCAACTAAAGGTAAAATTTGAAGGTGTTGTTATAGAGAGGTTGTTGCTCTACAGAGGGCTGCTCTGGAGAGGTTGTACTGTATACACATTGCAATAGAAAATTTTAAAGATATAAAATCAATCCTGAGAACAAAAGTCACCCTTGGAAATGACAAAATATGGCCTATATTGTTAGGTGTCATTTATTTGGATGTCATTTTCTTTTAAATGATCAATTATGAATTTTTGAAGAATAATCTTTATTCACAGGGTGATCTTTATTCGGAGATGGCCAGTTACACCGATT
This sequence comes from Lutraria lutraria, assembly GCA_964023205.1. Taxonomy (NCBI): domain Eukaryota; kingdom Metazoa; phylum Mollusca; class Bivalvia; order Venerida; family Mactridae; genus Lutraria; species Lutraria lutraria. The sequence goes on along the minus strand of OZ026834.1, from coordinate 13,691,201 downwards.
TAACTGTACTGCCAATCGAACCGAAATAAACGGATCTCTGTGATGCAAAAACGTGATAGACAAAGTTCTGAATAAAGGTCAACTGTGTATAAAAGCCGTCATCCTCCCCTCCCGTTGATTTCGGCGATTTATTCCAAACTTATATTGTACCCGTATATGTATGTACATGTATTAGTTTAGTTATTTGGTATACATTTTGTATTTCTGTTTCAGTGAATCATTCCGACTTTAAACTGCCACCCAAGGGTTACAGGCCGCCTAAGCTCGCTGAGCGCCATGACGTGTATGTGGACTATCTACAGACAGATGATGCCTTACCATACCCTGCACCGGCTAAAGATACATCTGAAGCAGCTGTAAGTTACTTAGTACACGCGACACAGAGAAAACATGATTTTTTCTTGAACCATTCTTACATACTTCATGAATTGTGCATGAAATATGAAAAACTATATGCGCTCAATTATTTAAGAAAATATCGCGGTACATGGATGTCGTATTGCGATACGTATCGTCCCAACGCTGTATCGCAATATACATGTACCGGTATATCGTTGCACCACTAGTTTGTAGCATGTCCATACACTTATTTTTGTTAGGTCATATCTTCTTGACACTGTTTAGAGTGTGTATACCTTCAAATATGTAAAAATTATGCTGTATCACAAAAAATAAGAAAAACTACTACATATAACAGGAGATACAATCAAACACCAGGCCCTAATATTAAAACACTTTAGATCCGTGTCCGAACTCAAGTCTTATATCTTGTATTTTAGTGTTTCTAAGTTAATTATGATCAGACAATAATGATATTGTTGATGAATTAGTCTGACAGCATGAATAATCTTGAATATGTTTTTAAACACCAATCAGCTCTATCTGTTCAGCCATAATACTTTGAGAATGGAATTTAGATTTGATCTCAGAGACTGTTCTCAAGTTTTTTAACATTGGGGCCAATAATATTGATACTGAGCTCAACATCATATCTTAAGTATTATAAGTTAAGCAAAGACTAAAGTGTTAAGTTTTAAACATACACGTATAAGTATATACACATGTACGTGTTATTTACATAGTGCCTTTTAATGGAATCACAGAAAGTCACGAATAAAAGGAATTAGTTTAAAATTGATTAAAGATATAGAAACTCGATGAGGTGAAAAAGTTCTAATTCTTAGAATGTAATGATTACTACAATACGATATCAGTTCTGTAAGTTGTTGTTGATATTGTAATCGTTTATTGTACGGCGGCGGAAGCCCGCCGTACGCTCTGGAATGCTTATTTTTAAGTGGCAATGCAAAATCGCAACTTCTTGCGCGAAGCAGATTACTGACAGTGCCCGAAATATTCCGAAATATCCGCAATGGTCATCACGTGATATAAACAAAACAGAAATAGAGCGAGGTCACGTGTTACTCACACCAACTAGTGTTAGCTTGATGACGCAGTCGCTATTTATAGTCTAAGAATGGAGCGAGCTCGATAAACAACGACGGGAATGAATCTGCCCATCTGTCAATAAATGCAGCCGAAACTCTTTATGTCAAAGGACTTAGGAAAATTTTTTTGATCTAAATGAACTTCGATGTATAAATTATTAGAGAAATTCGCTGTGTTTATTATCGGTGTGTTGTAATAATCATTTAATCGTGTTATAAGATACGGAACACGGTATTTATACGTTTCAATGTATTTATTTTAGCAACATGTCGCAAATAAAACATTATAAACATATTCACACAGACTAATTCTATAATCGCGAGCGTGTACACTGACTTGTCTACGCAATTGTCGTTAATTAAATATCGATTTCGGAGCTCAATACAAAAAATGTCCGATCAGGTGAGAAATGATGACTTAATTGGTTCGACATAGACGGTCACTTTATGGTTCGATATAGATGGTCACTTTACAGTTGAAAATCTATGTTTGGGACCGTTATACCAGGTTTTTACGACAACGTACCCTCAGACAACGGAGTATATTATTTTTGGAGACTTTATTTAAATATTTTATATGCATTCCAGCAGATATTGCAACGTCTGATACATCGAGGTGATAGTTTCCCCTGATTTTAATTTTAGGGTGGAAACAGGGACTATATATAGAGTACCTCGTGAACTGTAGAACCATATGACCAGATTCATGAGATTCATGAAACATCAACGGCTTGTATTTTTGATGGAGTAGATGATCACTTTAGTTTCGGGATCAGTTAAGTCAAAATAACAAATTCGTTTGATCTGAAACTTCGCACATCCTGATAAAAAATGTTACATAGGCCACATTCTAGTATTGAATTGCCGGATGAGATTTTGCGCCGTACAAACATTTAACTTGTTAAGTACTGTAAGACAAGAAGTGCTCATGTTAGAGATAGTTTGTGTACCTCCGCCTGTACATTGTCCAATGTCATATTTTATCATTACAGCACAATTTTGCTGGTCTTAATATGCGAGGTAAGAGCGCATCAAAGAGACGAGCTAAGAAACGCAAGGAGAGTAAGAACAGATGGAGTGATGGACGGAGCACACATTTTGTTGTTGGTTATAATCCCTTTGATTTCAATTCTGAAACCACCATGAAATTCCGAGGAGGCAAAAAAGATGAACTTGAAATGCCTGCTGCTGGTAAGCCATTTGTGGTGACTTCGTATCATGAAATATACTCATAACATGCTGCATGTCATACGAATTTGTTTATTTTGTGTTTGACTAATTTATAAGCAATATCATATAGCTCGATTTGATGCTTGTAAAAAAGAGACCTGTTTTGGGTTATTACTCGCATACGAGTAATGTATATACAATGTAGTTTATTTGAGAAATTTGTCAATAACATAACACAAAATCAATTGAATACTAGTATACACAAATGTTCATACAACATAATATCAAAGAAAAGAATATCATTATTTATGCCGATAGTTTCTTTTTTTATAAAGTATATCTCCAAACTAAAAATATGTACATGTATTTAAAAAATCTGCCGACCTTCCGATTCCATATTTACTCGATATGGCCGCGAAAACTGGGTATTTATGTTTTGGACATAGAACGAGTTCATTGCCTTTAATGAAAGCCATATTTGTATTTTTGCAGGTAAAACCGAAAAGGTGGCCCCCAACAAGATGTTACATTTAACTCACAGTGAGAATATTCTGGACTTACAGGCCGCTGATCCTCATATAACTAACACAAGAGAAAGTCTCCCAGCTCGCATGTCATACATAGAACCAGTACCGGAACAATCAAATACTACATCTGTGATGAAGAAAGATTATGGACCCATGGTGTCTAGATCGTAGGTTTTCATATGTATAAAAATACATACACTTGATTCATTAACCTTAACAAAAAGTGGTATAAATGTCAGCCACAAATTTCACTCTTATTTTCGTAAGGGAATATTATTCTGGATGTGGGAAGTGAACATTTTGTAAACAAGGCAGATAACTAGATTTCTCAGCACAATATTCCATAGTTTATAATCTATCAATTGTTATATTCATATATTCATAATACGGGCTAGTGCTTGTAGGGCCGTAGGAAGGGGCTAATTTGATAGTTTTTGTCTGACAATGGGGACCCTTTAAATTATCTCTTAGCCGCCACCCCGGTTAAGAATCTTACCTGTCATATTACCTAGGTAATGAATGTTGTTGTTGCTTTCAGACTAACTGATGCCCAACTTCGTGTTATAGAAAAATACGACAAAGTTACGACGAAGGATATTTCGAAGTCACATTTCTTCCATGAAGACACATCTGGAAGTAAGTACACTGAGCGTTAATTTATTATAAAGATAATACAGGCGTCTCTGATGAAGCTGAAATAGTTTATTTTCAGACGTCAGCATGTTATCTCAGAACAAAGTGCCTTTTTAGTTGCCAGATAATGTTTAGGGTTTTTAAGGTATATGAACGTAAAGAATCAACGTTAGGAAGTAGTGTAGGTTTGTTAATTTACGAATTCTTCGGAACGGTCACTTCAGATGATTATTTACATCAACGCCTTACGTCAACAAAGTCTGATAAATGATGAAAAGTAATCACATGCAATCCATACAGTGCTTGAAGTAAATAGCGCCATTACTGTTAAACATTATCATTAAACATAGTTTTGGAAATGATATCATTCATACATGATAAATATGGAACACGGTTTCAAATCTAGTAGCATGTGTTAGTTGGTGAAATGTATCAGTTACATATTAATTAAGTAAACGAGGAATTCACAATGCCATGATGGTCATACAATTGTAATGATTTCTACGGATCTTTACCCCATTATACATCAGTGGACCCTTAAATACAGACAAACCCTGGAACAAAGGTCAACCCTCGGTAAAGACGTAATGTTACCTTTATTGACAGGTGGCCTTTATTCGGAGGCCATTGTGCACAAAATAATCAATGTCAGTTTTAAAAGAATTGCTTTTATTCACAAGGCCCCTCTTTTGTAAATGGCCTCAACTACAGGTTCGACTGTTATGTTTGTGCAGTCGAATTTTAATTCATCACGCTGATAATAATTACAAAGACAATTATTCGAATACATAGTTTTTTTCTGTTATGATACAATTAAGTATATAAACGTACAACGTAAAAACGTACTGTATGTGCAGAATAGTTATACAGATATTCATCATATTATAAAATCGGTTAATGGCGTTTTGTTCAAAGACTAGTCTCATTTATATGAATGTTTTGTTAGATAAAACTAAAAAAAATATGTCTGCTTCATAAATATGAAACACAATCTTCTACTTGCTAACTTCTTTGTTAATAAGCTTTAATGCATTGTTAAAATACATTGTGAAGAAATCCTTCACCGCGAAATTATTTATGATTCGAAATTCGAATTACAAAAAATGCTTTTACATGATAAGCTACATTAATGTTTTTTTTTAATGTTCAGCCTCATTTTAGGATCTTAAAAAGTCCAGTCGTGAATTCCCAGAACTAACAAAACACACTATAAAACACAGCACCTAGTTTTTTTCGCATTGGTGTATCGTTTCCATTACAGAAAAGAACATTTTCATGTTATAATACAGTTTAGATATGGACGAATGGAAAATGATATACTATTGATTTGATTTCAGGAAATAACTTTAAGACCACTGCTATGGATGACTTTATTCTACCTGAGACCATGACGGGTAAGTGCATTTTGTAATTAGCTAGATTTCCTATTCAACAATAGAACAGACTTCGGAAAAAGTTATCTTGTGAAGTTTCTTATCGAACGTTATATAAGAAATAAGAATTGTCTCTATAGCGTATTTTTTCAGACAGAGTACATTTGTTAACCTTTAAGCGGTTTTATGATATTACATAATCGAGATTAACTTTTTGCACACTTTTCTGCGCGTAGTTCCAACCAAATAAAATAAAACCTCGATTTTGCAGTAAGACAATTTTTGTAAGGACATAAAACTGAGTATGTTCCAGACAAAGTACACCGGTTGACCCTTAAGCGGTAATTTCGACATTCATTACATAATCTAGAATGTTTAAAATGTCGACTTTCCACACGTAATACCATCCCGATACAATTAAACTTCCGAGTTTGAAACCAACTATTTTGAAACATAAAACTCGTTTTTTTTCACTTGTTTACCATTAAGCGATTTTATTAATGACATTACATCATCACAATGTATACGGTAATTCGGGTTCGAATCAAGGTCGCGACTGGTAATATCCTTCTTTGTAAACTTGACAAAAATGTTGATGTTCCATCAATGGACCACCATATGTGGAGAAGTGGCCTACTCCTGGAGGATGGATAAAGTTAGTACTGGTTATAATACGCATGGTCCAGGAAAACTGGTTAGGTGAACCGACTGTCGTATCTAACTAAAAAAAGGTGGAGAAACGGCCGCGGTTATGTCCACTGAAAAAGAGAGGGATAAAAACAATGTGATGAATAAATGAGGAACAACTAATGAATCACAAGGAATACACGCGCATTATAATGAACATAATCTCTGAAATCAGTCCAAATATTTAATAGACACTTTGCAATCACAATGAATTAAACTGTGAATTATCGATACAGTTGATATGATTACTGTACATTCAAACATATACAAATATGTACAGCCTCTTTTTTTCATTTCCCCTGTATCTGTTTTAAATTTGGAAAAAGTGTTTGTTTTTAGATTGAAGTATCACATTCCGTATGCAATACCCATATTAATACAAACAGATACATTAATACAAGTCAATATTTATAGCATTCGAGTGGTGAACCAAATTAATTTATTTATGATAAATAATCTTATTTGTACTGCTGGAAGAACTATTTATTGTATAATTATTTATATGGCGTTACTAAACTTGATTTCTCAATTTTCTCAAAGATGAATTTTGCTCGAAAAGTGGAGACGCGAATCATTATTTACATGTATCGTAAAATGTGAGGGAAATGATTTCTCATGACTGTGAAACCTATTTCCTACTAACAATATCAGTACAGAGGAGTTTAGATGTTTAAATAAGTATATATGTTCTCTCAAAGCTACATTTGTCTATATTGAAACATGTATTGATAGTATACATCGAAAATATTTTCAGGTCGGAAATTCTTGGCGGCAAGATGAGAACTTACAAAGAACAATAACTCATTCATAAGCACTGGATGGCGTGCATATAGGAGTTTTCTCCCTTGGATAGTGAACATTTATTGACTGAAGATACTTCGTTGTTATATTTCACAAATCGTCACTTGTGATATTGTTGTTGTTTTGTAGTTGTGTACATTTTAGCATTTTTAATTTTATAACTCCCGCTTTATTTTCTTATAAAACATTCTCTGATTGCATTTGTTTATTATATCAAGGACTTATATACATACATACATAAGTCCTTGATTATATGTATTACATTAAGGCGTAGAAAATTGTTTGTTTCGAGTTACCCGATCTTCTCACGACCCTAAACTTTTCATTGGGACCGAGGAAAGGTCATCCACTTTCTCACTTTTTTTATCTTTCCATATGCTTCCAGGAGCATAAAAATGCATCTGCATGCATACCCTATTGTTAATAAGCATATAATAAGAAACAAACATTTTTTTCCGACCTAATATTTATATACCGCCAGTGAATTCAGAGAACATTCATAAGCTCAACAGTGAATTTACTAAATTATATAGTTTTTTCTAAATTCTATAATAAATATTTTGGTACTCACGCGGTTCAATTGTTATCTGTATGCCCTCTCTTCCAAAATGACAATTACAAATTACATGATATGATGTTAGACCGGTTTGGTCAGAACTCCTCGGCGTTTGTCTGTAATTCTGATAATGATTCTTGAAAACAAGTACCTAAGAAAAATTAGTGACCGGAAACCAAATATTAACCGAACTATGTAACCCTACACTTATGTACGAGGCGTATTTCTCAGTTATAGAAATAGTCCCAGAATTTACGATAGAGAGGTAAACATGAATAGAAAATAAAAGAAAAGTTTTTTATCCATCTTTGTTGGTCAAGATTTAAGAACTATTCAAGTTCTGACGATTCTATGAATACATGTACATGTATTTGTTCTTGATTACAGAAATGTACATAACACATGTTATGGTGCGACGATTTGATTGAAAATATTGCAACCCAGAACATTCATTATGAATGAAGTCGACAACAACATGATCGTGTTTAGGTAACCATTTTAGGTCATTGTTTGGTCAACTATATATCCACCACGCATGAAAGAAATTTGTCGACAAACGGCTTTGGAGACATACTAAAACTCACAAAATACGTACTCCGGAACGAAACAGTATGAATTTTATACCAGCCTTTCCTTTTGATTTGATAATATAAACAAAGTACTGGAAGTACTTATGGAAGCTGAACTAACATAGACTTACACTACAACATGGAACGGGAACCAGTTAAACATTTGCATATCGGATATTGACTGAAACGTGTTTTTTTAGTCCGCATCAAAATTCAAGCGCGTCGAGCGCCGGAATTCAAGATGACTTTGGAAAGCTTTTATTATAGCTAATTTAAGTGTGAAACATCGGATGTACCGTTCCTCGAGCCTAGTGAAAGTCCAGATTCAGGGCGAAAATTAGGGTAGGTCGGGTATTAAACTAGCTGAAACAAACATTTTTTATGCCTTATATCTGTTGATTATTCACAAGTATTCAAATAATAAGGTTCACTACAGCCTAGTCTGGACTACGTAATACTGTGTAAGTTAACACCGGGAACCAGACTATATCACAGGCAAGCAAAGCACCCGAAAACAACTCTACATGATATTGATCCAATGGTTTAACGTCGATAAATCGCACTAGAGCACGCACAGAGACCAATATCAAACCTTTCAGTTCCACTCTATCGGACTCTTTCTCTGACCTTTCTTGTCACAATCAACGCTATATGATATCCGCGGTATAAAATACATGTCACGTGTCTATTCATTGTGATATAGTTAACTATACCACGATCCACGTAGGAAACAATTTCAAATTGGAGGGGAAGGGGGTAGGTAATTTATATTATTGCTGACAATAGGGTGGGGGATGATCAGTTTTAGTCCCTTCTTATTTCCCGAGAAGATAAGCTCCGTCAAAGCTACCCCTTAAGGGTCTCTACGTCCCTGTATCATGAGGCAATAGTACGTTGTCTAATAAAATACAACTTCATTGACAGCCAGTAACAACACTTCCTTACTATAAAGCCGACGTTATATCGGTCGATTGCAATATTTTATCACGATGATTGGCTTTCCCTATTTAGAAACACAAAATTGGGTTAGGAGGACTAGGCCGCGTTTTTTTTGCCATGTCTCCGTAAATTAGACACCGCGTGACGTAACCAGAATATGTGCTGGAAGTGTTATAATCCTTGATCGCGTTTTTGTAGGTCGAAATTTGATTCTGCTATGACGCAAGACCGCTAATAGCGGTTAAAACATCACCAAACATAAGTTGTTTTCGCGACCTTCCCATGGGCATTAACTGCTTTATTAATTTACTATTGGCATTCATCACAAGCCCACGCATTGATGAAACTGGAGACAAAGATTTGTTCCGGAACCTTCATAGGATAAATCGGTAAAGATTTTTTATTTACAGGAATAATCCACTGAACGCAATGTGAAACAAAAGCATGAACATGTACGTCTGAACAAGGACAATTGTGCCGACATTTCCTACAACAAGTTCACTTGAACGTCTCTATATATTCTAAAAAAGTGATTTAAATACATGAGAACAATATCATCACTCGTTGGAAAAGTTTACATTTTTTGTATAACATGGTGATAATAGCACAGAATAAATTACAGATGAAACCTACGTAAGGGAAACCATTTACTTGTACAATTTACAATGTACTATAAATTAGAATGTCTTTGCCTTTGAGAAATTTACGATTATGAATACAAGTTCTTATGTTAAAGTCCCATAAGCGTATAAATTTATCGGTCGTAATAGTTTCTGTTTGTTCTATGACAGAGGAATCCGGTGTGTTTTCCTCCCGCATGTACCTTATAGCAAGCACACATGTTTCCAAAACCACTATCGTATTTTTTTCAATATCATTGAAATAAATACTATTTATAGAACAGCTGTGTTTTCCCGATGTCATATTATGCACTCGGCACAAAGTGACGTCATGCGCTCTATATATTTCAAGTTTACAAAGCAAAATTCACAGCGAAATTAGTGATTTTAGAAGAAAAAGGGCTCGTTTCGTCGGTAAAATTTTATTATCTTTGGATAATATTAGCAATTGTTTGTTTTTTGCATATATTTTTGAACGCAAAAAGCTAATGGGACTTTAACTGTGTTTTTCGGTGTGAAATGACTCAGCCAAGTTCAGACTGATTTTCGTGAGCATCATTTTTTATAAAAGTGTATATTATGCGAGCTTTGCGCATGTATTTTTACATACAGCTCCACATCCTAAAGAGTGTCATTCACAGAATAAAGCCACTCCGAGTTGCTATAAACGAAAGGATCCCAATAATGAGCGACATATATAGTTACTGGATTGGTTTTTGGTTGGCGGATTTTGGGAAGGTAGTATTGTCGGCAAAATGGGATTTTTGTATGTGACTTTTCATACACATCATTTTTTTTAGCTATATTATTACGATGCATGTATATATTCAAGAAAGTGCTGTGTTAACTGAGCAGTAGTCGAGCGTGTTGCTGAAAATAAGGACTTCATATAATGTTAGTTATTATAATTAATTACTAGTATATCCTCAGTGTGTTATTATCATACTTAAGCTAATGATGCTTGTACTTGCCAAGGTGAACAAATACGGAGCATACCTTCTTCAGATAATTACTGCAGGAAAAACGGTTTATAATGTCTTACGTTAAAGATAAGATTTTTTTGATTTTTGTATGACTAATGACGTCAGTTAGCTTTTTGTGTACACAGGGATGATTATAATGTATGTCTGACGAATAAGTTGGAATAAAAAAAAATCCACATCAGACCTTATTAACTGAACACTGTCTGCACCGAATCATTACAAAGCCCTATGCTGACGATAGTTCGATCAGCTGTCACGTGCTCGTAGCGCATGAATTTTGATGCGACCCAAAGTACTACGTTTTTCTACATTTAAATAGGTTAGAAGGGATTTGTTATTATTTTTCTTCTGACAAGAGTGTGGAGATATACCTGATTCCCCCAATATTTTGACCCCATCCCCAATATCGATGAAAACCCTAAATCCAAGGAGGTAGTAGGAGGTAATTGGATGATGAACAACACCATAGAAAGCAAGGGAGATACTCGAACAACAATTAAAACCCCACCAACCAAGGCAGATAACCTGTAAATCAAATAAACTTTTCATGTCACATCATTTCATTTCAATTAATCAGTAACAAACAAATGATCATCAATAATTATGTTATAAAAACAGTGATTTTAATTGTAACATAAGATAGACATAAATATAAAAGCAAGAAAATCTCAAAACACTTTGTTTTCTAAATAAAACTAAATTTGGCAAACAATAAATTGAAGATAATTATATTGAATAATAACAACAAAGCTTGTAGCTTGAGACAGAATCTTAAAGACGAAATAGATTATTTGGCATTTTTGTTCCTCAAAATTTACTTGAACTAGTATTAGCGAATGGACGAAGCCTACCAACTAAAGAAGACAAAATACCAGGACTTAGCAGAAGAGTGTCAGAGAAAAGGGTGGAAGACTTTGGTGTACCCTATGGAAGTTGGCTGCAGAGGCTTCCCATCCAACTCAATGTGGAAACTGTTTGGCGACCTTAGAATCAAAGCCCGGAAGACCACAATCCAATTGAATGGGCAAGCTGCAGAAAGATAGTCCAATTGACTCTGGCTACGTCGTCGTGAACCAACTTGGCAGCCATCGCAGACGGGGTAGTGACAGATCATCACTACCTACCCCGCCACCCCGAGGATGTTCCGAGCATAAGGGGGCAAAACATCTGTTGACGGGTGGAGCACGGCTGATGATGTCTGTGATAAGCAGCTTAGCTGTATTTCAAGTTTTCAACATTATAAATTTTGTACATGTATCAGAATTAGCCTCAGGAATAGAATGATTTAGTAATAAGTTCAAAGTATCTACTAGTTTGTAATAAAACTGCAAATGATTCAATTCTAAGATGTAGACAAGAATTGAAATAATATTTTAATATACACTGTATTTGATTTACAACTTCTCCAATGTTTAGGCATCTCAAAAGGTCAATAAAAGATTGTTTTCCAAGAAATATCTGTGTGAAGGTCTATATAGAACTAGATGAACTCACAGAAAAATGCTGCACTAAAATAGCTATTCTGAGATTTGATTGACATGAGAACATGGGAATCTAACCCACACAGTCTGGATTGAATCCTCTAGATAATTCAAGGGGGTATCAGTGTCGTCACATCACGGTATGTAATGGTAGCAATAAAAATGTCTGTGAGACAAGCTGGTTGAATTTTCATCAATCTAGAAAAGTCATTGCACTTAATGAAAACATTGAAATAAACTGACATGTTGTTTTCCATACATGAATTATAATTAAATATCTATTTCCATTAAATAAACTTTATATGCACGGCCAAAAGAAATTGTTTCTGGTCATATGCATAATAAAATTGGGTAGGTAAGTCAGGATGTTTTTGCTCTTCAAAATCGTGTAGAAAAGTATAAAACAAAATGGATGTATATACATGTATACCTTTTCTCGGGCCTAAAATAAAATCTAGGATCATGGAGAAACCCATGGCAAGTTGGTTAACCCGAAACTAACATTTTGTATGCCTAAGAAAATAAAACAGAATCAGTCCAATTAAAGCCACAGCACAGTGTATACTAGGTTTTAAATTATTCTAAAGGGGTGGATTGATTCATTATGTGCCAAAGTATAATATCACCCATAAACGATAAAGTAGTTTTGGAATCACATATTGGGCAGTAAGTTGTTTGTCTTCCAAATATTGGAAAGACATGCCATGGATTTCATTGCATCATAAATTAAGTTCTATATATATATGATAAAATCACTTTTTGGTAGATAAGCGTAGGATATCTGATAAACTTATAGAATTCCATAGAATTTTTAAAAAGTCTTAAATAATTCACATCTTTTTAATTCACTACTTCAATACTTATAGATAATTTCACGAACAAATTCAAAATTGGTAGAATAAAAAAAGTCAGACGTCTACGTTTGCACAAATTATTGCGAAAAAAATTCATTACATCACGTAGTTACCAATAAAGCCTATTACTTGTCAGAATTAATTATTACATAGTAAGCAAGAGTGATTCTGAACTGTTTCCAAGGATACAAATTTAATCAAACCGAGACAGATAAGACAGTAGAATGTGATGAAACAATGATAAAATCGAATTTCAGAATTTAATACAAAAAGTTCGCCTACGTGATTTTCAAAATTTCACACGTTTTCGAAAGCAAAGGGTCATAAAGTCAAACAAATATTTTCATAGTTGCGTTATTGAATATAAACCACCAAGGCAATGTATCAAATTACTATAATTCAGTTATACAATATTTCACATCTTTTTTTAGGAAGGAATTTTGTCAAGCAGACAATTTTCTTAGAAACCATTGAAAAAACAAAGGACAATTTAAAAAAAAAAGTAGAATGCCGTGTAACAAGTCACGTACATACCGAAAATAAAACAGGAATGGTATTGAAAACGGACTGCAAAGAATTGATAATTTAGAGAAATTTCAATAAAATTTCACGGGAATATTCGTGAAGAGTATTTTGTTGTATTTATCTAATTATTATAATTAATCACCGACCATGTTGATCTGAGTATGAATTCAAAATCTATACTCTATAATAAAATAATTAAGTTAAATATTATTTATTATTTGCATACCGTAATTCTCTCGGTTGCTGCTCGACTTAACCTTGTATTTGACCTTGTCCGGACGGACAGTTTGACAAGACAACGGGTATACAAATCACACAGTTTCAACATATGTGGTTAAAAAATAAGTCGATCAAATACTCACTGTTTGACGAAGAAAAGAAAACGCAACATTCTCTATACAAATTCTCTATATAAAACCATACAGATCTATGTGTGCCGATAGAACAATTTGTTCGACAAGAAAATCCAGATGCATCCGTGACATACATCGGTTTGAGGCCACTAAACAAATGATGGATTTATTTTATTTCCCAGGAGGATAATGCTTAAACAGGAACAATGTAAAATGATCTTAAAACAAATGCATCGTAATATGTCATTGTTCTCTTTCCTCTTCTGCTTCCTGTCATATTTTCTCGTTACATTTTCAAGGATTTATAAAGGATGATCTTTATACGCATTTAGTTCAGAGGTTGTAAAACTTTCAGGGTTGACACCTTTCTTTAAACAAGAGGGCCATGATGGCCCTATAAATGCTCACCAGGAGAAAAGGTCATTTGGAGATTAACATTGTTGAAGTTTTCTATACAAGTCTAAGTAAGATCAAGTGAACCATCTGGGCCGTTTTTTATCCCATGGCCATTATATGAACAGATTTAAAAGAGGTCCATTAGACAAAGCTAGATACCAAATATCTTAGCTCTAGGCCTTGTGGTTTCGGAGAAGATTTTTTAAAATTTTCCTATACAAAATAGAATAAACCCCAGGGCAGTGCTAATTTTGACCCCGGGGCCATAATTTGAACAAACTTGGTAGAGGTCCACTAGACAATGCCACATACAAAATATCTAAGCTCTAGGCCTTGCGGTTTCGGAGAAGAAGATTTTTTAAATTTTCCTATATAAGTCTTTATAAATCAAGTGACCCCCGGGGCGGGGCCAATTTTGACCCTAGGGCAATAATTTGAACAAACTTGGTAGAGGTCCACTAGACAATGCTACATACCAAATATCTTAGCTCTACGCCTTTTGGTTTCGGAGATTTTTTAAATTTTCCTATATAATATAGAATAAACCCCAGGGCAGGGCCAATTTTGACCCTAGGGCAATAATTTGAACAAACTTGGTAGAGGTCCACTAGATAATGCTACATACTAAATATCTTAGCTCTACGCCTTGTGGTTTCGGAGAAGAAGATTTTTTAAATTTTCCTATATAAGTCTATATAAATCAAGTGACCCCCGGGGCGGGGCCAATTTTGACCCTAGGGCAATAATTTGAACAAACTTGGTAGAGGTCCACTAGACAATGCTACATACCAAATATCTTAGCTCTAGGCCTTGTGGTTTCGGAGAAGAAGATTTTTAAATTTTCCTATATAAAATAGAATAAACCCCAGGGCACGGCTAATTTTGACCCCGGGGCCATAACTTGAACAAACTTGGTAGAGGTCCACTAGACAATGCCACATACAAAATATCTAAGCTCTAGGCCTTGCGGTTTCGGAGTAGAAGATTTTTTAAATTTTCCTATATAAGTCTATATAAATCAAGTGACCCCCGGGGCGGGGACAATTTTGACCCTAGGGCAATAATTTGAACAAACTTGGTAGAGGTCCACTAGACTATGCTACACACCAAATATCAAAGCTCTAGGCATTGTAGTTTTTGACAAGAAGATTTTTTAAATTTCCTATGTAAGTCTATGTAAAATCAAGTTACCCCCGGGGCGGAGCCAATTTTGACCATAGGGGAATAATTTGAACAAACTTGGTAGAGGTCCACTAGATAATGCTACATACCAAATATCTTAGCTCTAGGCCTTGTGGTTTCGGAGAAGAAGATTTTTTAAATTTTCCTATATAAGTCTATATAAATCAAGTGACCCCCGGGGCGGGGCCAATTTTGACCCTAGGGCAATAATTTGAAAAAACTTGGTAGAGGTCCACTAGACAATGCTACATACCAAATATCTTAGCTCTAGGCCTTGTGGTTTCGGAGAAGAAGATTTTTTAAATTTTCCTATATAGAATAGAATAAACCCCAGGGCACGGCTAATTTTCACCCCGGGGCCATAATTTGAACAAACTTGGTAGAAGTCCACTAGACAATGCCTCATACAAAATATCTAAGCTCTAGGCCTTGCGGTTTCGGAGAAGAAGATTTTTTAAATTTTCCTATATAAGTCTATATAAATCAAGCGACCCCCGGGGCGGGGCCAATTTTGACCCTAGGGCAATAATTTGAACAAACTTGGTAGAGGTCCACTAGACTATGCTACACACCAAATATCAAAGCTCTAGGCATTGTAGTTTTTGACAAGAAGATTTTTTAAATTTCCTATATAAGTCTATGTAAAATCAAGTTACCCCCGGGGCGGAGCCAATTTTGACCCTAGGGGAATAATTTGAACAAACTTTGTAGAGTTCCATTAGACAATGCTACATACTAAATATCTCAGCTCTAGGCCCTGTGGTTTCAGACAAGAAGATTTTTTAAGTTTTTTCTCTTTGTTGCCATAGCAACCAGAATTTTTAATGAAATTTAATTTTTTGAACAACTTTGAAAGGGGCCACCCAAGGGTCATTCCAGCCAAGTTTGGTTGCAATCAGCATAGCGGTGTAGGAGGAGATGTTGTTTTAAGTAAACATGGACGCCACGTAATCGTAACGACGCACGACACACGATGGACGCAGGGTGATCACAAAAGCTCACCCTGAGCACATTCGTGCTCTGGTGAGCTAAAAAGGGTTGCCCCAAAAAATGTTGAGAAAAACATATCTAGAGAGAGAGAGAGAGAGCTTGGAAGTACCTGGAACAATAAGGAAAAGATAGCATAAGTCTCTTTGCCCCTTGAGCTTCTTAGCGTAACAAGGACCAAGTAAAAATTAGAACATTCTAGAGTCTTTTAAGCATATATACGCTTTCAATCCATGCAGAGTCGCTTTCATCCTTTTGGCATTTCAACTTTCATTAGGCGTAAAAATGTTTTTCCTGGTTACCCGACCTACCCTAATTTTTATTAGCCCAGGAACAGAAAATCCACCGTTTCTCTCTTTTTTTACCATTTCACAAGCTTTCAAGAGCTAAAAGAAAACAAGAGGGCCATGATGGCCCTATAAATGCTCACCAGGAAAAAAGGTCATTTGGAGACGAACATTGTTAAAATATTTCTACACGAGTCCAAGTAAAATCAAGTGACCCTAAGGTCAGGGCCGATTTTTACCCTAGGGCCATAATATGAACAAATTTGGAAAAGGTCTGCTAGACAATACTACATACAAAATATCTTAACTCTAGGCCTTGTGGTTTAGAAGAAGAAGATTTTTCAAATTTTCCCATATAAAATAGAATAAACCCCAGGGCAGGGCCAATTTTGACCCCGGGGCCATAATTTGAACAAACTTGGTAGAGGTCCACTAGACAATGCCACATACAAAATATCTAAGCTCTAGGCCTTGTGGTTTCGGAGAAGAAGATTTTTTAAATTTTCCTATATAAGTCTATATAAATCAAGTGACCCCCAGGGCAGGGCCAATTTTGACCCTAGGGCAATAATTTGAACAAACTTGGTAGAGTTCCACTAGACTATGCTTCACACCAAATATCTTAGCTCTAGGCCCTGTGGTTTCGGACAAGAAGATTTTTTAAGTTTTTTCTATTTGTTGCCATAGCAACCAGAGTTTTTAATGAAATTTAATTTTTTGAACAATTTTGAAAGGGGACCACCCAAGGATCATTTCAGCAAAGTTTGGTTGCAATCGGAATAGCGGTGTAGGAGGAGATGTTGTTTTAAGTAAAAGTTGACGCCGCTTCACGACAAACGACGCACGATGGACGCAGGGCGATCACAAAAGCTCACCCTGAGCACATTTGTGCTCTGGTGAGCTAAAAAGGCCCGATCGACCTACCTATCCTGTTTGTAATAAGCACGTGACCAGAAACAATTATCTTTAGGCCTTGATGAAACTAGAGAACAAAATTAAATGAATACCGCAACTATTATTTTCATAGTCTTAGGAAGAAAACGGAAGGTTCTGCACTAATTTTAAGACTCTCCAGTTAGAAGTATGAATTTTTTATCATTTAGAGTACTCTTCATAGAGGAATCAAGAAAGCCGCAACATCAAATGGACAAACTTCACATAGAGGTACAACTAATCGACTGTACATAGAAATATTTTAACATGAGAAACAAATTATTTCAAGAATTTTTCTTTAAGGTTTCGGTGATTAAATATGTTTCCATGGTAATAAAAGATAATAAAATGGTAAACAATTTATGCGAGATTGATAGTTTTTTAGGTGCTGACATTAATTCCTTAAATATCCCCACCAGTGCAAGCCATTCAACGCTTTATAAACATCTTAAACAAATTTATCTTAAAGAAAAACACAAACTCACGTAGTGACAGAAGTTATAAGCTGCCCAGGACTCACATTAAATAAGCATCCATTGACCAAGATTCTTTCAACATCTCAAAGGTCAATAAAAAATCTCTGCGTAGCATTTTTAAAAAAAAATTAATGCAGGAATAATATGCTACATTATGTAAATAACCCTTTTAATGTTGCTGGCAGTGTTTTGAATGTCATCTGAATAAGACAATCTCTTAAAAATATTATTGGGGGTGGGGGTTAACGCCATTTTTCAACAATTTTTCAGTCTTTTCCCCTTACCAGTTTTCTTGTACCGTTTTCATACCAATTCTAACTTATCCTTCTATAAGGAACAGGTAACTTCACCAAATGTGGAGCCCAGGGTTATAAATCCGGCACACTAACTACAGGTCCAGTGGCCTTACAAGCTCTTCACTGAACAGTTGTGCTTTGTAAGAGAAAAACTATATTGTATAAAAAAACATCAGTCGCTATTCTTGAATTCCAACAACTAAAGGCCTAAAAAACCTTGTACCAAGTATTCAAAAAACAGTAATTAGTGCATTAAGACATCTCCACTACATTATTGTACGTCTTTGATGTGTATATACATCAGAGAAGAATTAGTCGTTTTTCTCAGCATTTGTAATCTAAATGACAGTTTGAATAAATAACAGTATGATGAGCGTACTACGCTGAGTGTAAAAAAATCAGGAAGAATTTCATGCGCTTTGCAACTATGAGAAGAGAATTTACTTGAAAACTGCACAAATTATAAATACAATGTTTGGCATGAAAATTAACCAGTATATTGTAGATTTAATAAGATAAACTCAGACTTGTAAATTCTTTTCGGTGAACCTTAAATTCAACAAATTATATCATGTGAACGGCAATTCACAGTGAAGTATAATTTTAAATAAAAACAACACAAAGTATTTAAAAAAAAAACAATTTAATTAAGACAGAAGCATAGCGTGCACAGCTGTGCATGTTACAATCCACTGCAAGCGATATTACAGCAAAATACTTCTCAAATTATTTTAAGTAACAGTAAAAGTGACAATTTCTGTAAATCCAAAAAGAGGGACCTTTCTGTCAAAATGCATGATAGAGTTACAGTTCATGAATAGCTCATTTCCACTCATCACACTATTAATATTCCAAGCTTAATGCTGTTCAGTTTGTTAATTTAAAGTAATCGTAAGTAACAGTCAAAATGACAATTTTTCTAAGAACAACAAGGGGAAAAATTCAGTCAAAATGAAAGAAAATGAAAATGATTCTTGCTCACTGCGCTTCCTCTAATCACATTCTACCTAGATTTCATGCCGTTCCCTTTGATACTTTTTAAGTTATTGTAAGTTACAGAGAGTGACAATTTTTCTAAGTTGAAAAGGGTGATAATTTAGTCAAAATGCATGAAGAAGTTTTGGTTCTTGTTAAGTACAATTTCACTCATCATGGTCTACCTATATTTTGAGTAACAAACAGAATACTTTAAAGTTTTAAAGTTATTGCAAGTTTCAACTAGAAATGTGTTCATTATTACTACAGGACTTGGATGCCTCCGCCAGATCACACTGGACACACTCTGAAATAAGTGTTGGGGCTGACATTATGTGAACATAGCATAGAACAGGTTGTTTGGGAATGCAGCCCAGTAGGAGGTAAACTAGCTCCACCTACGGGATATGTACTTTCACAATTTTAATACAAGGAATGAAGTGTCTATGACCTTGACCTTTGAGCAAGTGACATGTTTTTTTTGCATGTGACACATTGTCTTGATATGATGATCATTTGTGCCAATTTATTTCAAAATCCAATCATACATGACAAAGTAACGAGCGGGACATGAAAATGCGCATACATACATATATTAACACACACACCAACAGACAGGGTAAACACTATATGCCGTCGGCCATTTCATCGCGGGCGCATAAAAGTGTGACAATCAGACATGTCTGCATGTGCACATCAGAGGGTTATGGTGGCCAATTTTCGTATCGTCGTGCCGTCGTGCTTCGCTCCGAAGGACGAAGACACGAACACACGATATTGTGCAATGTTTCGTGTCGACGAGTCTTCACCTTCCGTTAGACATGCGCAGAACCATTACACATTGCAACTATTACACGATGGACCAGATTTATGGTTCTGCGCATGTCTAACGGAAGACGAAGACACGAAACATTGCAAATTATCGTATCTTCGTCCTTCGGAGCGAAGTACGACGACACGATAATTAGCCTATTGTCGTGTCTTCGCCTTTCGCCTGTATAGGCGAAGACACGAACACACGACAAATGTAGGGCGCCGATACAAAGATTTCATAACCGCCGATACGAAACTCTACAAGAGAAGATTTCGTTAGTTCGCCTATCAAAATATCGTTATTTGGCCTTCAATATTTCGTGTGTTCGTGTATTCGCCCTCTAAGGTCGAAGACACGATAAATAAGCAATTTATTGTGTGTTCGTGTCGGCATGCTTCGACTTTTGGGGGTGAACACACGAAGATATGAAATGGCAGAAATCAGCCACCATAGAGGGAGCATGGTTGTGGGGTTCCAGTTCAGGATAGAACACCTTGAGGTAAGTTGCTATTGCATACAAACCGGAATTGTTAAGATAATTTGGAATAGTGGCAGTGGGGTGCAAAAAGACTAGTGGGGATAAAAACATGAAAAGATCAAAGGCTACACCCACAACATAACGCTCATGATGGCTGAACTTTAAACAGGCGGCCAGACATTGCCAAATCTATAGTTTTTTTTCAGCTTGTATGTGTCAAAACTTTCCATCAATTTACCAAAGCACACTGAACTAGCTTACAGTCAATATTGCATGCAATACATGTCCCCTGCCATCACCTATCATTGGAATGTTAGCTGATGTTTATACAGCAGCATTTGTCTAGATTTTTTTATGATGATAATATTGTCTAAATTATGGAGTCAACCGAAGTTATCATCCAGAAATTTAAAAAATTATATTTTTAGTAACAGTGACCTAGATATTTGACCCTTTGACCCCATATGCAATCCCAATCTAGGTTATCCCCTAAGCTATCCATATACCAACTTTCATTGAAAACCATTTTGCCTAACTGAAATTATCATACGGAAACCACTTTGGACAGACAGACGGACGGACCGACATTAACAAACATCAAGCACTGCGAGTACTCAGGCATCATTAGGCATAATTTTATATTTGTTTTAGGTTATCCTACCTAATGTTTCCCTACGACACTAGTCTTTTTATAAGGCTTGAGGAATGGTACTTCTATTGTCTCTCATGTTTACCATTCCACACGCTTTAAAGACCCAAAACAAAACTAAAAAGACCTGAGCTACTCACTCTTTTTAATGAGCATATAACGAGAAACAAATATTTTTTATGAATGCTTTCATCTTTAAAAAACTGAGAGAAAAAACCCAACAAAAATGTAAGGCAAATCAAGTTTCTGTATCATTTAATAATGACGATCTATATACAAACAAATCATAACAAATATTGGAAGCGTCCGCTAACAACAAATATTAGTTCAAAAACAACCTATTATCACAATTGTCTAAGTTTGATCAGTATCTGGTGAATGTAGTCTACACGAGAGTGTGTGCAAATAGAGACTAACTATTTCTGGAATATACCGAGATAAAATCATCGCTTATTTTCTGCTTAGAAAAAAACGGTATTTAGTCAATCATCAACATTCCTGTTATAAACAATTAAGCGCTAATTAAGCAAACACGAATTAACAATGGTATGTAAGCTGTATTCCTGGCGCTTTGAATTTACTTCAAACACTAGAGCACTTATCCATAAATGTGGAGCTTGCTTCAACGTGGAGAATATGAAGATTGGTATGAAACATAGTTTAACATTGACAACAAGACCATCCAGTGAATTTTTTTACATTGTGCATCCAGCATCCCTGATGCACAAAATTTACGTTTGACAAAATGTTTTGCAGTACGCGCATTCTTTGGACCAGAGACGTATAATACAACTCATGTATTATATGTCTGTATTTGGACACATACAAAAATACGTAGAAAGGTCTTCAGTGTCCTTTTTAACACATTTTTTTTGATGATGTTTTTTCATATGTGCACCATGTAACCAGTTTTTTTAAACACTATATTGATTGGATGATTGGATATCATTTCTCAAGCCAATCAATATAATTGGTCTCACTCTGAATGCACAGGAGCAGCATTGATATATAAACCTGATTCTTGGCCATATTGCAAAAAAAACCAGGACACACATTTTGGTCTGGGACTCAGATATTTTGTGCATCAAATAACTGGGCTCATGATTTGTTTGTATTGTTTGTTTATATTGAGTTTTATGACTCTTTTCAACATATGAGACATACAGTTCACCTAACCATTAATTGTTCCTGGGAAGAACCAGTAATAGACTCCCATCCACTGTAAGCAACTACTTTCTCACCTAGAGACATACATGGTTGGTAGCTGGGCACAAACCCGCAACCATCCTATCAGCGAGAGGTTATAGTAATTTGAAGTCAGGGCTCATGAATTGTTAATATTTATAAAAAAAATCAAAGAAACTGCAGCTGATCTCTGTGTTTATGTGGTCTCATTATTCCAGTATTGAAGAAATATCAAACACCAGTCTAAAAATAATTGGGCCATTTCAATGATAAGGTGGTCTGCATAATAAAATACTATATAAGAAATGTCTAACAATAATGTGATAAATGTAATAAAAGTAGGATTATAATTATAAATGTAAACAAAAAATGAACAAAAACTATCATTTATGTGCAACCTATATTAATCACTAGTAATCTACAATGTAATCTATTAAGAAAATGACTCAGGGCTCATTTATTTTTTATAATAAACAATACATTTAGTTTCTATCATTTTTTGACCCGCAAAATGTATAGAAAAAACTTCTCTCTTACATGTACGCACGGTACACTTATATTTAGTGTAGCATTAATCCAATAATGGAGATAAATTGTTATCATTGTTTTAATAACTCAACACACATTCATTCTAGCTGAAGTGTGAAGAAAATACACTCAAACCTTTAAACAAAGGCCACTCTTGGGAAAGATATAATGTGGTCTTTAGTGAAAGGTGGTCTATATTCATAGGTCATAATTCAATTTAAAAAAAAAAAAATTAAATACGGCTCTCTCTTGAGCAACAACCTCCCTTAAAAAACAGCATGGTTCTTTCCCACTGCACAATTTAGCTATTAATTTAACCTCTCTAGAGCAACAACCTCTCAAAAAACAACATTACTTGCTACTACAAATGTACCAAAGGGCGTTGCTTTGGAGAAATTGCAATGTAATGAGAAGTGGAGTTTACTACCAGCCTTATATATAATTCAAAATTTACCCAAGTTAGTAGTTGCTGTTTTACAACCACATCATGCTACTATAATACTACTGGACACTGTATGTGTTATCTATCTGTGCGAGTCCTAAAGGAGTTTGCGACGGATGAATTTTGCGGCGGACGAAATTAGCAGCGGAGGAAATGATAATCAACCTTCACCTTACAAAGGTAAGTATTCCTTTACCATTCAATTATGATAAAACACTGATCAATGTAATATATCAATTGAAAAAAAACCCATAAAAGTGCACAAATTTTTTTTTAATTTAATGAGATAGGAAACTCACCATTGACCATATTTTGCTCAAATTAAATGAGTGAGTATTTCTGAGAACAGTTTGGCAAATAGTCTTTAATTCAACAATAAAAATATAGTAAATCAATCTATAATGAGTAAAAACGTTTTAAGAGTGAACATTTTTCATAAGAACTTGGATTAATACAAGAATACAGAACATAACAAAATAAAACACACACTAGTACCTATATAAACTTTCAACAATGTAACAATGTAATTAGTAACAATTATAAAAAATTCTCAAAAAAAAATTATTTTTGCAAAATATCAAATTTTGTAGAAAATTTAGTTTTTGAAATACAACAAGAGAGTATTTGAAAGTGAGAAAATGAGATTCACAACAAGTTTTTTTGTCTGAAAAACAACAACAACAACCGATCATTTTGTAAATTGGAATTTTTTAGAAAAACAAAAGTTGTGAAATACAAAAAGAGAGTATTTTGAAAATGTAAGTAAAATTCCCACCAAGTGTTTATATAACTCCACACATTGAGTGACAAATGCTGGTTAAGTCGATGTACATCTTTTTTAAGCAGATATTCATCAAATAATGATTAAATCATAACCATACTAAACCTTTTTATTATGACCATCAAATATAGAAAAATAAAATGATTTTTTGCATTTTTTTACCTATACTATACTAATGAACTGGTGCTTATGTAATTATGCAAGCCTTTTTTCACATGGTGACCTTTATTCACAGGTATTTTTGTATAGCTATGTGCTAAAAAGTGGTCTTTGTTCACATCGAGACCCCTATTTTTTCTGACCCCTATTCACCTTTTCACTCAGGTTTGTCAAAATAACTTTATTCTGTAAACACTTATAACTGACATACTTATCAAACTAGAGCTGTCACATAGATGACTAATACCCCTGCCGCCGCTTTCACACTATGAATGCAATAATACACTATACGGCTAAGTTCAAGGGGACATAACTCTACAATGAGTGATTCGCTGGGCATGAAAATTGTGTCTTGCACATCTACACTTAATTGTGATAACATATTTCAAGTTTCATTGCAATCGCTTAAAAATGTGGAAGTAGTTCACTCCACAAACTTTTATGCGGATGGACCGACTGACCAACCCCCCAACGACTGACAGACAGAGTGACTCCAATATACCCCCTCATGATAATAGGAAATGACTACATGACATGTTCTCATACTTCTGTGCATTGTTTATCTAGTGGGTTTATATCAAGACTGTTTAGATGCTCTTTAGTAGCATGGTGGGTAATATCGGTGCTATCACTTCTCTCCGTGTTACTATTTTTATCCTCATTGTTGAGCAACTTTCTTTCCGATTGGTTATCAGGACTCAGACTTTCACTCTTTGGCCGGTTGTAATACCGTCCAGGACGAGTACGATAATGCGAGCCATCGCGGTCCGGTAAATAGTCATTCTCTGTGGCATTAGTGTCAATGCTTGGGTGATATGGATAACCAGAGCTGGATGTCGACATAGTGGACTCCGACATTGTATATACAGTACGATCAACATGACTCTGTGGCGACATTGAGCAACAGTCCAGTGACGGCCAATGAAACTGTCCGAATCCACTTTGAGGGCCGATCACATTGAGCAAAGATTGAAAGAATAACGTAGAGTAAATCCAGCTTACAGAAATAACTAAAACTAGAAATATTCCGAACTTTTGATAAACCAGCGTCACTGACGGCAACATAAATATGCCCGCAAGGAAGGTAGAAAATGCAGCAACAAAAATAACACTACCTACACGTACAAATGAACAATATGCACGATTCTGTCGGTCTAAGTCTGGTGCGAGTCGATAAGCTACACCATAATGTAACGTATAGTCGATGGACAAACCAACCGATACTGTAATGATGACAGATTCTAAAATATTCAGCTCCCAGTTGAGTAACACTAGGGAAGCAATGATGACAAGCATTGTAAATGCTATAGTTATCATGGCGTAAATGGTTATCAACACATTTAAAGATGTGAAAAATGTCGCAACAGTTGTAACAAGAATCGAGATACCAAACGCCACAGGGAGGCCCTCCACTAAACTTTTCTGAATGCTGAAAAAATTGAGTTCGCTTGTAAACCATCCATTCTGCATTTCTACAGGAGCGGTATAAATCTGTTCATGTACCCATTTATTCACAGCTTTAAAAAAAGCGTCCACAACTTCGTAATTATAAGTGTATGTGAGATTCGATGAAAATTGCACAACCAATGCTGCTATTTTACCATGTCTGAATTTCAGTCCAGGAGAAAATTTACTGTTATGAAACATAGTTTGAGCCATCATTTTTGGAATGTATTTTTTAACACAAGCCTCAAAAATACTTTCTGGATATGGGAAGGTTTTTCGTTGGCAACATGTGAATTCTCCATTAACACACTTCCTTTTCATGAAGAGGATAAAATGCTCTATGAAACAGTTTGATATTTCAAATGGATTTACTTTTTTGTAGAACCCAGCATGGCGAATCTTCTGACAGAAATTTCGCAACCACATTTGTGCCTGTTGCGTACTAGGATTAAAGCTTGTATCGTATTCGACAGTCCCTTTATCGTAAGGGTTTAATTTATCACCATTGTCAACATTTTTAACGCCCCAAACTATGGTCAATGGCATCAGTGGTCGGTCATTTCCTACAGCTTTTTCAAACCAGAAGTTTTCTCGTAATTCTTGATCATACATCTCCATAAGATGGTCGTCTCGAAACATTTGAAAATGGAATGAGGTAGGCAAGCGTAACTTTGGATAATGAAACACAAGAATGCCACTAACAATACCCAAAATGCCAAACAATAAAATCCATAGAAATCGAAGACGTAAAATAAACTTTGGAAGCAACTTCTCAAAGAAGCATCGATAATACTCATGAAGTTTCTTATAGATTCTTGGACTGTTTATGAAACAAAAATTACACCATTTTTCTTCAGCAACAATGACTGCTGGTGTCCAAGTCACCATGACAACCAGGTTACAAAGTATCGTAGTGCCAGCGTAGATACTGAAGCATTTGATAGATGTAATTGGACTTACAACATTTGCGAACAAAGCACCTGCTGTAGTAAAACTAGTCACAAACATTGATAAAGACGCGTGTTTCATTGTATCCGACACCAACTTCTCTAAAGTTCCATTGTTTCTTTCCTTTTTGGCAAGGTGCCAAATTTTAGAATACACAAACACATCATCGGCACCAATAGCTATGATAAGTAAAATGGTCACCAAATTCATGTATGGAAAAAACTGAATTTCGAAAACAAACACGTATAAAAAGTATGACAGCTCCAGAGACCAAAACATTGTTAGGAAAGTCATGATGGTCACGAAAATCGATCCCGTAAATATCCAGACAACAAAAAATACAAAGATGGCACTAATAGTGATCCATTTACTGTCTTTCGCTAAATAATGATGAAAAAGCTGATCCTTGATTCCGAAATCTGCCGCCACTATTTTCACATTTCCCACAGGATCGACTTCCGACTCGATAGATAAATAAAGATTAATAGCATCATCTAATTTCTGTAATGAGGATGTTCCCTGGAATGATACTGGTAAGAATGACAAAGCAAGGTTAAGTTTTTGGTCCATCCAATGGAACGAGCGATCAGATATGTAATGCATAATATTATACACAGCGTTGAAGTCCTTGCAACGCTCCGGTATAGTTCTGTCTCGACATCCGTATTTTTCACCATATTTAGAATGTCTTTTATCACAGCTGCTGCTAAGAGAATAATTCTTGTAGAATGCCGTACAAGTCTTCACTAAATTTTTTACCGAGTTGACGTCTGCTTCAGTGATATTTGAGCAACTTTGTTTTCCACTGAGAAGAGCTATGTAGTTGCCTAGCGACAATGATCGACAACATTTTGAGTTATCAGCTTGTAGAAGACAGTTTCTCATGTAGATAGAATTTGATGTTACATATTTTTCTTCCAATGAACACATATTTTTGATATTTGGCAAAGTAAATAAATCATCATTTACAGAGCTGGTATAAACAAGTTTCACCCATCTTCCATCTGAAATACATAACAATTTACACATGAATAATGAGCAATTACATGTAGTCAGATCTATATCACTACTTCTATACAGCTTATTTAAGTATGCAATTAACAGGTGGCGCTCTTTTGTTTATAAAGTTTTTCATTTGGGAATCATATAAATCTATAACACAAATTTCTAGTTATGCATCATTTCGATGCAATCTTTAAAATCATTGATTTATCCAACTGCAGCCTGATCTGAAGTCATAACTACACTTTTATAACATCATAGTGTACACTATAATGTTATAAAAGTGTAGTAGTGTTACAATACATTCAAATGATGCATGAACTTACAAGTAATGTTTCACATGGTATCATTTAATTTTGCTGATGTGAATTTTCTAGCAAATTTTGATACTAACTAGATGCCCAAGGGCAACATGTTGAGCCCACTGTTAAGAAAGTTTGTGACCTTTGAACTAATTTGAACAATTTTCCTTATCCATTGGTACCAAACTTACCATTGTTACTGCCATAGTTTGTCCATAAACCCTGCAGAGAAATTTGAAGTGACAGACTTATACATCATTATTTTTTTTCAAATTCCTCTGCAGGGTCTATGACAAACTACGACAGTAACAATGTTAATTTAGTTAGCGATGGATTCAGAAAATTGTTGGCTGGAACATGGGCTACATGAAAATCTCAAAACATTTAAACTCTCAACAAAAAATACGACTTAACTTCGAACTCATGGGCGCCGCCATTTTTCCAGACCCTGTGGTATCAATCATTATCAAAACAATATACCACATGATTATAGGCTGTGATCATAGATATGTTTAAAGTCTTCTCAAATTGTGGGAAGTGGCTGGTACAGGCAACATTAGATAACTTTTGACTAGTTGTAAGAAAAGTAAATACAATCTATTGTTTTTTGTCAAAACAGTTTATCATGCCAGTATGTCATGAAAATGACAGGCTGATTTTACGCAGGAGAATTTTCTAGATGTATTCCTCGAACGCACTCTTACAGCATGAGCAGAAAGTTGTGCGTGTGTGGGGGGGAACTTGACATAATCAATATTTTCAGTGCATTAAGAGGAATTTGACATCTAATAACCGGTATTCCCATCTAAAAAAATAATAAATCCACACCACGGAATATCCTTCTTCCATTTCCTGTCATCAAAAATATCCAAATCTCTCAACCAGTCAATTTATAATTCAAAAGAATGATATCCGTCTGCACAATAATTCCTTGTCAAAATTTTTAGCTTTTTGAAATGAATTGCGATGCAGTCAATTTCATTCATCAAATTTTTATAGCAAGCATTAGAAACAGTATCACCAACCTGGGACATCACAGAAAAATGATCGTCGATTTTTTCGTCTGCTTCGTTTGAATCTGTAGACTGGTTCTGTAGTGTTAATTTTGGGAAAGACTGTGTTCAGATACAACTGGTTGCCTACTTCCTGTATGACTGCAGCTTGTGGTAAGGAGGATATATCAGGATCATTGATGAGATTATTGTACGCTGTGAGACGATTACTTATCTCTGTACCTCTAGGTTCAAACCCCTAAAATAAGGAACAAAAACATGTATAACAATAACAGTAAATGGTTGCATCAAATATACAGTCAAGCCAGTTTTAATGGCCATCTCCAAATGAAGGCCACCCTGTGAATAAAAGTAATTCTTTTTTTAGACAAATAAACCGCAGAATAAAACCCACCTGTCAATAAACGCCATATTTTGTCTTTTAATTGTTCACAATACAAAACATATTTTTTTCAAAATGAAAAATTGACCTAAACATGTCTGATAAACCTTAAAGCACACAAAAAAGACCACTAAGGCATCACAACACCACACAAGATCCTGTTGTTTTTCTGTCATTTGCATTTCCCTAGTTACACTAATACTTACATAACAAGATTTTGCACTCTGTGACAAAAGACCAAATAAGGAAGTAGAACGGAGACCAGACAGAGATTTAAATATTTGCCACAAGGAGTTATTTTTTTTAATACAACATTTAAAGTTAAATATCACGAAATTTCTTGTGATTCCCATAAGAGAAACATATCAATCAATCATAATTATGAAGAAGGGTGGAAGTGTTAAAGAATTTAGCATGTCTAGCATTATTTTGATTTTAGTTTGAATAAAACAACATTTACCCCAAAGACAAAATAATTATGCAAAATAGAGCCATTTACCCCAAAGAAAACCAATTTAACCCAATGAAAACATATAAGGAAGTAAGTTCGGAACAGATCAATTCATATTGAGGAGATTACTTTTACAGAGATGTAGACTACCGTTTCATCTCCCAGTCACGCATGATGATATACATCCATTGAGATTTGGTAATATCATATTATAGTGACAATACACCATTTCTTCCATTTCCGTGTGTGTCTCATTTGAGGAACACTTGCTGATGTATACAAGAAAATATTGTCGAAAAATGACTTCCTCCAATACTTAAGTATACATGACATTGTATTCTCATAAGCACAATGTTGGGGTTATGCAAAATGTGCCAAATTCATTCATACTTTTAAATTATCAGAAGACATCAGAAAAAATGTTTTCTAATGTACCTATTGACCATCCATCTACAGACATGACTAATGTTTTAAGAACTCAACAGACACTGTTCTAGATATAACACTCTGTTTTATGGTAGATTGATGATAAGAAACTGATGTATAATCTTAACATATATTTAGTACTTCCAGTCAGTGAATCATTCCATTGTCATGTCTGTTTTAGTGTGTGATCCAGTCAGTTCAGTAAAGTGAACCAGTATGTTTTCTGTAGATGTGAACCAATCAGTTCAGTAAAGTGAACCAGTATGTTTTCTGTAGATGTGAACCAGTCAGTTCAGTAAAGTGAACCAGTATGTTTTCTGTAGATGTGAACCAGTCAGTTCAGTAAAGTGAACCAGTATGTTTTCTGTAGATGTGAACCAGTCAGTTCAGTAAAGTGAACCAGTATGTTTTCTGTAGATGTGAACCAGTCAGTTCAGTAAAGTGAACCAGTATGTTTTCTGTAGATGTGAACCAGTCAGTTCAGTAAAGTGAACCAGTATGTTTTCTGTAGATGTGAACCAGTCAGTTCAGTAAAGTGAACCAGTATGTTTTCTGTAGATGTGAACTAGTCGGTTAAGTAAAGTGAACCAGTATGTTTTCTGTAGATGTGAACCAGTCAGTTCAGTAAAGTGAACCAGTATGTTTTCTGTAGATGTGAACCAGTCGGTTAAGTAAAGTGAACCAGTATGTTTTCAGTAGATGTGAACCTGTCAGTTCAGTAAAGTGAACCACTATGTTTTCTGTAGATGTGAACCAGTCATTTCAGTAAAGTGAACCAGTATGTTTTCTGTAGATGTGAACCAGTCAGTACAGTAAAGTGAACCAGCATGTTTTCTGTAGATGTGAACTAGTCAGTTCAGTAAAGTGAACCAGTATGTTTTCTGTAGATGTGAACTAGTCAGTTCAGTAAAGTGAACCAGTATGTTTTCTGTAGATGTGAACTAGTCAGTTCAGTACAGTGAACCAGTTTGTTTTCTGCAGATGTGAACCAGTCAGTTCAGTAAAGTGAACCAGTATGTTTTCTGTAAATGTGAACTAGTCAGTTCAGTAAAGTGAACCAGTATGTTTTCTGTAGATGTGAACTAGTCAGTTCAGTAAAGTGAACCAGTTTGTTTTCTGTAGATGTGAACCAGTCAGTTCAGTAAGTGAACCAGTATGTTTTCTGTAGATGTGAACCAGTCAGTTCAGTAAAGTGAACCGGTATGTTTTCTGTAGATGTGAACCAGTCAGTTCAGTAAAATGAACCAGTATGTTTTCTGTAGATGTGAACCAGTCAGTTCAGTAAAGTGAACCAGTATGTTTTCTGTAGATGTGAACCAGTCAGTTCAGTAAAGTGAACCAGTATGTTTTCTGTAGATGTGAACCAATCAGTTCAGTAAAGTGAACCAGAATATTTTCTGTAGATGTGAACCAGTCAGTACAGTAAAGTGAACCAGTATATTTTCTGTAGATGTGAACCAGTCGGTTAAGTAAAGTGAACCAGTATGTTTTCAGTCTTGGAATTTGCAATATATCAGAATCATGTGATAATTCCACTTCCAACAATGCTTACAATCAATCTAGGGAGACACTTAAGCCTAACAATGGTTTAATGCTTAAATCACACTTTGCGCATCAATCCATGGAAATTAATAGAAAATCATCAAATTCACATCTGCCAAATATGTTTGTCAGACATCAGTTTTATGTGTCATTATGTGCTGGCTCAGAAGCAATTAATTTCACAGCCTATGTCAGTGCAATATGCTAAATCCAACTCAGACAGAACAAAAAAAAAAAATTGAAACTGAAGAATTTAGTCTTCTGAAAATGGAGATAAAATCTCAAAATCAGTGAAATGTATAATTGTTGAGTTTTGCATGAATTCACTGTGGAGCGAGGAACTCTGAAGTATGGCTGTATTGTTCAACATGCAAGAAACCCATTACAAATAGTTTCAAATTGGCACAAAGATATTCAATTTTTTTTATAAATTTTCGATCAATAAGAAAATGTTGGGAGAAAACTGTTTCATAAATAATTTCGAGGAAATGTTTTTTTGGGGGTAACATGGAATAAATGGCGTAGAAATAAGACAGGAGATTGCTTTTAGTAACAATGGATGTCTCCCTCCAATCTTAATTAAAAAACATTTAAAGGGCCATAACTCAGCTGAAACTCAATGGACTCGAAAAAAAGGACAACATT
This sequence comes from Lutraria lutraria, assembly GCA_964023205.1. NCBI lineage: Eukaryota > Metazoa > Mollusca > Bivalvia > Venerida > Mactridae > Lutraria > Lutraria lutraria. Next base: position 13,658,957 of record OZ026834.1, on the reverse strand, counting down.
CACGTCAGCAATTAAAGAGCCTCAGTCCAGAAGTATTGCTGTGCTGAGACATTATATCTAATTGTACTTTCGTTTCTTGCGAACAAGAAAATTCAGATCAATAAAAGTTCTGATCAGCTTTCAGACTTTTCCAAGTAAGATTTCAGTACTTCTAAGATTCATTTATCAAAATCTAAAAACTCCTTTAATCTGATAGTAATTACAAACAAGTACCCCGGTAAAATTTATGTGTATTAAGAAGGTAAATGTCTTTATTCACTACTTTGCTTGTTTACTACGAACTATACAGATGTTTGTTTTCATAATGAAAACATATACCTCCCACACTTCGTATATCAGAGTAAGCTTATGTTTGGAATGTTGCACGTAAAACATTGAGGAGCAAAATCAGTATGTCTCCCCCCTATATGGGCGAGATATAAATATGAACAAAATTTACAATTATCAAAGACTTTGTAAGCAGTCTGGAAGTCAGTCTCTTTGTGATACACGAAAAACATTCTGACAGGAGAAACTGACACTACTTCCTTTCATGTGATCACTTCCAGTCATGTGATCACTTCATATTATATGTGATCACTTAAATTTCTGTTCTGTGATCACTTAAATTTCTGTTATGTGAACACAGCAAGGAGAATGATGGAGATAAGCAACAATACCAGAAAGCATGGGCAAAACCCTATACTCCTATATAATATTCGAGGGTTCAATGCAAGAGTGTCGTAACTCATATTGAAATAAGAACAAGTTACGATAGTGTTGCGTTGAGCCCTCGAATTATGGTAACCATTGATAATGAAGATAAAGTATCTTAGTAAAATTATTTGACTTCAAGCATTCTGCAGCAACAATATATAAAACCTCAATGTAGATCAAATTAATCACAACAGATTATAAATAAAACTGGATCATTACAACGACTGAATAATTTATTAGAACACCATTGTTCCAAGAAGCCTTTGTCAATGCATCATTACATTACAAATTAAAGGAAATGACTTTCATTGTCAGCAGTTTTTTGCATGAAATTGCAGAGTCCACATGGGATTTCTGGGAGATTTCTGCTTCTGCCATCCTTCAGCCTCAGTTTTGCCTTCTTCAGATGCAGGCACGTTTTGCTGATTTATCAGACATGTCAATTGCAGAAATAAATAAAGTCAAAATTTTGTATTAAGCAAAAAATACACATTTCCTTAAAAAACGATTCTTTGTTTGTCATATGCAGTGAAGTAAGGCATACTGGATATATGATGGAATTTAGTATAAAAATAATATTGGTATGAAATTGCTAGAAGATTGAAATTGATGTTGATATATGCTATTAGTATAAATTTGCTATTTGTATGAAGTTTCTAAGTATGAATTAAATTGCTATTGGTATGAAGTTGCTAGTACCGGTACATGTAGTATGAAATTGCCATTGGTACGAAGTTGCTAGTAGTATGAAATTGCTATTGGTACGAAGTTGCTAGTAGCATGAAATTGCTATTGGTACGAAGTTGCTAGTAGTATGAAATTGCTATTGGTACGAAGTTGCTAGTAGCATGAAATTGCTATTGGTACGAAGTTGCTAGTAGTATGAAATTGCTATTGGTACGAAGTTGCTAGTAGCATGAAATTGCTATTGGTACGAAGTTGCTAGTAGCATGAAATTGCTATTGGTACGAAGTTGCTAGTAGTATGAAATTGCTATTGGTACGAAGTTGCTAGTAGCATGAAATTGCTATTGGTACGAAGCAGGGCACACAAAAACCGACAATTTGCCGGTCCAGACCGAATTTCAACGCCTCAGACCGATTTGAGCAGCAGAAAAGTGTTAAAAAATCGGTCTATAAATGAGCTATAAATGTTTCATAAATTTCATGAAATTCGGTCCATATCGCATTGTACGCGCAAAATGTCACAAACCTTCCTGTATATTGTTCGCACCATTCTAATGACCCCCAATAAACACGTCAAGATGCCTGCAGCGATCTTTTGTTAATCCAATCAATAGGGGGTCGATGGTAATTAGTCCAAACACGTGGTCACATGTAAACTGGTTCTCATTGACTTGTATGCACTTCGGTGCACAGCAACATGGAACGGGAACCAGTTTATGTTTACATGCAGACGATTTTACTCGTTTAACTCTAGAACAGTTCTGAAAGTTAATCGAACGCGCAAGAGATTTATTTACGTGAACACCGGCTGCATGGAGTTGTCTCCCGCGACGATCTTCAAATCTGTACTGATTGTTGACATTTAAAACATTGACATTACGATAGTCAGAAAGCCTTGCCCGATCATGAAGTAAAGTAAACATTAGATGTGAATGAATTTCGCTCGATTTACTCTAGAACAGTCCTGCATGTTCATCGAACGTACACGGTTCCGTAATACATTTTCGCGACCCTTCCTGAAGTTAGAAATTGTTCTTCGTAGCTCGTGTTTTGGGTCTAATAATACATAATGGGAGCATATTAATTTGTTTCTAATAATTTAAAGTTAGACTGTCACTCATATATTACGATAAACCGCGATGCTGCATGTTTTCAATGGTGACAAATTACGTATAGGTAACGTACGGGGGGGGGAGGGGGGGGGGGGGGTACATTTTCGCCTAAAATGGGGGGGGGGGGGGCGACTCTGGACCGATTTTGATTTCAACTTTTTAGATGCCCTGGTACGAAGTTGCTAGTAGCATGAAATTGCTATTGGCAAGAAATTGCTATTGGTATGAGTTTAGTTATTATGGAACATTGTAAAACAAAACAAATCAAATTAAGTACGTTTGATAGACATTCTTATGCCAATTGTCCTTGGGATTCATTGTCTGACACTGGAATACAGGTAAAAAGTGGGATATAAAAACTTAGTGAAGTGACTTAGATATAATCAGCGAAGAATCTGCGTATATATGCTCCTGATGTTGGCACTGAAATAGTTACTAATGTACTTATTTAGCATTCCGGAGTTCTACACTTCTAGGGTCTCAGATATTAGGACTTCTTAAGTCAGACATTAGAATTTTGACTATAATGGATGCTGGAAACATCATACTAACATTTATTTTAGGCATCAGGCAAAAATAGGCTTCCATTTACATGGTTTAACAGTGGGTACTGGTTACCATAACTCTTGAAGATGGACAAATGGCACTAGGGATTTCCTGCTGTTTAATCTGACTGTACCAGCCATTGACATGCTGGCTGACAGACTAAATAAATGATAAATACCAAGTCCTTTACAATTCTTAGCTTCTAATGTTTCTTGTATAAGATCCTGGAGTTTGTTAACCCAGAGACATAATTTATAGATATACATAAAGCAAAAATTGAAGTGAATAAAACAGGCATTCAGTAAATTAGAAAAAAGATTTCTCATAACATTTTATAACCAAAATTGAAGAAAACTCGTAAAAAAATAATTGCAACATTAAAAATAAGCAGCATATATCATGAAATTAATAAGCATACTGTAATAAATTATTATACTAGCATTAACTGTATCATAAAGTTGCAATTTTCATGCATTTTGGGGGTTATTTCTGATTGGTGCAAAACAGTTAACTCTGGGATTAAGGATCGGTAATGTATTAAGATTAATGTAATGGAAAATACGTCTAATTGTGATAAAGACACAAATTCAGATTCTCCCTGGACCTCAGGGGTCATCCTGTTAAAACTACATTTTAAGAACACTGTTTATCTATTATCTGTTTCTCAGAATTTTGTTACAAACAGCAACAGGAATGTAAGAAAAATCAATTGAATTCAGTGGGGGTCTCTATTTTAGTAGAGTCCTTGAAAACCATATGCTATAAGAATAAGTACATATCAAGAAGGGAAATAGCCTACTAAACAAATAGTGATATCCTAATGAAGAAGAAGTGTTTATGAATCTTGGATGCACCTTAAAGGCCAATTGTACAGAAAGACCTTGACCTTTGACCTTAAAATCAATAGGGGTCATTTACATGTGATGACCAACCTCCCAACTAAATCGGAGCAGCTAAGCTAATTATTGCCTGGACAAGGTTTAGTTACAGAACAATAGACTGACATTCGCGAAGAAATATATTCCTTTTCTACGAATGGAGGCATAACTTAAACATTCATTATTAGGGTTTAAACTAGGAACAAGAATATCAGCAAAGGACAAGAAGAAGAATAAAAAAGAACAAAAAATATCCAGGTTGTCTGAATTTAATGATAAAATTAATAATGAATGAAATGAACCATATTTGTACTTGACCGTTAATGATTTAAACCATACAATATGACAAAGTTTGGTGAAGATCTAATAACAGTGAAATCTACAGTGTTAACATGGTTTTTCGTAAGATTTTGACATAGCATTTGACCCAGTTTTTTACCCCAGATGACCCAAGTTTGAACTCGTCCAAGATATTATAAAGACAAACATTCTGACAAGGTTTTATGATGATCCAATCAAAACAGTGACCTCTAGAGTGTTCACAAGGTTTTCCAGTTATTTGCCCTAGTGACCTAGTTTTTGACTGGAAATGACCCATTATCAAACTTGACCTACATATTTCTGAAATAAACATTCTGACAAAGTTTCATAATCCAATCAAAACAGTGATTTCTAAAGTGTTCACAAGGTTTTCCCTTATTTGGCCCTGGTGACCTAGTTTTTTACCCAAAATGGCCCAATATTGAACTCGTCAGATTTTTGTCAATATTAACATTCTGACCCAGTTTTGCTAAACATGAGCTAAAAATGTAGCCCTAGTGTGTTCACAAGGTAAAGTTTGATGACGCATGACGCCAGACGAAGACTGATCAGAAAAGCTCACCCTGTCACTTTGTGACATGTGAGCTAAAAATCAACAAACAGTGGCCCTACTTTTTACTCTTTTATCATCAGGAACTTCAAGGTACACAAGTATGAAGTATCATCTATTGTATTTATATTAATGATACACCCACTACTTGAGGCTCCCTATCATATAGACTGTAACAGATAAGTATTTTAACCAATTTCTTTGTTTATTTTTATTTTTACGCCCCTTTTCAACAGTCAGAATCATACGAGGCGAAGAGTTCAACTAAAAATCATTCCTGGGAAGAACCAGTACTACACTCTCATACTCTGTATAAGCAACGGCCAACTTTCTCACATGAGACATGGTCCGTAGCTTAGCTCCAACCCACGACCCTCTATCAGTGAGAGGTTACATTAATTTAAAGTCAGCGACCTTAACTTAACCACTTGACCACGGAGCGGGCATTTTAACCAAGTATATGTAAAACGATTTACAATACTAACAGTGTACAAAAATCTTATATACCTCAAAGCTGTAAATTATAAGTTGTAAAATGTTTTGAAATATCCCTTAATCAGAACGTCGAGAATGATTTTATTCCAAGATCAGTTTCGTGAAATATGGACATCTGAGCTTTAAGTCTAAAATAGACATCAGTCTCATCTCTCTCTTTTCTTGGAATAAGAGTTTTGTATCCATATTATATTTCAAAGTTAATATGAAAATACATTCTTGAAGCTGTCACTTAAAGTCCAGGTCTTAATTTGAAATATGGAAACCTTGAATTTTAAGACTTATAATTCCCATGTGAAACATTAACTCCCCCCCCCCCCCCCCCTCTAAAATGTATTCCTGGAGAAGATGGTTCTTATTCAAGACTTTCAGTGGTAAGTGTAAATTTGCATTTAATTGTCTGACCAAATACGTATGAGACCCTTCTGTGACATCATACAGAACAAAAACAGAGAGGGTGGGGAGAGGGGGAAAGGGTTGATTTAGAGGACTGCAGAATAATGTTACCAAGAGCCCAAACCCATAGAGAGAATTTATATCATACTAGATTTATTAATAACTACACTACTTCATATCCCTGTTTGTACACTGTGAGCGGCAAGCTGACTTTTCCTATACATTATACAAGAGGACTCAATCAATGTTCAGTAATTTATAATAAACACAAATTAGTCCAAAAACCCCATTTCCATCATTAAACGCACTTAAGTAAGTCTTTATAATTCAAGCTTATAAGTCCATCGCGAACCATGAGGCCGGCAGGTTCCTGTAGAGTAATTGTGAAAACGTAAGTCATGGAGAAGTTTGCTGGGAAGTTAAGTAAAATATGTCATGTTTTATAATACGAGAGTATTTTACCCAGCATGCAAGTCTGGCAAAATCTTATCTCTTAACATAATTACCAAAAACAAAGGGAATTCTGTAAAAGTATATTTCTTTCTAGAAAAATGGTCACAATCGGAGCTTCCAAAGCTGATCTATTCTCATGAAAATATATATACATCTGATTTATCAAATGCTTCAACACATAATTCAGAGGTGGAGGACAATTTAACAAAGATATAATACATCTTCAGTCAAATTTGTCATGGACTGTGTATCAGCCTCGCCCAGGGTTCGAACTCACAACCTCTTGATCAGTAGACCGAGCTCACTAAACCGGGTGGGTTAATATGATATGTCCAGTCATCACACCAGTCTATTGACCTTTTTGCACCAATTCTCCTGTCTAGAGTTTCAGACACTAAGAAAACAAGAGCTCATTAAAGACAACACTAACCTTCCCACACTCTTACACAGGTCAATTATCATGTTAAATGGAGTTAAGCAACTTGTCATCAGCCCACACAGACTGTACTGTTAACTGACCAAATATCATAAATGTATGCAATGTCCTAATAAAGATAAGTGAAGGACTCCTAGAAACTACCTCCAACATTTAAATTCCCATCTTCCCTGCAGCATGTACAGATTCAAAAACACAGAATAACTCTGTGGAGTATCTGGCTGGATACAATATTTTTAAGAACTTCTCAGTATAATAAAAGGAGAACTATAATACAGAGAAGTTTTTAAAACACAGAAAACAAAAAATAGGGGAAAAACACCTTCTCTCCCCAAGGGATCTCAAAACATGTTAACAGTCGAGACGGATGCATCAGTCCTGAGCAGTAAATGAAGGGCAACACATAATGTATAACCCTTTTTAATGGAATTCATGAAAATATTATGTTTTCTTGAACTATTCTTGCACAGTTCATGAATATTTCACGAAGCTTGGGTTTCTATTTGAGAGTGGAACAGTCCATTATTCAGCACACATTTACTGATCCAGCAGATGAAACATACTTAAGTACAGTCACTAACCTTAATAAGCACGCTTTTACATAAATATACTTACAGCCATAGGTTCTTCAAATGTTGGGCCATCACCAATGGTTACTGTGATAATCAGACAAGTCACAGATACAACCAAGACAGCAATTAGAACCACATATGGGTAATGCGCCAAAATTCTAGCAAAACTGAAAATTTATAAAAAGAAAAAATTTAGATAACAATTAATAATATTATCACATAAAATGTAATTTTCAAAGCATCAAATATTCTCTTTTCCGAATAAATATCCATGTTGTCTTTTTAAATGGTGCATTTACTCAAGAATATGAGTTATCAACTTGTTTATATATCGAGGGTTCAACGCAACAGTGTCGTAACTCATATTGAAATAAGAACAAGTTACGTCAGTGTTGCGCTGAGCCCTCGATATCCTCTGTCAAACTAAGACAAAGTGTAATTCATATTTCATGAACTATTCATGAAGTATCCAAGAATATTTCAAGAAAATCTTGTTTTCATGATTTCCTTGAAGGTCATAATTATCCACAGACTCAGGCCTAAGGTTACCACAAGTTCTTTGATTTAAACATTGTACTAAGTTCTTGTGGTAATTCTAATAGAATGCATGGTAATTCAAATAGAAATTGTTAATTCAAGCCAGCCAGTTTTAGTCACCACAAAGAGTTCATTCAGTTGGACTCAGGTAAAGTTTCATGAGAACTGTTACAGTTTACCATCCCAGACACAATAATATGCTAAAACATGCATACATCAGTTTACACCAATAAAATATAATTGGATAACATTTTAAACAGATTGTATGGTTTGAAATAAAACAGCCACATCTACAGTTACTTGACCGAAGAAATCTAAGGGAAGGTTACAGGTTGGAAAACTTTTCTTTCCTACTTTTTATCATCCTTAAAATTTATTCTGTTTGGAGTTAAAGACAAATGTCAGCAGTTTAAAGGTTTTCATCCCAATTTACTCTAACCTGCTGAATTTTGTAACTTAATTTTTGAAACAGTCAATTATCAATTTAAGGGATATCACAATGAAAATTAACAAGTAACAGTCACAAACAGTAAAGTCACAGCAGTGTCAATAGAGCCAAATAAAAAACCTGAAAATAATATCGGCCATTTTTGCCAAATAAGACCAGGCCTTCAACCACATTGTTTCCATATTTAATTCAGTTTGTTTCAAAGAAAATCCTTCAGAGCAGACCAAATTGACCATAACTTTGTCATTTCTTGAGATATTTTCATCAAATAAATTTATTTCACTCAGAAATTATTGCTCTTTCGGGATGGATAAATTCGGAATGTTGTCACTCCTGAAAAAACCTGGTCAGATTTCATGGGTGTGCAGGTTAAACATTGGCTAATGGCTATATCCTGATGGCAAAAGCTTTGCAGTTTTGGTTTCTTCATTATAAGTATAACCATACAGTTTTCCTGCATTATTTGTTTTACTCAAATCATACACAATCAAGTGTGTATAAATACACAAAGCTATCATTAACTTAGATATTGCTGAATAGATTAATTAGTAAACAAAATCGATCCATTACTGCAAGAATGCGATAACTGTAGAACTTAATATGGGAGCATATTATTCCGCCACACATTAACAATCCAAATATTTCATTGCAATACGCTAGATATATAGTGGCTGCTGGATATGACTTGTTATTGTGCTATGGTCAGAGGCAACAGATTGGATTTGCTTCTACCACAATTCCCTAAATGACTTTTAAAGCAGATGAGTTTTCCTTACCAGCTGTGACGCAGGTTTGCGTGGGAGACGGTCATAATGGAAGACACTTAAATGGCAATTATGGCCACTTGAGATTATCTATATTTAGAACCAATATCAAAAAGGACCGTCTTTTATGCCTTATTATGCAATAAAATATTTATTGTATAGCATTAAAGTCATCGATATTTCAATCAAAGGTTTACATAAGCTGGGACAGTTACAATCTGGCGTATTTGTATAAGCTATTTGTATTGCGTAATTTTCTTAAGATCTTGTGCAAATTTAAACGTAATCTTTACAATAAGATAACACCATATTGAACAATGAAGCAGCATTCTCCAGACTATGTCAACAGAGAACAGCAAAGCTTTGTCGAATAATTATTCATACTTCATGAACTTTTCATGAAGTTTTCAAGAATAGTTCGAGAAAAATTCATGAATTCCTTTCAAAGGGGAATTACATTAGCAGATAAAAACTTTTTCCCTAATTTGAAGATATGCATAAATAATGCAGTTTAACGTTTATATTTTCTTATTAAAGTAAACTTGAACATACAAAATGTATCACACAGTGTTACCACAATATGGCACCAAATGAATAAATTTGTAATATTAAAACTTTGACAGTCAAATTATATTAATACGAACTGGCTAGATAAAACATGATTTCTAGAGCAACCATACAAAGTACATCAAAGAAAAATGGCCTTTATTCAGAGGTTCTTGTTGTTTTATATCAATGAATATGTGCCAATTAAGGAAAGGCTGTAACCAAAGGATTATTTGGCTCATACATATCATCAATACCGTACATACAATTAAAAAAAATCTTTTTAAGCTACATGTATATAATTATTATATTGCCAATTATGTATTTTTTTGTTGTTGAAAAAATGTGCACATAGACAATTTAAATATGTGTCTAACCTCTTTTTAGCTGTAACAATATTTATAGGAAAGCTTTTAATTAGAGGTGGCCAGTATAGCACAAGGTAACAGATAAGATAGATTTTATGGTAGTAAGTGCATCATAATTATACAGCATATTCACAATATAATGACTGAATATAAGTTAAGATGAATATATATGTGAGCACAAGATTACACTCATCAATCATACTGAAACATTTCATGATTGCACTAATTTAGTCGAAAATTACCGAAATTTATTTATTATTACTATAAATAGAGACACATTACGTAAAGCCGCCCACAAAACATAACATAATCAATCACTGTCAAATTATCATCAAACAAGTAAATTACATCTATCATCGTCTAAACTGATTTAAGTGTTTATAATGCATCTTTTTCCAGCATATATGAACAATAACATTGCTATTTATACATATTCAAATAACATAAATAGATTTAGATGGCTGGGTTATGTTTAAGAGATTATTATTCGCCAAAAATGTAGACTAATTAACATATTTTGGGGCAATCACAACTTCATGAACTATAAATAGCTAAAATGCAAGGTTAAACAACATCTAAGTGATCTTTTTATAAATGATTGATTCTCGATACTTAATGAGTCAAGTAAATGCAAAAACTACAGATCATAATTATTTAAAACAAAGTTTCAACCAAAGAATAGATAATTTACCCCCCCCCCCCCCCCCAATATCTCAAATCAATGATTTAAAACAAGACTGATTCTCGATATTTAACGAGTCAAGTAAATGCAAAAACTAAAGTTCACAATTATTTCAATATCTCAAATCAATGATAAAGTTTTGAACAAGAAATAATAGACTCCCAGTTTCAAAGTATGGCTTTTATTGGAAGGTGGTCGCAAAAACAGGTTTGACTTTATTAAGAGGCTGAAAAAGTATTCAAGAACAGGTTAACTTGTCCAAAAACATAGGTAGGTCAAAATGTGTTTCTTTTCTATCAACATACATTTTGTAAGAATACAAGATACAAATCTTTCCCAAATATTTTTCTATTTAAGGTTGTCACTAAAATGTAAGGTTGAGTGAATATCTACAAACAGAACTATATTATTCTGAGCTGACCAAAGTACGAAAGTAGACCCAAAGGATGAAAAATTGACCAAAAGTGCAGAAATAAAATCTAATACTACCAAGGACTTATATACATACATTCATATAAGTCCTTGCTTGATACTACCTATTAAATAGCCAAATTTAAATGGTTTAAATTCAAGATGGCCTACACTCAAATGTTTAAAAAAAGTTTGAATTGGAAATTGAACGTCCAATTTTTAGCAGTCTGAAAAAACAACAACGGCAGAAGAAGGTTTTATCATTTGCATTCAAAACACAGTGGCTACTGGCTAGGATATCAGACATATAAGTGTATTTCACACATATAGAGGTTTTAATGTAGACCTAATGCATACACCTGTGTTACTAAGAACCACAATTTAAAGGCTTGAATTAAAATTAACTTGTTCGCAGAGATAGATTCAGTGGGTGATGGACAGGTGTCCCTGACCATATATAGAAATATAATATATATAGTTCCCCCGCCCCCCTCGCTACTTTCCAAATGAAATTATTACGTCCCCTCACAAACCTGAAATCCAGTGGACCCTCCTCTTGTTTGCGCTAATAGTATACAAACGCTTTTAGAGCAAAATCTAAGAGATTTTTTTCAACAGAAAATGGCTACAGAATGCTTTTAGATAGAAGTGAAAATAAATGTCTAAGGCAAAGGTCAAATTGAGATAAAAAAAAATACCAACTCTTCTAAAATTCAGGTTCAGTAAAGAGCAAAGAAACATATTTATAATTTAGGCCCATTAATCATCATAAGTGATTTTTTTCAGTTCCTGGATTGGATTCAAACTCACAGCTGCAGCCAGGGGCTAAGGCTTACTAGTCAGATATTATATTTTTTATAGGGAGGATTTTTATTATTTTTTATTATTGTTATATAGTAAAAAAAGAATTCCCTACCTACATACCCAGTACTAATATTTTGAGTCGGAGTACTCCAAACAAACTTATTTTTATTTTCAGCCTTAAACATTGGTGTGTTATAGTTTGAACTTGTTTTGAATGCATAAAATATGGTATAGTTCAATTTTCTTATAGTCAAGGTCGAATATTGGACGATACCATTGTAATGGTAATCACTGTAAATTGACTGCAAAAATCATTTTAAATCCGTAGTAAAGTGGCATTCATGTGAACCAGAGTCATGGTGTATTGGATAAGATGACATGTACATACATGGTATTTTTACAAAATGAAGCAGATGTCAGTGGTTCGAACTCAGTCAAAGGCACTTTCTTTTTGAATTATTATACACAATTATTTTTCATAATTTATTTATTCAAATAATTATGTTTGTTCTTGTTACATGTGTGTATACACACTGAATAGTAGCTTTTTGTATTTCATAAGAGAAAAAGGAAAGAAGAAAATAATTAATTTTGTTCTCTGACGTATTTCTCTTTTTTTCTTTTATACATTTTATTGAACTAAATCGCGAACCCAAAAGTTATTTCAAAAACTATATATATACTAAACACCTAAAATGGTTTCTACTTATTATATACGAGTATTTACTCGACAATCAAAATAATATATTCATGTTGTATATGCTAATTACCCACGTGAGGTTATTATATTTTTTGTTCATTTTACGGAACAATTTAGATAAACTTTTAAACATTATTTTCTTGTCGATATACGTGTATATGAAGTTAACCTTTATAAAAAATGAAAAAAAAAGTCAAACTTAAAAATGATGTCCAACATCAGACAAATCCTCAAGATTCAATAGTCTTACGCTTTACCAATTGCGCCATAGAGGCGGTGATATATAATGTTTCATAAATTGCTCTATAGCATATTACAAAAGTAATTGTGTTACCTAAACATTTACAAATGGGATCTTCCAAGTATACAACAACATTAATGACCTAAAAATTGAACTATATAAGAGATTATAAAAGCATCCATGTGGTGTAAGCGTTTTAAGGGTGAAGGCAATTTATAAAGAGGGTGCAGGACTTTTATTAGGAAATGTTCGGTACATTTAACTTGATGGACGAAAAATAACAAAACACGAAATAGGCAAAAATGAAAAAAAAAACACTCTTACAATAACAAGGAACAAATGACAATGTTTAGTCAAGACAATTTAGATGTAATATCATTTACACAATGGTCATTTTACATCAACTTAAATCCTATCAAGAGCTTTGTAAGTAAGCCGTACTTCACAACAATAGGGAATTGAGAGACAGGCAGGATGTATGTATCAGATTCTTAATACAATATGCTTAAGAAAATAAAGAATTTATAGTTTAACAATAAAAAGGGCTGTTTGTTTACTTTTAACAATATAACAGAGAAAATAGTGCAAGGTCTTTAAGCATCACCCTAATAGGGATTTTATTTATCAACAAGGCCCTTAATTAAGGATGGTCTTGTTTGCAAAATGGGGCTATTAGCCAATATTACACTTTTGTTGTTCAAATTAAAGAAACTATAAAATCATTATTTTCCCCTGAAATCTGGGATCACACTTTATTTGTCAGTAAGCTAAAAAACTAAATAGTATTGAGTATTGTGTTTACACGTTTATTAATGAAGCATTTGTTTACACTTAAAGTTACACAGAAATTATCATACAGATTATGTTATAGGTCACACAATTGAAAGGTAATGAATGTCTAAATGCAGCAGTACTAAGTCTACCATCATACACAAGAAAAATAAACAAAATAATAATATCATTCTATAGATAATATTTCTTTTCAAATTCAGCAGGTTTTAACACTCAACCATATTTCAGGTATAATTTATGTTCACATAACCCATGCAGTATGATTTGACTGTATATCATTTTCTAACCTGAATACTAACTTATTCTTCCAAAAGGAGCCCGCAACGTCTCCTCAATGAACATTTTTATCAAAGTTTCATACATAAAAAGGTATGAACTGTTCAGTAATACTAGACTGGTCCACCATTAAACTGATTTTTTCTATGTTTTTATTAAAAGGATTTTCATAACCTCATTCCGCATGGTGTACGTTAAACAGTAAAGGCTCTGAACCAAAGTTGATATACTTGAATATAAAACATGAATGATGCATAAGAAAAATGAAAAATTCTTAGCCTGCAGTTCAGATAATAATAATTTCCTAAGGTATGGTATGTCTCAACGACAGAAGGGAACCGTCAGTGGCGGTACATTGTAAAAGTTTCGTTCATCAGATTGGCATCATATGTTGAAATCGTGTCAAAATGTTTGTCTAACAATAGGTTATTCTAAAACACAGTCATGTCTACAACAGATAGTGACAATGTTTCATCTGTACTTACTGATTAGAATTTGTTGATAAAATGTAACAATATTTTTTATTTTGTTATTTCATACTTTAAAGCCTTAAGGAAAATATTTTTTTACAAACTTAGGGTCTTGTGGTCTGGCAATAATATAAATTGCTGGCTTACAATAATTGAAGAACATCAAGTGTCCGATGTTAACAAAGAATAAAAAGGACCCGAGCCCCACACACCACAATTTAAGTGTGAGCAAATTACGTTGGGTTTCTTCAGTTTAGCAAAATTAATAATTTCTTTTAAATCCCAATTATTGCAAATCATGGAAATCTCAACTTTACTTATAAGTGCCATTAATTGATCCAATAAATACAGTCTTTGAAATTAACCTCTGACCAAGGACTGCATCAGAGTCCACCAAAAGGGCCATCGGTCCAGTAAATTTGATAAGGTTAGCGGTCCGACGATCAAGTAAATTTTTCATTGATCATTTTATCATGTTTCAGAATAAAAAATTTAATTTTGTGTGTATTTTTTTTGGTGACCACACTAAGTTCATTCAGCCCAGTAAAGTTTGCATTTAGTGTTTTAAAAGAGTTTTATGCGTAGACTGTAAATAAAAATAATACATTTGTATCATTATGGCGAAACTAAGCCTTTTTGAATGTTAGAAAATATTTTGGTATGTACATTCAGATATAACCATTCCCTCAACTTATCCAAAAAAAAAAAAAATCCAATGAAGGACAATTATAATAGGTAACACATTTAAATGTAATCATATTTCGTATTTACGTATCTTTTATATACCGTATACATACATAACTTGATCTCCCAAGTTTTTGCCCATATTTTATAAACAGAATTGCTTTATTCGTGTATCGACTTATCATTTTTAAACCATGGAGGTACCAATCCTTTATATATCATCTTAGATCATACAGTCATGTTTAGCTTTAAAAATTAAGGGTTACAAAATCTTATCAGGATAAAATTTAAGACTTTAAGGCATGTTGCAAAAAATCATACTTCCGAAGTTTTATCAAGTGGGTGAATCATACTTTAATTTAGAGTTCATACATGGATACATTTTTTTTATTTAGATTCATAAGTATTAATCTTCATGGAGAGGCTTAAAATGTTTACATTTCAATAATTAAATGTGATATTAATAGAAAAATGTTAAATAAAGTATACATATTAAAATCCTATCACACAAAACAGAAAGTAACAAAGTTTAACCAACCTGCACATTATCCTAGAACACTCTTGTTTATTAATCCAAACCATACATTATACTAGTGTTTATATATAACCAAATCCTTAATCACTCGAACAGAAAGAAACTTTACTATATGATACTAGCTGTCGAAAGTATACACTATTTCAAAGCTGGTGATTTCATAAACCAACTAGTCTACAGTCCCAATATCCGATATTTGTATTCTAAGTCATTTCCGCAATACTGCGGTCTAACGTTTCATCGTATGATAGGACCATATCTATACAAGATCAAATGAAAAATAAACAGCAATGAAAAGGAAGGATCTTACACCAAGTAAACAATGTTTGTTCCACAAAGATTTGCATATTTGTCAACTGGTACAAACCTTGGCTAATTCAATCTTCATTTCATATACATACGTTATGAACTATTTGTACATTAAATTTGCATCGTTAAAAGAGCTACATAAAACATTACAGCAATTTGATGCATGAAATATTCAACATAGGATATAAAAATGTTGATAAAATATTTTCACACCGAAATGTTAAAAGAACTCCCTATTGTTAAACACAATCAGATAATTCAGTATCACGAAGAGTAATAAAAATAACTGTCCACAATCAAGTCAATAGTTCAAAATTGATTGAAGTTAATAAAACTCCATAATGACTATCCTAAGACAAAAATCAAAGTTCATTATCCCAGCGATGATTGATTAATCATCGATAATTGTCAAAAAAACATCAGTGATAAATTAATATTACATATCCATAAAAAAGTCAGCCGTTTTTTCTTTCATATAAATGTGTCAAATAAAATCCACTGCTGCACATTAAATTATATAACCAGTTCACAATTTTTTAGGTTCACAAACTTTGAACACTAATAATTTTTTATAAAACAAAACATGATAAGACATCAAACTTCTCAGTTGGCGAATATTAAATGAAACTATTTATCACTAGCATGAACAGTAAATAGATCTCCTATCGGGAATACATCACCCCCATCTTAACACGATTTTATTCAAACCTACCAGTGAAGAGATCTCTAACTCACCTCAAACACAACAATATCATGAAACAGCCAGTATGACTCACAGAGCAGCTGCCAGGCTATAAATAGTAACGCCTGGTTTCTGCTATAGGTAATTTACCTAAATTGTTACTATAAATAGTAACAATCAATTTAACAGGAACATGCAAATGACCTGTACTTTGAAGAAGTATGTCTGATTCATTTAAAGCATCTGCTAAAAGATAAAAATCTCTGAACCAGGGAAAAAAACTTCATGAGAGATAAACATTAAATAACAAATTAAATAATGAAAGCATTGACCTACCTATGAAAATTTATTCAATGGCAACAGAGATAAATTTATTTAATTGTTTCCAATGATGATAATGTTGTTGAAGATGATGTTGATGATGGTTAGGATAAAGATAATCCTATTAATTGTGAAAGTGATTATAACATTAATGATGGTAAAACCAATGAAAATAATGATGATTATAAAGCTGCTGCAAATGATGTTGATGACAAGGATAAAGATAATCCTATTAATTATAAAAGCAATGGTAGCATTAATGATGGTAAAAAACAATGACTATAATAATGATTATAAAGCTGCTGCAGACGATGATGATGGTAAGGATAAAGATAATCCTATTAATGATGATATTGAAGATAACATTAATGATGGTAAAACCAACACAATAATGATGATTATAATGATGAAGTTGGGGTTTAAAATTACCAGCATTCAACAAATGACAAAATCCCGGTGGAATACATCATTTAAAAGATAAAATGTTTCACATGGATCAGGTATTGGAAATGTTCTACAAAACAGCACTTGATGCTCTGTAACATAATTAGAAAAATCATGCATTGAAATCCATCACAGGATTACTTTAACTGCGGTAATGATTTGCTTATCTTGAGAGCAATTTGAACAAGACAGCAGATGTAATAAACAGAGAGATGTGTAATAAGCTTACCGGCAACAAATTATAAACCTTGCAGCCATTTAAACTGGAAGAATTAAACCAATGCCAGTTTAACAGAAATCAAGGTTTTATTTAACTGTTCTTTTAACTTTGATTTCAAAATTAAAGGCTAATTGTGATGAAAGTTGGTTAGTACAAGTTTGACTAACTGGTCCAGATAGTACAGGCTTGACTAACTGGTCCAGATAGTACAGGCTTGACTAACTGGTCCAGATAGTACAGGCTTGACTAACTGGTCCAGATAGTACAGGCTTGACTAACTGGTCCAGATAGTACAGGCTTGACTAACTGGTCCAGATAGTACAGACTTGACTAACTGGTCCAGATAGTACAGGCTTGACTAACTGGTCCAGATAGTACAGGCTTGACTAACTGGTCCAGATAGTACAGGCTTGACTAACTGGTCCAGATAGTACAGGTTTGACTAAAAGCTCCAAATGGCACATATAGTACAGGTTTGACTAAAAGCTCCAAATGGCACATATAGAACAGGTTTGACTATAACACACAAAAAGTACAGGTTTGACAAACAGACTGAGATGGTACAGGTTTGATTAACAGACCCAGATGGTACAGGTTTGAATAACAGACCCAGATAGTAGTTTTGACTAACAAACCCAGATGGTACAGGTTTGACTAACAGACCCAGATAGTACAGGTTTGATTAATGAACCCAGATAGTACAGGTTTGATTAATGAACCCAGATAGCACAGAATTGACTAATGAACCCAGATAGTACAGGTTTGACTAACAGACCCAGATAGTACAGATTTGACTAATGAACCCAGATAGTACAGGTTTGAATAATGAACTCAGATAGTACAGGTTTGAATAATGAACTCAGATAGTACAGGTTTGAATAATGAACTCAGATAGTACAGGTTTGAATAATGAACTCAGATAGTACAGATTTGACTAATGAACTCAGATAGTACAGGTTTGAATAATGAACTCAGATAGTACAGGTTTGACTAACTGGTCCAGATAGTACAGATTTGACTAATGAACTCAGATAGTACAGGTTTGAATAATGAACTCAGATAGTACAGGTTTGACTAACTGGTCCAGATAGTACAGGTTTGACTAACTGGTCCAGATAGTACAGATTTGACTAATGAACTCAGATAGTACAGGTTTGAATAATGAACTCAGATAGTACAGGTTTGACTAACTGGTCCAGATAGTACAGACTTGACTAACTGGTCCAGATAGTACAGACTTGACTAACTGGTCCAGATAGTACAGATTTGACTAATGAACTCAGATAGTACAGGTTTGACTAACTGGTCCAGATAGTACAGATTTGACTAATGAACCCAGATAGTACAGGTTTGAATAATGAACTCAGATAGTACAGGTTTGACTAACTGGTCCAGATAGTACAGATTTGACTAATGAACTCAGATAGTACAGGTTTGAATAATGAACCCAGATAGTACAGGTTTGACTAACTGGTCCAGATAGTACAGATTTGACTAATGAACTCAGATAGTACAGGTTTGAATAATGAACTCAGATAGTACAGGTTTGACTAACTGGTCCAGATAGTACAGACTTGACTAACTGGTCCAGATAGTACAGGCTTGACTAACTGGTCCAGATAGTACAGGCTTGACTAACTGGTCCAGATAGTACAGGCTTGACTAACTGGTCCAGATAGTACAGGCTTGACTAACTGGTCCAGATAGTACAGGCTTGACTAACTGGTCCAGATAGTACAGGTTTGACTAAAAGCTCCAAATGGCACATATAGTACAGGTTTGACTAAAAGCTCCAAATGGCACATATAGAACAGGTTTGACTATAACACACAAAAAGTACAGGTTTGACAAACAGACTGAGATGGTACAGGTTTGATTAACAGACCCAGATGGTACAGGTTTGAATAACAGACCCAGATAGTAGTTTTGACTAACAAACCCAGATGGTACAGGTTTGACTAACAGACCCAGATAGTACAGGTTTGATTAATGAACCCAGATAGTACAGGTTTGATTAATGAACCCAGATAGCACAGAATTGACTAATGAACCCAGATAGTACAGGTTTGACTAACAGACCCAGATAGTACAGATTTGACTAATGAACCCAGATAGTACAGGTTTGAATAATGAACTCAGATAGTACAGGTTTGACTAACTGGTCCAGATAGTACAGATTTGACTAATGAACTCAGATAGTACAGGTTTGAATAATGAACCCAGATAGTACAGGTTTGACTAACTGGTCCAGATAGTACAGATTTGACTAATGAACTCAGATAGTACAGGTTTGAATAATGAACTCAGATAGTACAGGTTTGACTAACTGGTCCAGATAGTACAGATTTGACTAACTGGTCCAGATAGTACAGATTTGACTAATGAACTCAGATAGTACAGGTTTGAATAATGAACCCAGATGGTACATGCTTGACTAACTGACCAAGATAGTACAGGTTTGACTAACTGACCCAGATAGTACAGGTTTGACTAACTGACCTAGATAGTACAGGTTTGACTAACTGACTCAGACAGTACAGGTTTGACTAATGAACCCTGATAGTACAGGTTTGGCCAGCTGGCAGTCATAAGCAACTAAAACACATGTATCAAATTGTCGCGACTAATCAGAAAGACATCATTATGATCATTCTCAAATATGTACACAAAGTCTTTGAAAACAACAGCTCAGACTCTAAGAACTAAGACAAATATACTAAATTTCTCAATCTCATTGTTGAGCATTGTAAATTAGAATATAGGAGAAACTTTATAGGTAGATATGTGGTTTTATTTGGAATGGAGAAGTGACAGCAGCTTTTTTGTCTCCAAGTTAATGGAATTATAGACAGCAGATAACAGACTGGTCACATAATATTGTGGAATAATTTTAGTTGGGTTCAATTTTCGTGTTTTTTTACTAAAATGGCTATTTTGTAGGGACATAAATTCATGGATTTTGATTTTTGAAAAGAAATGCCTTATCTCTGGATTTGAATTCATGGGGATTTGATTTTGTGGATGAGTCGAACCACGAAATCCACGAAATTTAATCCCCAACGAAAATTAATGATTCAACAGTATTACATTTAACATGATACCAGTTTACATTATTTCAATCTATGTTCAAGTTACTACTGTGATGTGCTAGGAAAATCCACTTCCTGGAATAGAACTTAAAGTCAACATTTTTGTATATGACTACAAGAAAACAGCAAAATATCCTCGATGATATAATAGTCATTATAGATAACAAACAAAGTGTTTGTTAAACAAGGAATTGCCACCTAAAAACACAGCTGGATGATAATTTCCTGTTATGATTGAACAAGCATTTCACACTGAAAGTTATTCTGACTGTAGGTACAAATACATTGAAATTTTTATACTTTATTAGCCAGAGGACTGCAGGTCAAATACTTCGCTAGTTACTGACTGAACGAGTTTTCTTGTTGATGGTCACTGCGACCAGAACCTTTGACCTCAAAATCAATAGGGATCAAGCACATGTGATGACCATAAATCAGCTATTGGTTGTACATGGTTTGGAAACAGATGGCAGACCAAGTGACACATGCAAAAGCAATATTATATCCCCCATTTTTTTAGGGGTACAAAATAAAGCTTACTCTTAAATAAGTCAATGATGTTATGACACTCACATATATTAACTAGCACTAGACACTGAGCCAAAAATATGTTTGACATTAATTATGACATTACAGAATCATTTTCAAAAGACAAATCAATAATTCAAAGCATATAACAATTGTTGTCACCTGAAGGTGCAATAGAGCAGTACCTTTCACAAGAGGACCATGCATAAAAACATTATCATTTTATCAACATTCACCAAATGGTTTCAGCTATGCTGACTCAGTCACCTACAAGTGATGACAAAGGCAGATACAAAGCAATACAATTTCTTATTGTTAAAGCATTATTAACATTATATAATAATAAGTGTCTAAGCAAAACGAGTGTCTGCTCTGAAATAATATTCATCAAATGACAGTGACTATCTTGCAGTTTAACATGTTTTTATCATACAAAATAGGCACTTGAAATAGGCATAAGATTATATTAATAAGTTCCTGAATTCTTATCGAAAATGATTTTGTCTTCACAAGAAAAAAGAACAGAACAGTTAGATGCACTTTTCCACAGTTAAATCTGACACATTATTGTTCCCAGTGTTATCATGATGAATATATATTTACAAGCAGCTAATATTTCAATAAGTATAAAATACCTCAAGCAGAATATACAAAGTAACAATTGATATCAATGGTTCATTCATTTCCCACAGGAAATGACCTCTGCTATGTGACAAAGTCACTCTGCACTATAAACCATGCACTTAAAGGATGTAATACTTTATCAGCACCTTTGGAATGAAGAAAACATAACAAGACAATGTTCACCACAGAAGCAATGTAATTAAGGCCTACCAAACACAAATAAATGACAAAGAAAACTGCTAGACAGTATAATTAATTGTATTACCAAAACAAGAAGAGCTATATTTGGTATAATGATGTCTCTTAAGGGAGTATAAAGTTATCAGATAAGTGGGAGTAGGTCTGTAATAGACACTTTATGGATATTCTTCATTAAGGTATAACAATCATCAATCATCACAGTAGTTCATTCAAAGATGTCAAAATTGTAGCAATGTGACGTAAGAATGAAACAGAATCATTCATCACAGGCTTGTTACATTAAAACTGAAATCTTGTGCATTACAACCTATACTTAATGCATTTGGTCATATTGCTTATATTCTTCAAGGGCTCAAGAAATCTTGTTCAGGCTACTCTTCCTGCTGGAGGACATTAGCTTAGAATTTTAACTAGTTTAACAGCAATTTCAACTCATCCCGAATCAATTTCTACACGTAATTATGAGCAGACAAGTGGATTTGTTGGGGCCCCTGTTGCCATAAAACAATCAATACTCCATTGTTATGATTGTGTAACCATTCAGTCTTACTCTTGCAGCCACACATGCTATTTACAATTCATGAATGTCCCAAGATCTAAAACTTCATATTTTGAGTTTACACTACAAGAAATATAACTTTTTGAGTTTTTCCCTGGCAACATGAAAATTTCGAAATTTTCCCTGGCTACAATGAACTTTTATTTTGATATTCTGCTGGCATTCATTTTGAGACTTTTCCTAACTGAAAAGCACATTCTATCATCTATGATACTTTCCTTGGCCATCAACAAAAACCCACAAAATTTTAGACATCTTGACATGGAATCAGAAAAGGCATAACCATGTGAATTTACTGTCAAATGTGACAAGCATTTTCTGAGAATAGATTTTATTGTTGCTGTTAATTTGAACTAAAGTTCTTGGTTGAATCAGTTACAGTAACTGATGGACAATCTGGTCTACTAACACATGATTTGTGAAGTAATTCTAAATCCTACCATAGTTATGGTACCTACAGCAAAATTGCAATACATGTTCATCCCAGCATGAATTGCCCAAAAAGTATATTGTCCTTTAATCTATTCATAGATTGATACAAACTTATACTTCAATCTTCTATCAAATGGCTTTGACTGAATGGCAATGATTGCTCTGAGGTGCAATTAACATAGTGAGCTACAGTTGAGATGTCAGTGTTGACCTGTTATTTGAGACTTGTGTCTTAGGTCTTGTGGTTGGTATGAGTGCTGGACTGATGTAACATTGCAATATGGTTTCAAATCCTGGGTGTAGCCGTCATTATGACATGCAAATTTGACAAAAGACAAAAAGTTGATTTTCCACCATATATGGAGAAGTTTACTGCTCCATAAGGAAGGGTAAGTTAGAATTGCTTAGAAAACAATCCAGGAAAACTGGTCGGATGATCCAGCTGCCAGAAAAATTGTTGAAAAACAGCGATAAAACCCACTGAAATGAGAAATGACCTTTACTCATTGACAATGATCTTGCGCTAAGGTTAAGAAATACAGTGTGTAACAGCTAACAAGTGCAGTAATGTGCCAATCTTGACAAACCAATGTTATCTGTTTACATTATAAAAGTCTTGTATTATAGAAACCAGACAGAATTTCAGACAGCTCTATCTAGGTGTAATCACTAGTATTCAGGTGAGAAGTAATAAGACACTGAAACAACATAAAAAATCTTCAAGTCAACATTTAGATGGATACATTGAATCTTTGCAATGCTCAACAAGGCACAAACCAGAACATAAAAATCTTTCTTTCTCGGAAAAGTTCAAAATCTATGATCAGAATGAGAAGGAACAAAAATTTGTTTGCAGATCAACCAGAATGATCTCATGTGTTGGTCTGTTAACCAGTGGTAGTGGTTAGGTCAATCAACAGAGCTGCAGCAATGTTTTTACCACCACCATCAAATTCAACACTCAAAATAATACCACTTTTCCTGATGCCCAAAAAAACTGATTAGGTCAACTAGCAAACAGTATGGCTAAAAATGCACCACAAGCGGTGCCAACGCTCATCAGACGTCTGTTCACCACCTCAGTGAGATCTATCCACCTATGAAGTTTCATGTTATCTCTTATTGTTTCTGAGTTATGAGCTACATTAAAGTTTTTGCACAGACGCAGACAAAGCAGACAACACAGTGATCACAATAGCTAGACTTTTTCTTCGAAAACAGCCAAGCTAAAAATGAACCAAGCAGCATTGAACCCTTCTTTCCGACATAATCACTTTTATATATGAAGAAATGTTATTTGGTGAAGTCTGTAGTCAAGCTAAGATAATAAACCAATAAATATTCTCCTAAGATCAGATGGGGATACATTTTGACACAAATCACCAGTAACTGAATGGACAATGACTTACATTTGTAATATCACTAATATTTATGCCTATAAATAAATGTGGAATATCTTAGCTCTGCAGAAATTTAGACATTTTGGACATTAATTCTGTGGCATGCAGACCGATAAATAATGCACTATGAATAATATAACAATTTTGTGGGCACACATTTGTTGATGTATTTTTTGTGTGTTTCCTAATATTGCAGTGCTTGCTGGCACATTATTGGGGACTCACATTAATGACCTATCCAAAATATAAATAAGTGAAACTCTCTCAAAATAAGGCAGAAAACTGCATTAATTTACAATTGAAACAATCACAATCGGACAATAAGGCAATTAATAACCATAATGCCGTCCCTCATGGCATCATTAATGCCAACGGGAGGTGGTCAGAATGAACAATGTACTCATGAATGCAGTTGTTTGTCATACTGGTAAATGTACATAATTAATTAACACAGGATAGAAGGCTAATCCACTGATATCATTTCCTTTGGCCCCAATGCTGTAAGAAATTTCTATATGGAGAAGCATGTGACCAGTTTTAGCTATGGAGCATGTAACCTTACATCATGCAATACCTGATTGGCTAATGTTCAGTCCAGCTTTCTGTAAGAATGATGAGAATCAGACGAACGCAGCATTTCCAAGCAATTGAAAACATATCTTTTACATACGGGTACTATTTGAGATATTTTGCATGATAAGCAGTAGCTTGTAGATCTAATTTAGTTGTTTTTTAAATTCAAAACAAAATATTTATTTATGTCAATGGCGAACGCAATACCTTGCAGTATTCAAAGCAATTTCAGTACTCCTGTCGGATTTATTGTTTCCTCTCATCTATTTTAAGACTTAACAGCAAGCGGTATGTGGTAAACAATAACACCAAACAGTAGGTATTGCTGGACAGTGACAGTAGTAAATTAATACCTGCAAATCTGTTATTTAATTTAATTGCCGTTGTGAACAAGTTTGCATCAATGGATTTATATGCTAAGTACATCAATTGAAGCAAAATATTGATGGCTTCGATTCCGCATCATATTTTTCTTAGCAAGTATCAGTTTTATTTCAGTGTACATATATTCGTTCCCAACAGATTTCGTCAGGGATTGCATAGCCAAAAAGAGTTTAACTTCTCCAACATTGTAATTTTAATTCTTCCGCATTTGTACATGGAAAATGGATATTTTAAAGTCTTAAGTGTCACAATATTCATCTGTAGAGTACAATTAATTCAGGTACTGTACAAATAAATTCAGCATCTCAAATGTCACATCCTTAACAATACTGATCAGATAATTACTGTATTTTCATTTATTTTGGCCGGGCTCAATTTTCATGGTTTTTACTAAAATGGCTATTTCGTGGGTACATAAATTTGTGGATTTTGATTTTTGAAAAGAAATGCCTTATCTCTGCTGGGCATAAATCAAAATAATGAAGACAATTGTTCTTTTCAAGATTTAAAGAATACCACACAACACAGGAATGTAATTTAATATTCTGATGGTGTGTATTGATGTTGTTAAAAATGTTGTAAAATTTCAGCTTGATTGTGTTACTCGTTCAAAAGTTACATTTGAAAAACAGGCAAAAAATGTCCCGAGTGTAACACTTTTAGCGTGACATTTTTTCTTTACACATTTTTCAATCTTTTATATTTTGTTCAGTTTTTGGGTAAGTAATCAATGGTTGTTCTTAATTTCATTGTACATGTGTTATATTTAAAATTTAATGCATTTTGTTCAAATATTTCAATAATAAGTATTATTTAGAAATCACCTTTCATGTGCACATGTAAAATATTTTGCTCAAGGAAAAAATGGAAATTCAAATTGATGATATTGCTGTAAGTAAACTAATGCTTGGACAGAAAATGCAGTTTAACATATTGATAGGCATATTTGTCCATGTTGTTTATAAAAAAGAAATGATCAAAAGAATCATTTGTTTTTTAAGTTATACCATCTTGAATAAAGCTGATTGGAAATGTCCCGAGTGTAACATTTTGCATTTAGATAAGAATTTTTTTATCATTCTTTGAATTTGATATGTTTTTTCTCTATTTCTCGAACAGAAGCGTACCCACAAGCTCACAAAACTAAAACAAATTCATGTAGTGCAATTCATTTTTTGTGTACATGGTTTTAAGTGTTGTCCCGAGTGTAACGCTATATATTCATCATCTTAATTTTGATATGTAACAATAGAACAGTAGTCCATGTTAATTGTTTTCCACATTTATATCAAATAACTGACGTGAATAAATACTTTAAAGTCTGAAGCAGTGAAATAGAGCATGTTTAAAAAGTTTGAAAGTTGTAATAAAAATAGTTATATTCAGATATATATACCAAGTAGATTTGTTCAATATACTGAAGATAAAAAGTAATTTATCTTTTATTTTGATGAAGAAACATTCTCAGATGAAAACAGTACAGAATTTATCAATTTATTTCATGATTTCATAACATATTTTACATGTTATATTATTTATATATAACAATTGAAAATGTTACACTCGGGACACAAACACATCTTCATGCAATATTATACACAAATTTGGGTTGCTTATACAGGAACTATACCAGTAACAATATACTAACACTGCAGGGTCATGAAGTTACAAAATGCCTAAATAAGTGGTAAAACTCCCATTTATAGAGGACTGAGAAGAAGCACACTCTGAGTAGAAAGACTTGAAATTGATATTTTTTTATTAAACATTTTCTAGGATATACGAGGGTTGTCCTTTAAGTATGTAGACTTTTCTCATATCTGGGTTATTTTTCAAAATTTTGAAATCTAATTTCAGTGACGCATATCTTCCTTGAGTTGAGTTGCAAATACATAGGTCATCAAAACATTTCAAAAACTTTTTAGTATTGTTTTACTTAAAACAAACAAAGTTGAAATTGTGAGTCCTGGCTGTTTTACTTAAAATAAACAAAGAAGAAATTGTGAGTCCCGAGTGTATTTTCTATATGTCTGTTTATATGACTTAATTCATGTTTAAAAGATTTGTTCAACATAGTTTGAAATAGTTTGAATGTGTTGAGAAATCATTTCTTTAATTTGATAAGTGGCAAAATTAGTAAATATATGATAATGCAATATTAATTGTTACAAGTTGACAAATCTACAGTTTTAAATGTTTTCTAATTCCTCCCCTCCCTCCAACAACATTTTCAACCAACAACATATCAAACAGGACAGATGTTTGTGTATCTTTTTATTATCTTAAAAAACATAGAATGAATTGCAACGCAATGATCATTGCACTTTCATATTTGTATGTTAAAAGACTAAACAAATTTGTACGGAGTGTAACCTTTACTTAGTCTGTATATATATAAATTAATAATTCATGTTCAGTAACGCAATTGACTTACCAAATTGGAAATAGTTTTGATTTGTTCAAAAAAAAATTCTTATTTAATGAATTGCAAAATACATTTGACAGATGTTGTTATAAATCCATTTTATGATACTCCTTATCATAACAGTTTCGTATATTTACATTACAGTTTTAGAATGTCCCCTGGTGTTGGTGTTGTCACCATTTAAAACTAAAACATTATCAAATAGATTATGTTTGTATTTTATAATAAAATAATTGAACAAATTGTATTACAATGAAACAAATTGTATAACAATATATTAACAATACTGTCATTATCATAAGACCATACACAAAGAATATCTGTCCCGAGTGTAACGGTAACAGAAGATATATACTAATTTTGGGGACATTGTTAAGTTACCCAAGAATAGTACCAATTAAGTGAAAATTCACATATATCTTTGAATATACCTGATAATTGATAAAATTGAATTAGCTAATTTGTATCTGCAGCAGTAAATGTTACATAAAAACTTTTTGAAGCGTATTTAAAAAAAAAATGAAGTTCAAAACGCCATAATTATATATTTTTTGGAAAATTATGGTTGTATGTATATTTTTTTTGTATTAAAAAGTTGTTTTCATGAAAGTCTGCTGAAAAAATCACAAAAATGTGTTATTATTTCCATAGTTTAATCCATAAGATTGTTTGAATTTTAAGGATTGCTGTTGAAAATATAAAATTTATTTGATTAAAATGTTGTAAATTTGAAGAAGACTTTAATCCTATACTTTAGCCATTGTCAATTTTTCACAATATAATATATTTCCAACCTACTTTTGGCAATATTATGAACAAAAGTATCATTCTAAATTTGACCCCCCATGTCACGCTTTGTCTTCATTATTTTGATTTATGCCCTGCTGTTTAATTCATGGGGATTTGATTTTGTGGATGAGTCGACCCTTGAAATCCACAAAAATAAATCCCAAACGAAAATTAATTATTCCACAGTATCTGACCGCAGAAAATATGTGAGAATGTACTTACCACCACATTGTGGCAACCTGTCATTCCAGTACCATCATACAGAAGCTTGAAATCATTATCTTAAACGTTGATCAAGCACACTCACAATACAAAACCTGGAAGTATACAAACAAGAAAAATCTGATCAATATACAAAAAGTACAAAGACTAAAATATATACAAATGTAACAGTACAATACAAGTAAATGACTGCATGGTCAAAGTGTGCTGCAGTGTTGGATATAATGGAGACCACAGGGACAAAACATCATTGATGGCACTTGTGTATAACAAATTAAGTTTATAGTACATCTATACACAAGCTAATTCAGAGGTCACTGTAACACTGTGAAATGTAGAAGATTAAGGTCCTGGCTCACATTAGAAAGAGGGCCAGCAAAGATGGCCCTATATAGCTCACCTGAGGACAACTACACTATAATTGATGATTATAGTTTCATCTTGTATAACCCATTTCTACATATATATTTTTGGATGCAGGTGAATGTACATTCTGTGATTATGATTAGTGAAGAAATGAAGGTACTAAACTGTGAACAAAGAAGATGTGTGTTTCGGTGTTCTAGTGGTAAAGTTGGAAAATGGTCAAATGAACATTTAGGGTGTTGGTGCACTGTTAAAACTTTCAATAATTGCATTATATAATGCCCCAGGTAGCATGCTTGGTCAAAGGGTAAGATCTACTTAACCTTGGATTGACAAAGCAATCATCTCAATCATGCCCCTCCACATCATTACAGTCTAACATGTAAACATAGACCAAAATATGGCCTTTATTGATAGGTGGCCTTTATTTGGAGGTCATTTTGTTTTTAAAGGAATGATTTCCATTCACAGGGTGGCTACTATCACAGGTTTGCGAAACAGTGAAACAGGAATGATCTAACATTATTGAAGGAACATCAAGCAATTTCCTGAATTTAAAGAAGGAAAGAAAATTAACAGCAACCAATGAATACATAAATACTTTTTTATCATTGAAATCATAATTTTACATAATTTCATAATTTTAATTATGACAGAATTAATAGCAACATTATATTGCATTAACAATTAAATCTAATTACTAAGTCACTCAATCTTTCATTTTTTCTAAGACTTAAATTATTTAGTTAATGGTTTTAATTTCAAGATTCATCTCTTGTAGTCTTGAAGCATACTTCATTAATTAATAATACATATTTTTTCCCACTAAAAACTTATTAAACCCCTAAATCTCATTTTTTAATGTGTAATTTATATGTCTACAGTGCTAACAACAGACTTTCATTACCATGTGCACTTACAGATATTTGTTATCATTAAGAAAATTAATGATATGTTGACACTGATAATTGTAATTAAAATTATCATAACTAAAAAGGTAACCGTGTGCATGGTAATGCAACTGCAATGATGATAACAAAACAGTGGATTTTTGAAGGCTAGCATTTAAGTTGCTTCAAACTAACCTCAAACTCCTTTATATAGTACCTAAAATAAAGTTCAACAACTACTAGTTCAAGACATTCAGCCTTAGAATTTAGAACCAAATTTTCAGTAATTTAAACAAACTAAACTCTTGCCTTTAACTGTTTAATGTTACATGCACTACAATATCAAGCAAATCAGAATCCACTAAGCATGGTGTTTGTGTTTTGCGATGGTTTGATTGATAACTCCTTGTCCACCACCATTGCTCATTTATGGGGAGAAATTGACAGTAACATGCCGAGAATAAGGTTACCATTGGTACAAATCAAGTAAAAACAGTGTTGAAAACAGGTAATAACAGTGTCCTTTTTCACCTTTAGGGGAAAGGTGGCAGAGTCCTTAGAAAGGGGAAAAAATACAATTCAAGGGGAAAAAGGGCAACAACATGACAATTAATGCATACATGATATCCTCCCAATATATATATTAACTTATCATAGCTAGGTTATAACCTTGATCATGTTACAAAGAGCTACCTAACAGATCAATGTAATGATTGTTTTACCAACAATAATTACAAGAGACATAAAATTCTACTGATGGGGAATTTTTCATGAATTTTACAGGAAAAAGCATACTATTTTAAACAGGGGAATCAATGTTACCCCTTCCAATTGAATTCATGAAAACGTTGAATTTTCTTGAACTGTTTATGAAAAGTTCATAATTAGTTCATGAAGTAAGCGTAACTATTGGACAGGGGTTGGGCCTAATTAAGGCCTAATTAAGGCCCATTTAAATTTTCGCAAAAAAAACAACTGCTACTGCAGTACTAAGTACTTCATTTTATGCGAGTAACGTACATCAGCACAAAACATTGAGGAACCTAGTTAATCATGTACCGTGAAAGGATCAGTTAACAAAACAAGCAGAAACTACATTTAATTCTGCAAATGCAATTATACAAACCACAGTCTTTCAAGAAACAGTTTCGAGACATTCTCAATTCTCAGATGTACGTGTAAACGAACATGCAATAATTATTTTTTAACACATAAATCACTGAAATCTATCAAATGCTTGACAGCTATGCATGCAGCATGTTTTCATTTGATTGAAAACATAAGAGCAAGTTTTTTCTTTCATCTAACAATATACTTCACTCATTTTGAACTGGTATCACTTTGGAAAGTGAAAAGATAAAATTATGTTTTTAATACTTAGAAAATGATAAAAACATCAAGTGAATATTACTGTCATTATATTAACAGTCAAACCTGTGTTTGAGGCCATCCCTGAGTAAAAGCCAACCCTTTGAATAAAGTTTTTCTTTGGAAAACTGTTACAGATTATTTCGAGCAAACTGACCACTTAATAAAGGCAATCCGTCAATTAATGCCATATTTTATCTTTCTTAAGTTTTTTAGGGGGAGGTGGGAGGGGGTGGGGATGTAAGAACAGAAAATTACTTTTACAGTTATTGTGCATGAAAATACTTCAATCCTACTGCATTCAATGCCATTAAACAGCATAGTGAGGGAAGAATAATTGTCAATGTGAGAATGATGACGTTTGTTGCCATCTCGATCACACACCGTGCACAATAAACGTGGGTGGCAACAAAACTTCCCCAGCATACGTGACTTTATTCATTTCAATCGGTACAATGTCTGGGGATATAATTATATTTAAATCAACAATCCTGTGCAGATTGTGTTTAAACCAGAATGGTAAATATTAAACATTTCTGTCTGTGTGGATTCTCTGCACCTACTAAAAGTTTCAATCAGTATTAAACACATTTTGTCAATGTTTGTGTTATCCTGTTTAAAAGAGTTTAAATTGTGAGAATATAACACTAAACAAGTCTGCAGCAAAAAAATTGAAGCCCTTTAAGTGACTGTATTAAACTAGAGCTGTCACAAGGTGACAAATACCCCCACATGCTGCATAGACCTTGGAGCTACAGCCATGGGAGTTGTTAGCAATACATCATCTAGTGGTAGTAAACATTTGTGGTAATTTATTTCAAAATCCTCCGATGAATGACAAAGTTACAGAGCAGACATGTCAAAAAGACCAAAATTATGATCTTTGAACTGTGTGACCTTGACCTCGGAGCTACTGTCATGGGAGTTGCGCACGACACATCGTCTAATGGTGGTGAAAAACTATGGTAAGTTATTCTAAAATCACAGGAAAAAGGGCCGAGGTATGTATCAATGCTTTACACTGGGCACGATAAAAAACTAGGAAACTCTATTAAACAAGAGGGCCAAGATGGCCCTTTATCGCTCAGCTCAGAACAAAGGCACAAAAATTAATGACCAGGTATTATAATTTCCATCTCGTAAAACTAATTTTTAGGTAGATTTTGAGATCAAAACCAACAATGAAGGTATAATACTGTTAAACAAGCTAAAACGTAGCAAATTTTCTAATCCAAGGGCCCATAACTCTTGAAGTTGTGGTCCGATTCCATCCATAACTTTTCTTATCCTAAACCATAAGGTCATACACATTAATTGTAAATATGATTAGGATTGGGGAATAAATGAAGGCGCTAGAGTGTAAACAAACTCAAATATAGCAAATTTTCTAAGTCAAGGGCCCATAACTCTTGAAGTTCTTGTCCGATATTGCCCATAATCGATCTTGTCCAAGATCTTTTGGTTATACACATTTACTGAAGATATGATCAGGATTGGTGAATAAATGAAGGCGCTAGAGTGTAAACAAGCTAAATATAGCAAATTTTGTAATTCAAGGGCCCATAACTCTAGAAGTTATTATCAGATTTTGCCCATAATCAAACTTAGCCGAGACATTGTGGCCATATACATTGTGAGCAAGTTAAATCAAGATTTGTAAAGAGCTGCGGTTGCTAGAGTGTAAACAAACTAATTGTGGCCGGACGCCGGACATTCACCGATCCTAAAAGCTCACCTGATGAATCAGGTGTTCATCAGGTGTGCTAAAAAATGTCAGATTTTTTTTAAACACAATGACCCTGCGACCTTGACCTTTGACCTACTGACCTGAAAATGCACAGGTCCTGTAGAGGTTGTCATGAGGAACCTACATAATTATGAAGTTTGATGGATGTAGGTGCAGGTGTTTTGATTTTATAGGCAAGGTTAGTTTGGTACAAACAGAGGCCAAAAACAATATGCCCCCAATCTATCGATATGGGGGCATAAAAATTAATGTACAAGATGAAACACATTGTTAACTCAATGGAGTCGTTATAGTACAAAAAATAAATTACATTCATTATTAAAATACAGGTGCTGTTTATAAATGATTGCCATGTCAATTAAATACATTAAATCTATCTTATTATACATGCATGACTGTGCACATAAATGTCTAATTATATGAATTTATTAAAATATTCATAAACTGCCAAAAATATAATTGAACTTTATTCATACTATCAAATCTATTTTAAAAATGATTGATGGATAACGGTGGACAACATTCAAAACTAACATATTCAGGATCATTGTGTATCGTTTTAATTAACCATGCATAGTTTAATACGTGATTCAATGTAGGAATTGGTGTGGCCTGGTGCAAATATGACATGATATATAATTCGCCAAAATGATTTGAACCTCGGATATAATTATAGGTATTAAGCTACTTCAAAAGGAAATGCTTTTTTCTGTACATAATCTCTAAATATGAGGTAGTACCAAAATTAATGTTCCCTTATTTATCACCTAAATCATTCACCTATAATTTCTTTTCAAATGGAATTCATGAAAACATGAACTTTTATTGAATTATTCTTGTACGCTTCATGAATATTATATGAATAAATATTTGACATGGGTTATTAAATTATAGGGATGTCACGATTATCTATTTCACCAGGTAATCACAGTTTGAAAATCACCTGATAGATAAATTCATATCGGTACGAAATTCTCATACTGGAAAATCGTGAATTCATGAATTTTTCTTGAACTATTTTTGCATACATCATAAATAGTTCATGAAGTATGATCAATTCTTTGACAGAGGTTTTCAAGATGGCTGATCATAAATCATCTGTGATCAGAAATCACCTGGCGGGCAAAAATTAAACTTATTGGTATAATTTTTTTTCTTAATTTGTAAGGAGAATATGTGTGTTACAATATAACATTATAACAAACAGCACTCAAACACCTTTATACAACTATACAGTGTTGATACCTGAGATAATATAAAATAACCTTCTTAAAAAATCATATCCTGCTTGAAATATAACGTATTTCTTTTTGCTTATATTTACCTTCCAAATAGAAAAATAAAAATAACTTGGATTAAAAACACTTTCATTGAAATTGACGAGATTGTGAATTATACATCGTCATGGAGATGAACAGTTTCATTGAAAACCTGCATTACAAGTAGATATATTACACTCTCAAATTGCATAATCTTGTTTCATACAAATGACGTCAAATAGATTAAGATCCTTGTATTTAAAAGTCTTAACCCTGCTAAAATTTCATTTGAAGTGTTTTTCAAAATAAATATGACAAAAATTGCAGATTTTTTCTCTCGTTCATTTCAAAAAAGATTCTCATTATTTATTTCTTGATGTTTTGTATGATAATTAACTGACATGGGTAACTTGTCACACTTAAGTATGGTTGTCTGAAATTGTAAAATTCTTATTTTTTATGCATTAAACAATGATAACAGTTGATAATTTGTGCTAGACTGAAGATATTCAATGATCTGATGTTTAACGGCCCATTCCACAGCTATGGTCATTTCAGAGCCGCCCTAGAGAGACGGGAGATAGGATACAGTAGAACTCCATGGGCATTTACATCCCTTCTCTTTTTGAATAGTTTTTTCTGGTTCTTCAACGTGCCTGTCTGGTGTAAAGCATCAATACACTCCAGTGATTTTCTAGACACGGTGTTAACTTGACACGGTAGTTGGGATGGGGACACTGAAAAAGCATCCCTAAGTAATTCTAAAGGTGTTGCTGAAAATCAAACCCACAACCTTTGGTTCACTAGTCCAGCACAGTATCACTAGATCACAAAGCATCCCTTAGGGTGAAGACAGCATTTTGGGCATACAACTGACCCTTGGATGGATAATGCAGTCAAAATAGCTTAAACTTAACAAGAAAGACAAAATATTTAATTGGTCAATTTTAGATCATGACCAAAGCCTATGGTAACATACAATGTACATAGCTTTGACACGACACACATTCATTTGTGACATTTCTCAGGAAGAACAACATTTGATTTAACGCTGACCTAATTTAATGCAAATAAGACATCTAATACATATTTATAACCAGAGATATCATGCATTAATTCAGTTGATTAATTCCAATAGAATCATCCGGCATTGTTTTACTGAAGAGGAATACTTCAAGAAAAAATACTTACAGAATAATAATACAGATGAGAAAAATATGCGAAGAAACAGGGCAATAATTTTTAACGTCAGTGACCTGTGTAAGTCATGATGTAAGAATTAACATACCCTGGTTAACATATCCATCAGGTAGAACATTTTTTCTTTTCCGCAGTAAATTAACGCTAAGCTTAGGTCTTGTTTCTATAAGCAAATTTAATTCGGCAGGCATGCACAAGTGTCATCTGACAGTAGTACACAAACAGAAATACAAGCAATTAACTGACAGATCTAGTGCAATTGATTATCAGCCAAACATGAACCACTTTTTTCATCTTTGCAGAGAGGTGCAGAAGGCTTCAAAACAGAGCTGGGAAAAGTGTAACGAAAGTCGTTATATCAATAATTACATGATAACAATATATGCACGATTGTTGCAAGTTTTATGGGAAATTTTTGTTCAATACTACTAATAACCATATGTAGACATGATTAAAAAATTAAACGATTTTACAAGAGATAAAAAATTTGGCCAGACGAAATAAGACTTAATGTATTTATGGTCACCTGTCAGACCCTATTTTTTGGATGCAAGACCCTAATTTAGTTCATACAATAAAATCCAAAGTATAATAATATTTAATGTTAAATCACACTTCAAAAGTAGAAAAAGATAGAAAAGTAAACTTTTGTGTCATATCAGTACCTACCATACTTATTTTTTATTATAAATATCAAACTGTGAACATGACAATTTGTTTTCTAGCTTATATATATATACGTAAATGATCACATTTTTTTCAAGAGATTTTGGATCAATATTAAAAAGTCTGTGATATAATGGGCCTAGACATGATTTCAAAATCTAACTGAATTTTCAAAGAGGCAAAAAACAAAACAGAAAATTGAAATCGTGCAGACAAAGCATCAATAATGTTGATAAACAGAGAGAAACTACAGAAAGACATATCACAATTTTCTACAGACTTAGAATAAAGTACATTCTTTTGTTGTTGTTGATATTTTAGTAACATTGTTATTGTTGATGTTGTTGTTGATGTTGTTGTTCATGGTGTTGTTGTTTTTAATTATGTTGTTATTGTTGATGATGCTGGTGTTTATGATGATATTATTGATGTTGATGATGAAGTTGATGTTGATGATGAAGTTGATATTGTTGCTGATGACGTTGCTGATGATGTTGTTTTTGATGATGATGATGTTGATATCACTGATGATGTTGACAATGTTGATGTTGTTGATATTTTTGCTATGATGTTGTTTTAGATGATATTATTGTAGTTGATAATGATCTTCTTGATGTTGCTGCACATTGATGTCAATGGTTATCAAATAAAATAGACAGTATATAGGTAAAACCTAAAGATCCAATTAATTATAACTAAGAAATAACTTCCAACAATCACGCTAATAGGAAGCAAGATTATCAATGCAGGGTTTTGCCCGACACAATTTTAATAAACAATTATTCAGTTTCCACATTCCTTTAAAGGGCTGGACTATCAGTAAACAAAAATAAAACATGCATGAAGATTTTGGACAATTGGTAAAAAAATATTGACTCATTGCAGAAATTTAGAAATCATAAAAATCTGATATTTTAAGCATTATAAGTCTTTCCACCTTTAAAAGAACAAAATAGTAGCAAAAAATAAGATTTACTTTCTTTAAACTAGGGCTTAAAAATGAAATGTGCAATTAATTTTAAATACATGTTAATGAAATGGAATTAAAACAAGTTAACACATAAATTAAGTAATATAATTTACCTTGAATCATTAAGTCCTAAAATGTAAGCTTAAGTACATTACTTCCTGTACATAAGTTATAAATTAAGTATGTGTGGATTGTTTAAGTCCAAGAATGAAATAAAATTACAATGGTATTCATTGTACCATCACTGATAGAGACATAATGAATCAAAGTATACAGTATGTAGATACAAGTACATACTATAACATGGATGTAAACAAAACCAATCCTATACTATACAGCTGAGCTTTCACCATTAACAATGTTTGAATACTATTAAGTAGCTAAGGTGCAATCCTTAAAATATGTAACAGAATACTATAAACTTGTAGTTATATGTGGTTGATGTAGGTTACAGAATACTGTAAACTTGTAGTTATATGTGGTTAACTGGTTAATGCAGATTACAGAATACTGTAAACTTGTAGTTATATGTGGTTGTCTGGTTAATGTAGATTACAGAATACTGTAAACTTGTAGTTATATGTGGTTAACTGGTTAATGTAGATTACAGAATACTGTAAACTTGTAGTTATATGTGGTTGTCTGGTTAATGTAGATTACAGAATACTGTAAACTTGAAGTTATATGTGGTTGTCTGGTTAACATAGATTACAGAATACTGTAAGCTTGTAGTTATATGTGGTTGTCTGGTTGGTGTAGGTTACAGAATACAGTAAACTTGTAGTTATATGTGGTTGGTGTAGATTACAGAATACTGTTAACTTGTAGTTATATGTGTTTGTCTGGTTGGTGTAGGTTACAGAATACTGTAAACTTGTAGTTATATGTGGTTGTCTGGTTAACATAGATTACAGAATACTGTAAGCTTGTAGTTATATATGGTTGTCTGGTTGGTGTAGGTTACAGAATACTGTAAACTTGTAGTTATAATAAGTGGTTGATGTAGATTACAGAATACTGCAAGCTTGTAGTTATATGTGGTTGATGTAGGTTACAGATTACTACAAACTTGTAGTTATATGTGGTAGTCTGGTTGATGTAGATTACAGAATACTGTAAACTTGTACTATTATGTGGTTGATGTAGATTACTGAATACTGTAAACCTGTAGTTATATGTGGTTGTCTGGTTGGTGTAGGTTACAGAATACAGTAAACTTGTAGTTATATGTGGTTGGTGTAGATTACAGAATACTGTAAACTTGTAGTTATATGTGTTTGTCTGGTTGGTGTAGGTTACAGAATATTGTAAACTTGTAGTTATATGTGGTTGGTGTAGATTACAGAATACTGTAAACTTGTAGTTATATGTGGTTGGTGTTGATTACCG
Source organism: Lutraria lutraria (assembly GCA_964023205.1). Lineage (NCBI taxonomy): Eukaryota > Metazoa > Mollusca > Bivalvia > Venerida > Mactridae > Lutraria > Lutraria lutraria. Next base: position 13,620,501 of record OZ026834.1, on the reverse strand, counting down.
AATACTGTAAACTGTTGGTGCAACCACTTACATATATTTCAGAAATGAGGATAATGTAAACTTGTTATTATATTGGGATATCACCATCAGAGCTGTAACAAATATTTAACCTGACCTTACTGAATTTTATCTAGTAAACTAAATCAAGTCATATAATTTTGTCAATTAATTTTTATCACTGTGGGTAAAATAAATTGCCAGTATTATGAAACACAGTCTAACATTAACGTTCCACTCCTCATTTACCATTGAGAAACCATAACTGGCAGGGATTATCATATGACTTCAATAAATACAATATTTACTGTTAAGCTATAATAAAGTCTGAACAAAATAACAATCCCTGACACTCTACAGGTCATAAAATATTGTATTTCACATATAATGAAAACTTTAAAAGACTGGTTCTCTAGACAGAGAAGAAGAATATAGATGTATTCAGTATTCACAAGGTTTATAGATCTTAAACATTGGTATTATGTCACTTACTATCTAGTTTTGTATCCACTGCTCTTTTTCAAACAATATCTTACCACTACGGCTAAAAAGAATAATTGTTTTGTTTCAGCTCATTAAAAATATGGTAGGTAGATAAACATATTTTTTCTTGCCGTGAAGTAAAACTAGAAATGTGCCCCGAGGACAAGAATGCCACCGCTGAGCGCTAAGTCAAATAGGGGCCATAACTCCTGTGATAATATTTGGATTATTGATCTAATGGTAACGTATTGGACTAGTAATTGAAAGGTTGTTGGTTAAAATCTTGGCTCGAGCCGCCTTCCAATATTTCAGGAATGCTTTTGCAGTGTCCAAATTCCAACTACCGAGCTCAGTACAGTGTTTAAAAAATCCAGGAAATGGGTGGGGCGTTTATCAATGCTTTACACCAGGCATGATCAAGAACCAGGAAAAATTATTCCAAATAAAGAGTAGGGATATAAATGCTCGGTTCTCCTATATCTTCTCTCCCCTCCCTGTGGTGTTGAATGGGCTGTTAATTAAACAACAGACAAACAATAAACCTAACCTGAACTACTACACAACTGTTTATATATAAACAGCCCGCACTTAGTGCTGGTGTCAAATCTGCAACAACAACATTAGCAATAATAACAGTATTTATTATACTGTTGGCAACATTTGTCATCATACAGCTGTTATATACCCTCTAAAACACTTCCTATCATCAACAGTTGCTACACTACAAATGCTGACACTCACTGAATGTTTATTTCAACAAAATTACGTGACAAAATCGAGATAAAATTTTTATTTTTTTATTTTTTATGCATGAATTTCACTGAATTCCGTGCACCATAAAAAAAGAATGCAATAAATACCCGTAAGCTACTCCAATGATAATCTGTCTTCTGAAACCATCCTTAAAATCCAGGGAACATTTAAATATATGCTTCAGGTCTTAAATAAAACACCAATCCTCCATGGTCTGTATTGCCTGAAACACAAATTTGCACAGACACATCAGAAACCTCCACATCGAGTTATATTATATTTTATCTTAACACATTGTTGTAATGAAAACAGCTGTTTTTCAGACAACATAATTCATAGAATTACTAAAATTACACACATGTTCATTTTATTTATAGGGTTATGGCGATAAAAAAGCCCTCTTATAATCATCACACAGGATAAATTTCATGGCTAATACATTAAGGAGGGTCCCTTTACAGTGTGATATAGATATATCATCAATTTCGAGCTCTACTTTTCATGACTTGTGAATTAAACATAGCATGAAATCTACAGACTCATGCCAGCATCAGATTATTTCCCTAGATGTTATAACAAACATAAAAGCATGCCTGAACACAAAACTGGTAAGTTTGAAAATCAACTCATAAACAACATTATATATATACTTGTAAATCAACAAAGGCAGTGCAGAAATCAGCACCATTACAAAATCTTCAGCATTTACAGCATGATACAAGATAAATACTGTAATAAACCCTGATAATTGAACTTTATAACAAGCACAGTCAAACTTGTGTCAGCAGCAACCTCCAAATAAAGGCCACCCTATGAATAAAGGGATACATCATCATTTTAAGAACAAAATGACCTACAAATATAGGTCACATGTCAATAAAAGCTACAAGTTGTCCTTCCCAAGGTTTGCCCTCATTCACAGGTTTGACTGTGAATTCAAGGATTGACTGTAGAGTGAGTCCAGTCCAGAGAACAGTGTTATATAAGTCTGATATCTTAATCACAGGCCAAATGACTGTGTAATATCACTTTATCATGACAGGACCATGGTCCATCACAGTGTAACCATTGCAGCACCATCACAGTACCTTTACAGTAACATCACCATCACAATATCATTACAGCACCATCTGTGACTATACCATAATAGTACCATCAGTCCATCACATCATTATCACAGTAGCACCATCATGGTTCATCACAGTACCATTATGGCATTTTAAAAGCACCATCACATCGCCATTGCAGCACCATAACAGTACCCTAATAGTACCATCATAGCACAGTCACTATAGCACTATCACAGTACCATTACATTCTTGGCATTTTTAAGGTCACAAGAGTTGAAAACATAGGTTAAAGACAACATAGGTCTGTGACATGCTTCATCTATAATCATCATCATGTGAACAGTGATTTCTATGGCAACCAATTTCATGCTGAAACACAGGTTTAAATATCGGCACAAAACCCTCAACAGAGTCGGGTCAAACTGCATGACATGGTTATAAATTAATTCTGTTAAATATGATACATTTTCCCTAACATACAACAAACAAACTTCCCTGATCCAGTCAAGTAAAATGCCAAGGATTGCCTTCAGCTGTAATTACTTGACTGTTAATCGTATTCATCACATGGAGAAACTTAATCAATGGCAGAATGATTGGGTAGGATTCTTATGATATATTCAGTCACGCAATATCACAATCTAACTGCAATATATCTATTCCCATAGAAAAAAATTGAAAGAACAACTGTCTTCAAATTTAGACCCAGACCTTGGACCAAGGCTACCAAAAAAACCATTGCTCCTGTAAATTTGAAAAGGTCAGTGGTCTGCCAGTCCAGTAAATTTTTCAGTGATATTTTTACCATATTTTAGAACAAAAAAGGAGATATCCTAATCACTCAAGAAAAAATTTGTGTGTACTCCAGGAAGGAATGTCCAGTGCTTAAAAATGCTTTTTTTGTGAAGACTGGAACAACTAAGTTCTAAAAACTTGTATTTCAAAGTACATATAATTACTTCTGTACCTCCACACTTATATTCTCCGTATCTTTTGGGAAATGTGCCCTTTAATATGAATAGAGATAAGAATAACACAACCACAACATCCTGATCAGTTGTCCACTACTTGACTTGACCAATTGAACCAATCAGAAATGGTTTAAGTTAAACAGAATGATGGTCTCACAGAGAATCCACATCACCTGGCACCATCAATAATTTCATTATACATTATGCTAAATAGTTAAAAGAAACAATAATCACTGGCTCCCTACTCACTAATAAAGGATAAATCGGAATCATTTTAAAACCCATCACTTCTTAAATGCAACAAAACTAACAATGTAAAAAATGAAACTGAGGAAAAATAAACTACCTAAATATTTAAAGTTATTTCATATATCTTAAGTTAATGTAAGGGTACTTAAACACTAGATACTACCACTTATGGATGCCACACTAGGCCAGCTTGTATACTTAGAGACAAATGATGGCAAACAGTTGTCAGTTATGAGAAAGGACATTGAAATCAAGCAGGAGAGTTCCAGCAAGGTACAGTCAAGCCTTTTATAAGTGGCAACCTCCAAATAAAGCCACCCTGTGAATAATGGCCATTCTTTACAAAACTATTATTGATTATTTAGAACAAAATGACCACCGAATAAAGGCCACCCGTAATAAAAGGCCACCTGTCATTATAGGCCACATTAATTGCCCTTCTTGATGACGGACTGACTAAGAGTTTCTTACACTCAGAACATAATATCTGGCCAAATTACAGAAAAACATCAAGCTAAGATTCCGCACAGTGGACAGTGAAATGCTTACGGATTTGAGTTTGCGCTGGAACCTTCAGTCGTAAGAATATCAGATCAGAAAGAATAACAGAATGCACTGGAAAATGTTAGACGTCGGTATGGGAAAGACAAAGATATGAAGATTATTCATGGTGATATTTAAGAGACAGAGGATCTTCATGAGGAAACCAAAGTGGAACAAAAGTTGTAAGACAAGAACAAGCTTTCACAGCACTGGCAGACTGAGAGGTATGATCTGTGGCTCATACAAAAACCTAACACAACAGAACCTCTGTATAAAAGTCATTACAATGCATAAAGATCACAAAGAGTTTGTAAAGTTATGCAGGGTAACCCTTTGCTTATCAAAAGGGGTCATCTATCTGTATGTGTGGATCAACCTCCAAACCAAGTCTACAGACCAAGGGCAAAATTGCTCTCTTAGTAATTAGGCGGATGAGGTTTGACTACAAAGGAACTGAAAGACCGACACATGAGCCAACCAATATACCGGTACCCCAAGTTCTTCAAGGGCGGGAATGGTGCATAACTAGAACTTTACAAAAGAGCCCTACAATTACTAGAATATGACAAAAATATAAATCATGTCATTCAAGACATTTTACCTAACAGAAATATAATATGTTGGGATAAGAATAAAGTTTTGTAAAAATACTCCTAAAACAAATCTGATGAAAAGTAAACTACCCAAGTTTTTAAAGTTATTTGATATATCTTGAGTTAAAATGTGGGTACTAATACGCTTTTTAATCCGGTGTTTGTGAAACACCAATGCCCCGAAAGGGCAAATGGATAGTTGACCTTTGACCTATTGATAGACCTTATCAACAGGGGTCATCTATCTATGTGACCAACCTTCAAACCAAGTCAAGACCTAATGGCCAAAACAGTCGAATTGGCCGTACAAGGTTTGATTACCAACGAAACTGAAAGACAGACATGAGTCATCCAATATACCCCCTTTTCTTTGAAGAGGGGGCATAACTAGAACTTGAAACAAGAGGGCCATGATGGCCCTATAAATGCTCACCAGGAGAAAAGGTCATTTGGAGATTAACATTGTTGAAGTTTTCTATACGAGTCCAAGTAAGATCAAGTGACCCATCTGGGCCGTTTTTTATCCCATGGCCATTATATGAACAGATTTAAAAGAGGTCTATTAGACAAAGCTAGATACCAAATATCTTAGCTCTAGGCCTTGTGGTTTAAGAGAAGAAGATTTTTTAAAATTTTCCTGTATAAAATAAAATAAACCCCAGGGCAGGGCTAATTTTAACCTCAGGGCCATAATTTGAACAAACTTGGTAGAGGTCCACTAGACAATGCCACATACAAAATATCTAAGCTCTAGGCCTTGCAGTTTAGGAGAAGAGTTTTTAATTTTTCCTATATAAGTCTATATAAATCAAGTGACCCCCGGGGCGGGGCCAATTTTGACCCTAGGGCAATAATTTGAACAAACTTGGTAGAGGTCCACTAGACAATGCTACATACCAAATATCTTAGCTCTAGGCCTTGTGGTTTCGGAGAAGAAGATTTTTTAAATTTTCCTATATAAAATAGAATAAACCCCAGGGCAGGGCCAATTTTGACCCAAGGGCAATAATGTGAACAAACTTGGTAGAGGTCCACTAGACAATGCTACATACCAAATATCCTAGCTCTAGGCCTTGTGGTTTCGGAGAAGAAGATTTTTTAAATTTTACTATATAAGTCTATATAAATCAAGTGACCCCCGGGGCGGGGCCAATTTTGACCCTAGGGCAATAATTTGAACAAACTTGGTAGAGGTCCACCAGAAAATGCTACATACCAAATATCTTAGCTCTAGGCCTTGTGGTTTTGGAGAAGAAGATTTTTTAAATTTTCCTATATAAAATAAAATAAACCCCAGGGCAGGCCCAATTTTGACCCTAGGGCAATAATTTTAAAAAACTTGGTAGAGGTCCACTAGATAATGCTACATACCAAATATCTTAGCTCTAGGCCTTGTGGTTTCGGAGAAGAAGATTTTTTAAATTTTCCTATATAAAATAGAATAAACCCCAGGGCAGGGCTAATTTTGACCCTAGGGCAATAATTTGATCAAACTTGGTAGAGGTCCACTAGATAATGCTACATACCAAATATCTAAGCTCTAGGCCTTGTGGTTTCGGAGAAGAAGATTTTTTAAATTTTACTATATAAGTCTATATAAATCAAGTGACCCCCGGGGCGGGGCCAATTTTGACCCTAGGGCAATAATTTGAACAAACTTGGTAGAGGTCCACTAGACAATGCTACATACCAAATATCTTAGCTCTAGGCCTTGTGGTTTTGGAGAAGAAGATTTTTTAAATTTTCCTATATAAAATAAAATAAACCCCAGGGCAGGCCCAATTTTGACCCTAGGGTAATAATTTGAACAAACTTGGTAGAGGTCCACTAGATAATGCTACATACCAAATATCTTAGCTCTAGGCCTTGTGGTTTCGGAGAAGAAGATTTTTTAAATTTTCCTATATAAGTCTATATAAATCAAGTGACCCCCGGGGCGGGGCCAATTTTGACCCTAGGGTAATAATTTGAACAAACTTGGTAGAGGTCCACTAGACAATGCTACACATCAAATATCAAAGCCCTAGGCATTGTTGTTTTTGACAAGAAGATTTTTTAAATTTCCTATATAAGTCTATGTAAAATCAAGTTACCCCCGGGGCGGAGCCAATTTTGACCCCAGGGGAATAATTTGAACAAACTTTGTAGAGTTCCATTAGACAATGCTACATACCAAATATCTCAGCTCTAGGCCCTGTGGTTTCGGACAAGAAGATTTTTTAAGTTTTTTCTATTTGTTGCCATAGTTTTTAATGAAATTTAATTTTTTGAACAACTTTGAAAGGGGACCACCCAAGGATCATTCCAGCAAAGTTTGGTTACAATCGGCATAGCGGTGTAGGAGGAGATGTTGTTTTAAGTAAACATGGACACCACGTAACGACGCACGACGCACGATGGACGCAGGGTGATCACAAAAGCTCACCCTGAGCACATTCGTGCTCTGGTGAGCTAAAAAGAATCCTACAGTTACAAAAATATGACGAAAACACAAAAACAAATCATGTTGATTCAGGACATTTTTCTTAATAGAAATAGAATAAAGTTGTGTAAAAATACTTGTAAAAATTAAAACTGAGGAAAAATCAACTACCTAAATTTTTAAAGTGATTTCATATATCTTAAGGAATTGTGTTTGGAGCTGGAACCTTCAGATGTAATCATATCAGAAAGAATCACAGAATGCTCTGGAAAATGTTAGACGTCTGTATGGGAAAGACAAAGATATGAAGATTGTTTATGGTGATCTTCAAGAGACAGAGGATCTTGATGAGGAAACCAAAGTGGAACATAAGTTGTAAGACAAGAACAAGTTTTCACAGCAGTGGCTGACTGAGAGGTATGATCTGTGGCTCATACAAAAACCTAACACAACAGAACCTCTGCATAAAAGTCATTACAATGCATAAAGATCACAAAGAGTTTGTAAAGTTATAAAGGGTAACCCATTGTTTATCAAAAGGGGTCATCTATCTGTATGTGTGGATCAACCTCCAAACCAAGTCTACAGACCAAGGGCAAAATTGCTCTCTTAGTAATTAGGCAGACAAGATTTGACTACAAAGGAACTGAAAGACCGACACATGAGCCAACCAATATACAAGTACCCCAATTTCTTCAAGGGCGGGAATGGTGCATAACTAGAACTTTACAAAACAGCCCTACAATTACTAAAATATGACAAAAATATAAATCATGTCATTCAAGACATTTTACCTAACAGAAATATAATATGCTGGGATAAGAATAAAAGTTTTGTAAAAATACTCCTAAAAACAAATCTGATGAAAAGAAAACTACCCAAGTTTTTCAAGTTATTTGATATATCTTGAGTTAAAATGTGGGTACTTATACGCTTTTTAATCAGGTGTTTTTGAAACACCAATGCCCCCAAAAGGACAAAATGGATAGTTGACCTTTGACCTATTGATAGACCTTATCAACAGGGGTCATCTATCTATGTGACCAACCTTCAAACCAAGTCAAGACCTAAAGGCCAAAACAGTCGAATTGGCCATACAAGGTTTGATTACCAACGAAAATGAAAGACAGACATGAGCCATCCAATATACCCCCTTTTCTTCAAAGAGGTGGCATAACTAGAACTTAAAAAAGAATCCTACAGTTACAAAAATATGAGAAAAACATCTCATGTTGATTCAAGACATTTTACTTAATATAAATAACTGCTGAGATTAGAATAAAGTTGTGTAAAAATACTTGCAAAACATAAAACTGAGGATTTTTTAAAATCAAGAGCCTACGTTTATACAGTTATTTCATAAGCTAAAGATATTTCATAAATTTTGTAAAGCTCAAGGTAAAATAAGGGTACTAAAACACCATTTAAACAAGGTTACAGGTTTTCAGTGAGATACTACCAGATATGGCGGCCACACTAGGTCAATTAGTATACTAAGAGACAAATGATGGCATATATTCGTCAGCTACGAGAAAGGACATTAAAATCAAGCAGGAGAGTGCTAGCAAGGTACATTCAATCTCTGTGTTAGCGGCCACCTCTGAATAAAGCCACCCTGTCAATAATGGCCATTCTTAACAAGACTAGCTTTGAATGTCTAGAACCAAATGACCATTAAATAAAGGCCATCAGTCATTAAAGGCCACATTTTGTCCTTCCTGATAGTGGCTTTTGTATACAGGTTTGACTGTTGCTAACTAGATGAAGAGACACTGCTGAGATATACAAATGGACAGACTCAGAGTTACAGAAAAACATCCAGCTAATATTCCGCACAGAGGCCAGTGAAATGTGTACAGATTTGTGTTTGGAGCTGGAACCTTCAGATGTAAGAATATCAGATCAGAAAGAATCAAAGAATGCACTGTAAAATGTTAGACATCAGTATAGGAAAGACAAAGAAATGAATATTTTCATGGTGATCTTCAACAGACAGAGGATCTTCATGAGCAAACCAAAGTGGTACAGAAGTTGTTAGACAAGAACAAGCTTTCACAGCAATGGCAGAATGAGAGGTATGATCTGTGGCTCATACAAAAACCTAATACTGCATAACCTCTGTATAAGAGTTATTACAATGCATAAAGATCTCACAGAGTTTGTAAGTTAAATAGGATAGCCCTTTGCTTATCAATAGAGGTCATATATCTATATGTGAAGATCAACCTCCAAACCAAGCCTAAAGACATTAGCTAAGGTCAAATTGCTCACTTATAATTGGCAGACAAGGTTTGAATGCTAAAGAACTGAATAAAATTTTGTGAAACTACTCATAAAAAATAAAGTTGAGGAAAAGTAAAACTACCTAAGTTTTTTAAGTTATTTGATATAATCTTGGGTACTAATACGCTTTTTAATCCGGTGTTTGTGAAACACCAATGCCCCCGAAAGGGCAAATGGATAGGTGACCTTTGACCTATTGATAGACCTTATCAACAGGGGTCATCTATCTATGTGACCAACCTTCAAACCAAGTCAAGACCTAATGGCCAATACAGTCGAATTGGCCGTACAAGGTTTGATTACCAACGAAAATGAAAGACAGACATGAGCCATCCAATATACCCCCTTTTCTTTGAAGAGGGGGCATAACTAGAACTTGAAAAAAGAATCCTACAATTACAAAAATATGACGAAAACACAAAAACAAATCATGTTGGTTCAAGACATTTTACTTAATAGAAATAATTGCTGAGATTAGAATAAAGTCGTGTAAAAATACTTGTAAAAATTAAAATTGAGGAAAAATCTACTACCTAAATTTTTAAAGTGATTTCATATATCTTAAGGATTTGTGTTTGGAGTTGGAACCTTCAGATGTAAGAATATCCTATCAGAAAGAATCAAAGAATGCTCTGGAAAATGTTAGACGTCGGTATAGGAAAGACAAAGAAATGAAGATTGTTCATGGTGATCTTCAAGAGACTGCGGATCTTCATGAGGAAACCAAAGTGGAACATAAGTTGTAAGACAAGAACAATTTTTCACAGCACTGGCTGACTGAGAGGTATGATCTGTGGCTCATACAAAAACCTAACACCACAGAACCTCTGTATAAAAGTCATTACAATGCATAAAAATCACAAAGAGTTTGTAAAGTTATGAAGCTAACCCTTAGTCTGGAGTTCCTTCCCCTTACACTATGTTATCGGGTCAGGCAAAGCGCAATAATGGCGGCGTCCTCTGTACATTCTAAAGTATGGGTATTTTCTTATATCAAGTGATCAAGTACTTATGAGGGATGGTAATGAATCATATTTATATAATATATATCATAGATGTCCGTTTTTTAGATGATCACAAAAGATTTTTTTTGAAACTATAAACTATATAAAGACTCACGTCCGAAATTATAGCTACTTCATGAAAGTATATATCAACAAATAAGAATGATCATTAAAATATCTCAACGCTGTTACAATATTAGTACATAAATAATTAAAATTAGGCAAAACATCACAAATTGTCAGTCAAAATAAGAATATTCCGTTGCCTGTGCATTACCACTGAAGGCCGCCATTATTGAGCTTTGCCTGACGTAATTGTAGAGCACGTCCGGGAACCAGACTAGCTAACCCTTTGCTTATCAAAAGGGGTGATCTATCTGTATGTGTGGATCAACCTCCAAACCAAGTCTACAGAAGGGCAAAATTGCTCTCTTAGTAATTAGGCGGACAAGATTTGACTACAAAGGAACTGAAAGACCGACACATGAGCCAACCAATATACGGGTACCCCAATTTCTTCAAGGGCAGGAATGGTGCATAACTAGAACTTTACACAAGAGCCCTACAATTACTAAAATATGACAAAAAATTACAGACAATTTACCAAACAGAAATATAATATGCTGGGATAAGAACAAAGTTTTGTAAAACTACTCCTAAAAACAAAGCTGATGAAAAGTAAACTACATAAGTTTTTATCGTTATTTGATATATCTTGAGTTAAAATGTGGGTACTAATACGCTTTTTAATCAGGTGTTTTTGAAACACCAATGCCCCCGAAAGGGCAAATTGATAGTTGACCTTTGACCTATTGATAGACCTTATCAACAGGGGTCATCTATCTATGTGACCAACCTTCAAACCTAGTCAAGACCTAAAGGCCAAAACAGTCGAATTGGCCATACAAGGTTTGATTACCAACGAAAATGAAAGACAGACACGAGCCATCCAATATACCCCCTTTTCTTCGAAGAGGTGGCATAACTAGAACTTTAAAAAGAATCCTACAGTTACAAAAATATGAGAAAAACATATCATGTTGATTCAAGACATTTCACTTAATAGAAATAACTGCTGAGATTAGAATAAAGTTGTGTAAAAATACTTGTAAAACATAAAACTGAAGAAAAATCAACAGCCTAAGTTTATACAGTTATTTCATAACCTAAAGATATTTCATAAATTTTGTAAAGCTCAAGGTAAAATAAGGGTACTAAAACACCATTTAAACAAGGTTACAGGTTTTTAGTGAGATACTACCAGATATGGCGGCCACGCTAGGTCAATTAGTATACTAAGAGAGAAATGACGGCATATATTCGTCAGCTACGAGAAAGGACATTAAAATCAAGCAGGAGAGTGCAAGCAAGGTACATTCAATCCCTGTGTTAGCGGCCACCTCTGAATAAAGCCACCCTGTCAATAATGGCCATTCTTAAGAAGACTAGCTTTGAATGTCTAGAACCAAATGACCATTAAATAAAGGCCATCAGTCATTAAAGGCCACATTTTGTCCTTCCTGATAGTGGCTTTTGTATACAGGTTTGACTGTTGCTAACTAGATGAAGAGACACTGCTGAGATATACAAATGGACAGACTCAGAGTTACAGAAAAACATCCAGCTAATATTCCGCACAGAGGCCAGTGAAATGCGTACAGATTTGTGTTTGGAGCTGGAACCTTCAGATGTAAGAATATCAGATCAGAAAGAATCAAAGAATGCACTGTAAAATGTTAGACATCAGTATAGGAAAGACAAAGAAATGAATATTTTCATGGTGATCTTCAACAGACAGAGGATCTTCATGAGCAAACCAAAGTGGTACAGAAGTTGTTAGACAAGAACAAGCTTTCACAGCAATGGCAGAATGAGAGGTATGATCTGTGGCTCATACAAAAACCTAATACTGCATAACCTCTGTATAAGAGTTATTACAATGCATAAAGATCTCACAGAGTTTGTAAGTTAAATAGGATAGCCCTTTGCTTATCAATAGAGGTCATATATCTATATGTGAAGATCAACCTCCAAACCAAGCCTAAAGACCTTAGCTAAGGTCAAATTGCTCACTTATAATTGGCAGACGAGGTTTGAATACCAAAGAACTGACTAAAATTTTGTAAAACTACTCATCAAAAATAAAGTTGAGGAAAAGTAAAACTACCTAAGTTTTTAAAGTTATTTGATATAATCTTGGGTACTAATACGCTTTTTAATCCGGTGTTTGTGAAACACCAATGCCCCCGAAAGGGCAAATGGATAGGTGACCTTTGACCTATTGATAGACCTTATCAACAGGGGTCATCTATCTATGTGACCAACCTTCAAACCAAGTCAAGACCTAATGGCCAATACAGTCGAATTGGCCGTACAAGGTTTGATTACCAACGAAAATGAAAGACAGACATGAGCCATCCAATATACCCCCTTTTCTTTGAAGAGGGGGCATAACTAGAACTTGAAAAAAGAATCCTACAATTACAAAAATATGACGAAAACACAAAAACAAATCATGTTGGTTCAAGACATTTTACTTAATAGAAATAATTGCTGAGATTAGAATAAAGTCGTGTAAAAATACTTGTAAAAATTAAAATTGAGGAAAAATCTACTACCTAAGTTTTTAAAGTGATTTCATATATCTTAAGGATTTGTGTTTGGAGCTGGAACCTTCAGATGTAAGAATATCCTATCAGAAAGAATCAAAGAATGCTCTGGAAAATGTTAGACGTCGGTATAGGAAAGACAAAGAAATGAAGATTGTTCATGGTGATCTTCAAGAGACTGCGGATCTTCATGAGGAAACCAAAGTGGAACATAAGTTGTAAGACATGAACAATTTTTCACAGCACTGGCTGACTGAGAGGTATGATCTGTGGCTCATACAAAAACCTAACACCACAGAACCTCTGTTTAAAAGTCATTACAATGCATAAAAATCACAAAGAGTTTGTAAAGTTATGAAGCTAACCCTTAGTCTGGAGTTCCTTCCCCTTACACTATGTTATCGGGTCAGGCAAAGCGCAATAATGGCGGCGTCCTCTGTACATTCTAAAGTATGGGTATTTTCTTATATCAAGTGATCAAGTGCTTATGAGGGATGGTAATGAATCCTATTTATATAATATATATCATAGATGTCCGTTTTTTAGATGATCACAAAAGATTTTTTTGGAAACTATAAACTATATAAAAACTCACGTCCGAAATTATAGCTACTTCATGAAAGTATATATATCAACAAATAAGAATGATCATTAAAATATCTCAACGCTGTTACAATATTAGTACATAAATAATTAAAATTAGGCAAAACATCACAAATTGTCAGTCAAAATAAGAATATTCCGTTGCCTGTGCATTACCACTGAAGGCCGCCATTATTGAGCTTTGCCTGACGTAATTGTAGAGCACGTCCGGGAACCAGACTAGCTAACCCTTTGCTTATCAAAAGGGGTTATCTATCTGTATGTGTGGATCAACCTCCAAACCAAGTCTACAGACCAAGGGCAAAATTGCTCTCTTAGTAATTAGGCAGACAAGATTTGACTACAAAGGAACTGAAAGACCGACACATGAGCCAACCAATATACAGGTACCCCAATTTCTTCAAGGGCGGGAATGGTGCATAACTAGAACTTTACACAAGAGCCCTACAATAACTAAAATATGACAAAAAAAAACAGACATTTTACCAAACAGAAATATAATATGCTGGGATAAGAACAAAGTTTTGTAAAACTACTCCTAAAAACAAAGCTGATGAAAAGTAAACTACATAAGTTTTTATCGTTATTTGATATATCTTGAGTTAAAATGTGGGTACTAATACGCTTTTTAATCAGGTGTTTTTGAAACACCAATGCCCCCGAAAGGGCAAATGGATAGTTGACCTTTGACCTATTGATAGACCTTATCAACAGGGGTCATCTATCTATGTGACCAACCTTCAAACCTAGTCAAGACCTAAAGGCCAAAACAGTCGAATTGGCCATACAAGGTTTGATTACCAACGAAAATGAAAGACAGACACGAGCCATCCAATATACCCCCTTTTCTCCGAAGAGGTTGCATAACTAGAACTTAAAAAAGAATCCTACAGTTACAAAAATATGAGAAAAACATATCATGTTGATTCAAGACATTTCACTTAATAGAAATAACTGCTGAGATTAGAATAAAGTTGTGTAAAAATACTTGTAAAACATAAAACTGAGGAAAAATCAACAGCCTAAGTTTATACAGTTATTTCATAACCTAAAGATATTTCATAAATTTGGTAAAGCTCAAGGTAAAATAAGGGTACTAAAACACCATTTAAACAAGGTTACAGGTTTTCAGTGAGATACTACCAGATATGTCGGCCACACTAGGTCAATTAGTATACTAAGAGACAAATGATGGCATATATTCGTCAGCTACGAAAAAGGACATTGAAATCAAGCAGGAGAGTGCAAGCAAGGTACATTCAATCCCTGAGTTAGCGGCCACCTCTGAATAAAGCCACCCTGTCAATAATGGCCATTCTTAAAAAGACTAGCATAATAAATGTCTAGAACCAAATGACCATTAAATAAAGGCCACCAGTCATTAAAGGCCACATTTTGTCCTTCCTGATAGTGGCTTTTGTATACAGGTTTGACTGTCGCTAACTAGATGAAGAGACACTGCTGAGATATACAAATGGACAGACTCAGAGTTACAGAAAAACATCCAGATAATATTCCGCACAGAGGCCAGTGAAATGTGTACGGATTTGTGTTTGGAGCTGGAACCTTCAGATGTAAGAATATCAGATCAGAAAGAATCACAGAATGCTCTGGAAAATGTTAGACGTCGGTATGGGAAAGACAAAGAGATGAATATTATTCATGGTGATCTACAACAGACAGAGGATCTTCATGAGCAAACCAAAGTGGTACAGACGTTGTTAGACAAGAACAAGCTTTCACAGCAGTGGCAGAATGAGAGGTATGATATGTGGCTCATACAAAAACCTAACACTGCAGAACCTCTGTATAAGAGTTATTACAATGTATAAAGATCTCACAGAGTTTGTAAGTTACATAGGGTAGCCCTTTGCTTATCAATAGAGGTCATATATCTATATGTGAAGATCAACCTCCAAACCAAGCCTAAAGACCTAAAGTCAAATTGCTCACTTATAATTGGCAGACAAGGTTTGAATACCAAAGAACTGAATAAAGTTTTGTAAAACTACTCATCAAAAATAAAGCTGAGGAAAAGTAAAACTATTTAAGTTGTTAAAGTTATCTGATATAATCCTGGGTACTAATACGCTTTTCAATCCTGTGTTTGTGAAACACCAATGCCCCCGAAAGGGCAAATGGATAGTTGACCTTTGACCTATTGATAGACCTTATCAACAGGGGTCATCTATCTATGTGACCAACCTTCAAACCAAGTCAAGACCTAATGGCCAAAACAGTCGAATTGGCCGTACAAGGTTTGATTACCAACGAAAATGAAAGACAGACATGAGCCATCCAATATACCCCCTTTTCTTCGAAGAGGGGGCATAACTAGAACTTGAAAAAAGAATCCTACAATTACAAAAATATGACGAAAACACAAAAACAAATCATGTCGATTCAAGACATTTTCTTAATAGAAATAACTGCTGAGATTAGAATACAGTTGCGTTAAAATACTTGTAAAAATAAAACTGAGGAAAAATCAACTACCTAAGTTTTTAAAGTGATTTCATATATCTTAAGGATTTGTGTTTGGAGTTGGAACCTTCAGATGTAAGAATATCATATCAGAAAGAATCACAGAATGCACTGGAAAATGTTAGACGTCGGTATGGGAAAGACAAAGAAATGAATATTGTTCATGGTGATCTTCAAGAGGCTGAGGATCTTCATAAGGAAACCAAAGTGGAACATAAGTTGTAAGACAAGTACAAGTTTTCACAGCAGTGGCAGACTGAGAGGTATGATCTGTGGCTCATACAAAAACCTAACACAACAGAACCTCTGTATAAAAGTGATTACAATGCATAAAGATCACAAAGAGTTTGTAAAGTTATAAAGGGTAACCCTTTGCTTATCAAAAGGGGTTATCTATCTGTATGTGTGGATCAACCTCCAAACCAAGTCTACAGACCAAGGGCAAAATTGCTCTCTTAGTAATTAGGCGGACAAGATTTGACTACAAAGGAACTGAAAGACCGACACATGAGCCAACCAATATACGGGTACCCCAATTTCTTCAAGGGCAGGAATGGTGCATAACTAGAACTTTACACAAGAGCCCTACAATTACTAAAATATGACAAAAAATTACAGACAATTTACCAAACAGAAATATAATATGCTGGGATAAGAATAAAGTTTTGTAAAAATACTCCTAAACAAAGCTGATGAAAATTAAACTACCTAACTTTTTAAAGTTATTTGATATATCTTGAGTTAAAATGTGGGTACTAATACGCTTTTTAATCAGGTGTTTTTGAAACACCAGTGCCCCCAAAAGGGCAAATGGATAGTTGACCTTTGACCTATTGATAGACCTTATCAACAGGGGTCATCTATCTATGTGACCAACCTTCAAACCAAGTCAAGACCTAAAGGCCAAAACAGTCGAATTGGCCATACAAGGTTTGTTTACCAACGAAAATGAAAGACAGACATGAGCCATCCAATATACCCCCTTTTCTTTGAAGAGGTGGCATAACTAGAACTTAAAAAAGAATCCTACAGTTACAAAAATATGAGAAAAACATCTCATGTTGATTCAAGACATTTCACTTAATAGAAATAACTGCTGAGATTAGAATAAAGTTGTGTAAAAATACTTGTAAAACATAAAACTGAGGAAAAATCAACAGCCTAAGTTTATACAGTTATTTCATAACCTAAAGATATTTCATAAATTTTGTAAAGCTCAAAGTAAAATAAGGCTACTAAAACACCATTTAAACAAGGTTACAGGTTTTTAGTGAGATACTACCAGATATGGCGGCCACGCTAGGTCAATTAGTATACTAAGAGACAAATGATGGCATATATTCGTCAGCTACGAGAAAGGACATTAAAATCAAGCAGGAGAGTGCTAGCAAGGTACATTCAATCCCTGTGTTAGCGGCCACCTCTGAATAAAGCCACCCTGTCAATAATGGCCATTCTAAACAAGACTAGCATTGAATGTTTAGAACCAAATGACCATTAAATAAAGGCCATCAGTCATTAAAGGCCACATTTTGTCCTTCCTGATAGTGGCTTTTGTATACAGGTTTGACTGTTGCTAACTAGATGAAGAGACACTGCTGAGATATACAAATGGACAGACTCAGAGTTACAGAAAAACATCCAGATAATATTCCGCACAGAGGCCAGTGAAATGTGTACGGATTTGTGTTTGGAGCTGGAACCTTCAGATGTAAGAATATCAGATCAGAAAGAATCACAGAATGCTCTGGAAAATGTTAGACGTCGGTATGGGAAAGACAAAGAGATGAATATTATTCATGGTGATCTACAACAGACAGAGGATCTTCATGAGCAAACCAAAGTGGTACAGACGTTGTTAGACAAGAACAAGCTTTCACAGCAGTGGCAGAATGAGAGGTATGATATGTGGCTCATACAAAAACCTAACACTGCAGAACCTCTGTATAAGAGTTATTACAATGTATAAAGATCTCACAGAGTTTGTAAGTTACATAGGGTAGCCCTTTGCTTAAAAAGTTAAAACAAAGTACTAAAACGCTTTTTAATGATGTGTTTGTGAATACATTAAATAACTTAAAAATCTTTTTACAAAACATTCTTATCAAAGTTTGTTAAGTTATTTAATGTATCTTAGGTGAAAACAAGGGAACTAAAACGCTTTTTAATGATGTGTTTGTGAAAACACTAATACTACTAAAGGGCAAAAGGATAGTTGACCTTTGACCTATTGATAGACCTTAAAATCAACAGGGGTCATCTATGTAACAATCCTTGAAACCAATTCAAGACCTATGGGCCAAAACAATTGATTTTTTGTTAACTACCAATCTTGACACCTTGCCTTACTGCTGACCTTGACACAGTTTTTCCTACTGGTTGCCATTGCAAACAGAGTTCTGCATGGCATTTTTAACAACTTTGGTAGTCTCAGCATCATGCAAGTAACATCCCTGTGAAATTTTGTTGAAATTTGGCCAACTGCTTAAGATGTGTTTATGTGCTATACAAAATAAAATGCAACAACATTCACTTTTATCCTTAGTTGCAGACAAGGTACAGAATAATGACCTAAAATAAGCAAAAATCCAAATTCAAGGGCAGATAACTCAAAAACGAGATCAGTGACCCCCACTTTTTTTCGCTTAAAATGTTTCTGTTATCATATGCTACGAACATGCAAAGTTTAAAAAAATATCATTAATCAGTTTTAATTTTTCCTCTATGTCTATGTGAAAAATGTAGCGAGCTACCAAAAATGTCTTTAAGATATCAAAGGCACTGTGAAGTTACACAAAATATTGAAAGTACTACCCAAGAAAATTTACAATAAACTTGATAAACAAATAGTTAAACTATCAAAAATCATATGCTAGCTGTGCAAAAATAAGAGAAACATTTCATACTTCACACTGAAATGTATCAGACATGCTTTTAACTTTAAATCGGCCGTTGTTAGAACAAGAGCTTGATTAGTAATGTTTTATAAGATTGTACACCATCTTGTCGCTATTTATCCTAAAAATAACTTATAAATACCAACTGACTCCAGAAAAAGACATGGTAGCATATACAGTTTCAGACATATTGGCACTTCCAAAGATTCATATAAATATTCATTCTATCCAAGAACTGTAAATCAGTGGAACTTGTAGCCTACTACTGCTCATCAAGCAGTTACAGTTGACTCCTTTAAAGCTATTGTCACTGTGTCTGTCCTAATCTCTACAACCAGTATTTAGACCCAACCATCCTAATGTATAAAGTTTTAAATTAATACTGTAAATTGTTGTTTTATTATTTACATGTAGCACTTGCATAAAATTCAACCACAAATAACTTATCTTTTTAACCAGCACCTGCACATAATCCTCAATGTAATGAGGGAGTGCAGTTTGAAGAAGCTGTATCATATGTCCTGTAGGTAATTGCCATCTTGGATGGAGTAGATATTGCCAAAGTATACTTAACAGTACAGTTGCCCCTTCTAAATATCAGTTAATATTAATATGAAAAAATAAGGTAATCCAGAAGAACACATAATTTATAAATTAATTCTAAAAACTGGCAATAATCAAGATTTTTTCCATTAACTTAATGTGTACTTTTTATACTAGCTAGTGTGAAACCAATCACTCATGTGTTTCATCAAATCAATATTCAGGTGACAATATATTATTTACACCACATGATTGGCCCTAAACTGATGTGTAATGTTTTAGCCATAGGGTATGACAAAGGCTAAGAGATTAGGACTATTGAAAAGGTGTGTGGAGTTAATGATATATAACATACAGTATGTGTTTACTAGACTACGAAAACATATTTCACAGAATGCTCTAATAAATGGAGAAAGAATTGTTAAAGGGGCATGCCCTGGAACTGAAGCATCTCGAATAGCAATCAAATGGGTGTCATTTTAATGCCTAAATCAATTAATTGAATTTGGATAATCTTACGTAAAATCAATTTTTAAATCACCTAATAAAAGCCCTGTAAAATATTTACGAAATATTCTGCTAGTTTACTCAAAATACACATTTCAAGATTTACCGAACCTGCCGATTTCGGCCTCAGAAATTATTCGTTATTTTCACAGCTCGACCCTTTTGGGTTCGGTCAAAACCGAAAACATCGGCGGAAAAAATGTCAACAGACAGTGTAATGGTTAAAGCCACAATAAGGTTCCGAAATGACGTATTTTCATCAAATAGAAAACACAAATCTGTGTTGCTGATTTGAAGACTGATAAATAATGAACACAATGAGCCATTAAAACACGCGCTAACTATAATATAACTGAAATAATCTTCTTTTGAAGATTGGCATAACAAGCCCGGTTTGTTTACAAATACGGCGCTAAATGTATTCCGACAGCATCTCCGTCATTTTCCGGAGACTACGGAGAATTTTCCGCGAGTTTCTGATAACCAATGGATGGATAGCACACGTATTGATGACGTAGTAAACATAACACTCCGAAAATGTCTTCAACATCGGTACGTATTGAACGTTTGTTACTAAAAAATCATTTTTATTCACTACATCAACTTTGTCAGGCATACCGATGCGTTTAACTGTTTAGCGTATATATTTTAGCACATGATGCAATCAAAAAAATAATTTAATGCTGTTGGATTGTCTCTCAAAAGTTCGCAAAAAATTACTCCGTAGTTAGATCTACTACGGTAAACACTATTTTTGTTGGTCAGTTAGCCGTACGTTTACCCTATGTGTCGTCGGATCATTACATTGAATGTATGCTGATATAAAAACAAAAAGGCCATGAGCACTTGCAGTATTTGGATAGACGTTTGTTGTTGTTGAAGATAGACTTGATAGTTACATACAGTAATGTTATTTATTCATTTATATTTAGAGTTCATCTAAAAGCTCATCAGGATCAAACAGTCCAGAGAGAGGTCTTGCCAGTCATGTAGGAAAGAGTGGTAGAGGAAGAGGAAAGAGAGGAGCATCTGGAAGGGGACGTGGGAGAGGACAGGGGAGGGGCAGAGGGCGTGGGAAGTCCATCGCAACTAGAGCTGATGAGGCGCTACATATTCTAGAGACAAGGAAGGAAAGATTTAGGGTAAATTATAAGTTCATATTTGGTTAATAATATATATTGATTAATAAGTGATATGCTATAGGCCCTGTTATTTGTCTGAGGAGAGTCGTAATGACACAAGGCCCGCTTATTGGAAATGCCACTGCATTATTATGCCAGGCAGTAAACAAATACTGATTTAAATAGTTATATAATAATGTGAGTAAAAGCACTGCCACAGTATATGAAAACATACAAACATAATATCCAAACAAGTGTATGAGTTTATTGAATGAAAAATGTTTTCAGCACAAGAAATTTGCATGGGTGACTACATTGTTTTTCATCAATGAGAATATAGAAATCTGCAGTCATATGACCACTTCTAAATAGGCTATGTTCTGCAGTACATTCAATTTTAGATAGACCTCTATAGATAAAACTACTTCTGCACAACTGCAGTTATATGGCTTCTACTGTTGCGTGATTTACCTCTTATCATTTGTTATAGCTTAGCTATTGTGTAGTGGTTCTGTACAAGATTACCTTAATTAACAACCCCATGTCATGCACATGAAAATACTTAGACACTCCTGCTACAAACTAATTCTTATAACTCATGTAACTGACTGAATATCATGCAGTGAGCTACCTTCATGTTTTAGAGTGCCATTGGTACTCAAGTAACATAAGACTGTTACGACTTTTTTGTACATATACATGTTCTGTGATTTGCAGAATGCTTTGGAAGACATGCCAGTAGAAAGGATGAAGGAATTGCTAGTGGAAGCAATGGAACAGAATCCGTCATTGATTCTAGATGTCTTTCAGCCACCAGAAAGGCAGTCTGGAGGCTTCCATCCACCTGAAGATGATGATTCGCCGGACTGGTGTGTTTGTGGAAAGTGCCGGGAGATGCCAACACAGGCTGAGAGAATGTGTTGTAAAAAACTGAACTGTGTTTCAGTAATGCCAGTAAGTGAAGAATATTTTCCATAACACTGACTTTCAAGTACATCTAATTTCAGATTAGCCTCAAACGTTTTCTACATGACTCATTTATCTGTGTATCTGTCTTTTGAGAAATTACACAGTAATTGAAATTTAAAACAATTGAATTGAATATAAAAGAATTAAACCTTCATTTCCTGTCGTTTACTGTATCGAAGTGTAAACTCCATCAGACCTCATAACACATTGAATAAAGTCTGAGAGAGTTTACACTTCGATAAACGACAGGAATTGAAAGTTTAATTCTTTTATATTCAATTCAATTGTTTTATTCAATTCTTACAAATTTCGGACATGAACCGCTAGAACTCTTTATATAGCTGGTAAAATCTTACACATATAACTTGATGACGTCATTGTGATTTGACATCATCAGATAGGAATGTGAATAGTAAAATGGTGTGGCTATTGTAGGATTAAACATTCATTTCTGGTCAGTCATCAAAGCGTTAAATCCCTCTGACCTGATAGCACACATCAAATAAAGCTTGTATTACTGATCTGTAGTCAGTTGTTTTATGTTATACAGAACACATAATTAGGTCAAAAATAGTCTGTAGACAATGTACAGAAACAAAAGATTTCCGATTGAACAGGAGTTTATCAAAGTGTAAACTCACTCCATTGACCAATCATAATGCGTAGATTTGTTAGAATCGGAAATAATCTGTCAATGTGATCACACTAATTTCTGCTGGCTATGACAAGCTCCATGCCCTCCCAAACTTTCGATGATGTGAAGTATTTTTGAGGTGATTTCTTTTGCTTCAGTTTGCAAAGGTGACTAAATTAGAGATCCATTTTATTTAGTCCAGAATAATGTCTCCCATCCCCAGTGGCTGGGACAATATTACTGGTCTTACAAAGACAGATCAATGTATTTTCTTTGATAAAAAAGTAACTGATACTCCTTAAGCACCTTTTATCAGCTATTTATACAACGGAGTGATCTCACTTTATGGACTTTTTAACAGGATCTCTTTGCACACATTCTTCTGTATGATGCATGTGTTTCATTTTTCTTTCAGGACTTCAGGGTGCTCATTTTAGATGAGTCTGTTCTACACCTACAGAGGATGTACAGACGAGATATTCTTGTGTTTGATGACGAGGCCGACATCAGAAAGGCAAACAGACATGCCGCCTACAGACAGTTTGTTTTATGGCAACATGGCCGCTTGGGTGTAGGTGACAGGAGGGTTATTCCCTCCTGTTGCGTGTGGGCTATTAGAGACAGATATCCGGATGCCTTTGGGCAGTACACTGGGTTTCTTCCGTCAAGATTGGTATAATTTAAATAAGAACAATGTATACAGAGAAATTTATTTGAAAATACAGTACAAAATGTGTAGCCGGACCATGTGTTTTGAGCCGAGACGAAATTATTCAAAATTCAGATGGAACAAATTTTGAAATAATCTTGTGCCTATTGGTTGTAAAGATTACATTCTACCTACCGCATCTGCAACACTAATACTGTTTTGCTTAATTATTGTACTCTATTGTCTGTAAATACTATTCATTCAATAACATATTCCAAATATCAGCATCTCCCAGTTCTGACATTAGTGCATTCTTGTGACAAGGCTCAAAACACTTAGTCAGGCTATACATGATTTACAATTTCATAAATTATAAGAAGAAAATGTGTTTTAGTCTCTACAAAGTTTTGATGGTCAGCAGTTCTGTAAAAAAAATGTTTGTTGGCTTTACTGCACTTTTCATAAAAAAAAAATATCAGAAGGAATCCTACATCAGTCTCAGAAGAATTTTTCTTGACAAAAACATCTTTGACTTTTAAAGATACATGTACATTGTCACAATGTACATGTATCTTTAAAAGTCAAAGATGTTTTTGTAATCTTACAGAACCCATGCATCATACATGAGATTCTATAAAAGTGAACATTTAAATGTGCATATAGTGTACTTATTTCATTTTTGCTTCTTTTATTATTCCGTTGTACAATAATTTTTTGCCATGATTATTTGTTCACGTGAATTGCTGAGAAGTATGTTTAGATTGGTTTGGAGGCAGAAACACATTGCTATGCCAAATCTATAAACATGTACATAAACTTCTAAGTCAAATTAGAGGACATGTTATGATTTAATTCCCAGGATCAACATTTTACTTCACAAAAGTACTGCATAACCAGGAAAGAGAAATACTCCATAACTGAAAATATTTGCAAGAAATGATTTCAAATGTTGCTTTCAATCCAAATTCAGAATATACTGTAGATTTTATTTCAAAGACAATGAAATTATAATAAGTTATTTACTGAAAAAAATTGCACAGATGATGACTTTATCTTAGAAAGTAAAAATGTGTTAGTAAAAATTGTGATCCTGGGGCGTTACATTGCTAGCTATGTACCAATAACATGACTGAAAAAGTTGAAATCAATTTGTAAAGTATGTAAGCAGCCTTGTAACATGCAGAAGTCTGGTAAAGCCATACTGGCATACATAATTTGTGCCATTGATTTTCCTTTGTCTTTCTGTACATTATAGTTTTGGTTACATTTAATGACATTTTATTCACATGTACATACTTTCTTAGATGCCTTAGTTGTAACAATACCTGAAAGATTTCTTGTGAATATTTACTTACAACGGTTACAGTAATAGTGTTGAAAATTATTCCCCATAAAGAAAGAAGTTCATTTTTTATTCCGGCACTAATGAGTTCAATGGCAAGCTTGAAATAATATATTACTGGCACATATACCCTGAATTCATGACGCATACATTTTACAAGTATTATACATAGTTTTCACACTTTTGTAAATCTTTTCCTGAATATCAAATGTGTATTTAATGTGCAAGTTAACCATAACATTTTTTTAGCATTTAAATTTGCTACACAGATGCATTGGAATATACCCTGATTATAAAGAGATTTTACCAAACAGATCTTTAGTGTACAATCTCATTTAGCTCATATTGCTATTACATTTATGAACATAATTTTCTGATCAGTTCTAAATAAACTTGTTCATTCTTGAATATTTGCTTGACGTTTCTTTTATATTCTCTTGTCATTTCTGGAACCTTGACTGCTTCTCTTTTGCCAATTCCCCTGTTGCAGCAGGCTCAGTTGGTGCCAAATGATATGCTAAACGTCTTGGATCATCTTCTTCCAGTACCCTTCTTTGCATGCCAACACGGTCATTGATCCACAGAGTAAGTGCTATGGGTACAATGTCTTTGACATATGTGTAGTTTTTTTTGTTTTTCACAGGAAAAACTGACCACCGTCCACTCTTTTTGGAGTAGTATCTGTGATATCTGTACAATAAAATTGCTTTGGTTAAAAAGTAATCAGAAAACCTGATTAGAAACCTACTGGAAGTATGAAAAATAGAATATTGGGTAGTGTCAGTGAAGGTGTCATGTATTTTGTATGTTCTGTCAGAGGCAAATATCACATGCCTTGATTCCATACATTTAGATAATCTATAATGTATAATTTCATTTATACTGACGGAATTACTTCACTGCAAACGGATATATGTGAAGTGAAAGTGAAGTTTTCTTCACATTTTGTTTCCTTTTTAATACATTGGATTCTCTTTTATGGACAAAATCATAGTGTGATTTTTCCAAATGTATTGGTACACTAATGAATCATTTAACAATAATGTAATGAAACAGACAATACTGCAAAACTACATACCTCACATAATTATGAGTATATCTACAGTTACACTGTGCTGTGATTTAACTATCATACACATATCATATGAACAAAAGAAATCATTCTCTTTTTTCTTAATGATGTCATCGTTTAATGAATTGAACACTCACATTGCATTTCCATCTTTATTCTTCATCAGGGATCTGTCTGCATGGTGATTGTGGTCTATGGCCACAAGTCTGTTTCTTATTCGGTACACAGGAGGACTGTATGCAAACCGTTTGGCACAGTACATCAGAATCAGCTGGTGAAAAACCTCTAATTCAGCTGTACTCCTATGAATTTATAAGACATCATTACCTTTAGTATTTCTGTATTAGACGCCTTACATATAATTGAACTACATGAAATCAAACTTCAGTTTTCGAGACAATGATGGTAACACACACAGTACAGTAGTGAAGAATGTAAAAGGTAGATGCAGAGAACACAATAATGGGGGAAACTTTGAGCATATGGCTGTTATAGCAGTATATGAACGTATGAAATCCATACTTCTAATGTAGCTGGTTCAAGCAGGTTCTGAAGTCTGAAAGGTTCAATGTTCTTATCACATACATTGGATTCTAATATGGAAATACAAATAACGTTACAATAATAACTGTAAGCTATTCATAATCAACTAGAGCTTTTTCACAGAGGTGACTAATTCCCCTACACTAAGAAAGTTATAGTACACTATACGACTAAGTTCAAGGGGCTATAACTCTGCAATGAGTGAATCATTGGGCATGAAAATTGTCTTGCACATCTACATTTCATGGCAAAAACATACTTCAAGTTTCACTGCAATCGCTAAAAGAATGTGACAGTCGTTTGCTGACGGACTCACCGAGTGAATCCAATATACCCCCGCTCAAACTTTGTTTAAGGGGA
This sequence comes from Lutraria lutraria, assembly GCA_964023205.1. Taxonomy (NCBI): domain Eukaryota; kingdom Metazoa; phylum Mollusca; class Bivalvia; order Venerida; family Mactridae; genus Lutraria; species Lutraria lutraria. The sequence continues at coordinate 13,593,800 of OZ026834.1, read as the reverse complement.
TATAATTATGCTAATATTATCTATGAAAACTAACCTGAAGTTAAGGTAGTATGGCACATTTTTCAGGAGGCGTTTGTTAAGAATTACAGATGCCAAATTCTGTAAGGTTTGCTTGTCTTTTTGGGGGCATAGCCAGGGCTTATCTCTCTCTTCTTCATTGTCAATTGGTTCATGTAAGCACTGGTTTATTCCACAACCATGAGATAATGTCCATGAATGCTGATTGGTGATATGATGGAGCAAGCTTCTCCAGATGCACTGAAATAACAATCAGTAGAAATAAAAGAAATACAAATCAACACTTACTACAAATATACTACTAGTACTATATATACTAAAACTGATAAATCCATCTGCAATTTGTAACATATAAATAATTTCTGGTATTTTTCTGACATTACACAAACAATGTGCTGAATTCCAATTACGTTGGTCTGCCGTAATGCCTGGAATGCATATTGCCATTTTTTACTAGAGGGGCACAATGGCTGTTCATCCAGGTGTTTTTGCACTTTTGACAAAATATCAGTCAGAATGATAATTACTTCAGTAAAGACTTTGGAAGCAATTCTGTATATAGATACTTTTGAGTGGGTTCACGAACTACTCAGACATGACTATGTGGCCTGCATTGGCCCAGTCAGACCCATTTTCAGGATAATTAGGCAGATAATGTGGCTTTCTGATAGTTCACATTGATGTTATAAACATACTTACCAGAAATTCCTCATAATTGTTGGCTCTGCTACAAGTGAACCAGAAGTGGTTAATTATATCTCGCTGCCACTGTATCAAAACTTTATTTTCTTTCTTTTGGGCAATCTAGAGAAAACATAAAAGCTGTGTATTCTCATTTCACAAAAAATGCCAACAACAATCATGACTTTCACTCCTTCTGAACTGGTGTGCAACAACTTCAAACAGTTTCCAGCAAAAACACAAATCCATAGCAATATTAATAAGTAATGCATTTGAGTAATACATGCATGTCTGACCCTGACATATTCCACATAAAAGTTATTCAGTTATATTCTTGTGAAACAAGCACAAAACTGCAGTATCATGGAAAGGAAATTAACGCTCTATCACTCTTGCTAACAATAATATTACCGGTATTTGAGAACTTGTTAATAACAAGCATTTGCTATATAACTAAGTACCTTTCATGTGCTAAGAAGCCATACCTTCATTATTTTTTTCCCCAAGTTCTTGGCAGCATGCCATATGTCATGTGAATGTTTCAAATCTTGATGATCCTTCTCTACAAACATACAAAGTTTCAGTCACAGATAAGAATGAAGTCAACCAAAAAGTGACACTGTCTAAATGATTTTTCTACAATGTTCAGCATACTGAGAACTGTGCTGCTGAACGAAACTTATTCTTTATAAAGATATATTGTGCTATACTGATATAATAAATGCTCTGTGCTATCCTGATATAATACATTATAATGCTCTATCAACATACCAAGGCTCATGTAGAAACTGTAACTACTTATGAGATAAGAAAAGTCACTGAATGTACGAGGCATATTTATACTACCATTGCCATAGCAACCAACACTTAAAAAATGCCGGAACTGCATGTATCATAGCTAAATAGCCACATATATATAAATATCACACCACTTGCTCAAAACCTTCTAGTTTATTTCAATATTTTTTTGAAGATTTCCCTATATGAAAAGAGCAGGTCAATTTGACCTGGGGTCATGACTTAAACAATCTTTGTAGAGGTCTACTAGGCAATTCTGCAAAACAAATATCTAACCTGAAGATCTTCTGGTTGCTGCGAAGATTAAAAAAACACATTTTGGATGCTATGGAAACCCATAGTTTTTTCAAATTAAATTCATTAAAACAATTCAGGTAGATCTTCCTAAAAGATCATTCTGTCACTCTGTGCCAGGTGAGCTCAATATCAACAACAAAAACTAATAATGTGTACATAGGACTTTGATGCCCCCGCCATTTCACACTAGACACAGAAATGAGTGTTGTGAATACAACATAGAGCAGGTTGCTTGGGAATGTACTTTCACTATTTCAATATAAGGAATGAACGTAAATATTTAAGTGTCCACTGTGACCTTGAACTTTGAGTGACAGTTTTTCAGATGACACATCGCGTTGTTATACTGAACATTCGCGCCAAATTATTTCAAAATCCAATCATGCATGACAAAGTTATGAGCCGGACACTAAAATGCTGTAACACACAACACACAGGGTAAACACTATATGCCTTTAGCCATTTCATGGCGCTGGCATAAAAAGGTAAAAATTAGCACAACATACTCATTATGGCTCCGATTCCAAGATGTGCATCAGTCACCAATTCCTTTACTTTTATTCCTTTTCCTCTGGCATCTTCTAATGCTAACTGAAATCCAGCTTTCTCCATATTTGCTGATTTCCTATCTGTTGTTCTTTTATCAAGTGTCTGGATAGATACAATTTTTTTTGTTTTCTCTTCCATTAACGTGTATGAACAATATTGTGCAGAATGGCCAGGGGAGTCATTGCGTCCATCACCTGTAAATATACAAAAGAGCAGAGACACACATTAATTTTAGTACATTATGTTCAAGTTAGTAATAAACATTAAAGCTCTAAGTAACCTAAGAACTTAGGTCTTATACCGGATATATTGTCTAGTTGAGGAATGTGTACATCTGCTCAGTTACTAGTTTATATCAACATTGAAACAGCAAGGTTAGATTTTCACAGGAGCAAAACAGTACGAGCACCAGTCTCTGTACCAAAAGGTAGTTTGTACTTTGACTCAGTGTTATACTCTGCATTCATGAATAACCATTTTGGAGAACAGAGTGGACAATATTCTAGTGACCGGGCATGATTAATGTATGCATAGTTAGTTATGCAAAGTATATGAACACAGCCAATAAATATGTTTATTTTCATACACGGTTTTCTGTAATATTTACCTAGCATTCATATTTATTAGAAAAATAAAGTGTTAGCTTACCCAATAGTACAAGTTCTTCATCACCAAATGCCTCAATAACTTCAGTTTGTTTTTCTGCCCAGTACTGATCTATAGTTGGAACTATGTAGCTCCGCTGAATTCTGTGGAATGTTGTGGAAGAAACAAACCTCAAATTCAGGTGCTTTGCCCACAACACCAATTTACCAATGTTATTCCCAGACGTAAGTGTAGCCACAGAGGCAAGGAAATCAACACTATTAACCCTTTTGTTAAGCACTGCCTGTGCACACCAGCGATGAACCAGATGTCCGGATCCGCACATCTGAAACAATATATAAATCCAAAATTAAGAAATAAGCATTACATTTTTTTCTTTGGTCCAGTGTAGCAAGAAATATATTTACTCATTGAATTTTTATAAAGTAGATAAAATTGTGCCATACAGTAATTTGACCATGTTCATACAACAAAGTTTAAATGCACAAAAATGCGGACAGTATTGTATACGTTTTCAATTTTGTTCTCAAAATGCTTTCTCACCAGAAACTGGATACAAATTCCATTCAAAAGCGAATTTCATTTATCATACCAATAAATGTGGATTCAACAGTTTTTCCAATTAGGTTAATGTAAAGGGTAATAATGAAAGTTATCATTTCAAATTATAAACAAGAGGTTCGCCACCAGTGCCAACACCTATCACCTATGAAGTTGTATGTTGCTACCTCTTCTACTTTCTGAGTTATGAGCTACATAAAGCAATGATCACTATCACTGGAACTTTTCTTTTAAAAAACAGCTGAGTTAAAACTTATAAAAAGTGCAGTGTTGCAATAATGCTGTATAGGGTACAATATTGTTGTAAATTATATATCTTTTTACAAAATTTGATAAAAAACTTCACTGCAAAAACATTGCAAATTTGTTATAAGAGACAAAATTGGCTTTCTGATGGCGAATATTTAGTATACCCATTTCAGATATAAAGCTGATCCAATGAATTCATCAATAAGTCTTATGTTATCTGGATGCCTGCAATCTGCCTGTAGACATTTATTTACATTGGTTCCAGCCAGACTTCAAATCTGATCTACATGGGCAAAGCACACAGTTGCTTCTATCAAAGGCTCAACACCTTCCTGAGTAAGAACTCGTTTGATTCCTGGGCCCAGCTCTTCTTCGACACCTTCAACATCTTCATCTTCTTCAGTCTCCATCGCAAATTCCATCTCTTCATATGCGACCTCTTCATATAAATCATTTACTTCATCTGGTCTGAAATAATTAGGAAATGAAGAAAAATATAATCCCCAATAGATGCTCAATTTCGCCTATATAATTTCACGAGATACATGTAACCCTATCCTAAATTATTCAGCTGAAACAAATCAGATCACTGCTACATTGGCTTTGGACACCAATGATAATATATATTGTGAAACTACCATTGTACGAAGCATAAAGATTGTCTATCAAATTGATATCCATCCATTTCCCCCTCCACACAGACAGAATGACAGATCTTTATGAACAACACCAAAATGTCACCATCATAATAGCATTCATCATGTGACTGGAAAAGGTGACTTTAGCACTATCTGGATTCCACTAGTATCAAATTTTACCAATGTTTCACAAGTGAAGGCATCACTAGGTATTGGTGGTAAAGGTGTCTTCACCACAAGTACTTGCTTTTTGCACATTATCTCAATTAGTCAATGTGGTAACATGTGTGTTTCTAAAGTAAAATATACCTACTTTTGCACAACAGAGTTACAGCCTGACCTAAAAAATATGTCAACCAAAACACAGTCAGAATAAACTGTGCATTAAGATTTGTAATATCATTTAAATCATGTATTTAGTTGTTCTAAAATTATTCAATGCCAACTGAGTACACAAATAGAACAATCAAATAAAGAGATATTTACAGAAAGAACAAAGTTGCACCAGGGAATCAAACCCATATCTCTTGGCTCTCAACAATGCATCTAACCCCGTACTCAGTCAAATGTATATTTATTAACAGGCAGGCAGATTTTTTTTGATAGTGGGGTCTCAGTAATGATGCAGCACTTTAAGTCAGACTACTTTTATTCACAGCAAAATAGATTTGAAACTGTATAATAATGTATACCTTATACACATGTATGCAAAGGACTCTCTACTGAAAACTACACTGATACTGTAAAAGAGACTTACAGAACAGCCGTCATCTCAAAACTTGGTTCATAATCGGGATCTTCTACATCTGCCTCATTATCTTCTATCAATTCAGACACATCAATAGAGAGACTGAAGGAATTACAAACAAAAGCTTCACATAATTGCTATCATTCATTTATAAAGCATGATGAAATGATGTTTGTAAAACATCTTAAGGCCAATTACCCAAACAATTGAAATTCATGATGAGCGTAGTTTGATGACTGCAGTATGACCTAGTGATGTCAGAAGCAAATAGAGGTCTTCTGCTAAGACCAGCATCCCCATCAAGTATACATGTTCCAATCAAGGCCAAGAAGTTGTGTTTGTAACTCTGTTGTCACTGTGTCTGACCTAATTACTTAATACATGTAATTATTATTATGTTATGATTGAGTTCATTAGACCAACCTCTGTACCACATTTGAAGAAACTACCTAAGCTTTCTCTAATATCTGAATTGTAAGTATTTGACTATTTGAATGGGAAATATTTTACTGACATTATCTCCTTGAACTTAAATTCAGTGATAAAAAATGGAAGGTGTTCTCTAATATTTATGACCAAATGTCATAATTAGTCCAACAATAAAGGATGCAATTGATATATAAATGAAGAAAGAATGAACATCAAGCATAAATAAATAGTGTAAAATTTTTACTTGAAAGGATCAACAAATGATGATTGTCCTGTACTGGTAACTTTGCGTCGGCCACTTTTAAGGACCTGCTGTCTAGAAGCAGTTGAGCTAGCACTTATTTCAGCAGCACTCAGAGTCGCATCACTGAAATAAAGTGCAGTGTACGATAATATGCCAACTAGAACCTATATCAAGTCAATACATGAATGTAAGAAGTAAATAATTCACCATTACTGAAATCATAATGACACATTCCAATTTCCAGAACTATTTTACAAATTATAATTTGTTCTGTAAGTCATAAACAAATGACTGGCTAATAGCAAGAACTAAAGGCTATACACTGCCATACCTGATGTTCAAATAAAAGCAGGAAAACAACAGGATGTGAATAATGTTCATGAGCTGTCAATAACACATAATTTTTGGTCAGTCCATCTGCTTATGTTCAACATGTATAATCTAGAAACAGTAATGCCTCAATAATTGTTTCACTTTGTATTCATACAACACCACTGCATAGTTTCAAGTGCGAAAATGCCTTTGCTGTCAAAATTAATGTCTTATAATCATTTTCAACATATTTTATGATAATATTTGCACAGTACTTTACATTTGTTATGTGCGTCTTGGATTCTGACCAGTACTAATGCATGAAAGAATAGATTGTGAAGGTTCTTGTAGAATTCTACTTCTGATGGGATTCGTAAACCACAGTCTCCGGGTCATAAATATTACTTTTAGAGCTACGCCCCTAAGACTATTTAAGGAGGTGTAAAAATGATTTTACTTCTTCTCACCTATCGGAAGATGCCCCTGATATCTCCGAAACTAATGGTGTACTAAGCTTTCCTGGTTTAGCTGGGGTTGAAGTTGAAGGGACAGCAAACAATGCTCTTCCTACATCCTGTCGTAATTGACTGATGCGTGGATCTAATATGTCACCATGTGACCTGTGCATACCTTTTTGATAGCTGAAAGTTAAACGTACAAATACAAATGAATAAGGCAATGCAATAGTAAACGCAACTGTACATATATCGTAACGGAGCTGTAGGAAAAGTAAACAATATTATATACATATACTAAAATAAAATAATTTAACAAACTAATTGAATAACTCTCCTTTGATGCAAGTTAGTGTTCCACTTTAGGTCACATTTTTAGAGAAGTTGTCGGGATATCAACAATCACCTTTTGATGTAAAAATATAGGGGTAGCATCACATGAAACACAAGCCATGACCATGATAAGTAAATGACTTACATATTACCTGACATTTACTTATGCAAACCATAAAAACTTTACTTTGATCAATTGGCACATCCTTTTTTAAAAGACATCTAACTTGTAAGTCACTGTAACATCCACATCATAAGTGGAAGTCTGTTTTGTGAAGACTTTTCATCAGTACCTAAGTACAGTACTCACCTAAACACCTTGTTTGTGCATGCAAACAAACAACTGTTGATTATGGCATGTTACTTCAAGGAAAATATTGCTGTTATTATCATCATTTTAGTGCAACACTGTAAGGAAACAAGTAATTAGCATTCATAAACAATATATCGCCATATACAGCTTAAGTTTACTTTATTTTAGTAGTTGTAATTCGTTTGAAGTGTGGATAGGAATGATGATAGAAGTGTGGGCTTATTGAAGTGAATCACTTAGTGAATATGTAATGTGGTAATCACTGAATCACAGCACCTGTATGGTATAATTATAACAGACAACAGAAGGCCCCATGTTTGACTCTTGAGTTCTAGATTGGTCACTATAGTGAATATTCTCCGCCTTTTACATAGTTCAAACACAAATCACACATTTTTTTGGTTCGATTTGACAGTAACTTGAGTAAACAATACTAAACATAGATAATTATAACAACAGCATTTAATTATTTGATGTATGCTACTATATATATTTATGTATGAAACCCACACTCAACACAGAACTGAAGGTTAGAATTACCTAATTGTTCAGTTTCAAATAAGTCAATATTAATTTATTATAAAATTGATGAAATGTATCAATATTGTAGCATCTGTATAATACAAATAGTCTGTGAAATAAACCATCTAGCTAGCTAAGGTTACTTGCTAAAGTTGCAAGCAGGCGATCGCAGGTTAGAACTGATATTTTAGGTACAAAAAAGTATGCACATTTCTCATCTCTGAGTTCATAACAAACAATGACTTCGAGACACTTGGGACTGTCAGTCACTTATCAACTGATGATACTCGCTGGTTTTGTGTCAAATAAGTTTTGACTATACATGTACATGTATGCAAATGTCAACATTGTCAGTAGTGGACACAGTGCCTATATAGATCTACATACACGTGTAGATTTTTAGGCAAATATTTTTTCAATGTAATTCTTCAACAGAACTAACACTTCACAGTCACAATTTATTCTACGAGTACTGTACTGTAACTATGTTGACAAACGACAGCAGATTAGATTTCATTATACGCGTCTAAATTCATCAAGTCGCAAACAGTACAGTATGATTCAGATTTACAAACATTTATAAGGAATAATCGCTTACTTGTCCAACAGGAATTTCGCCACATCGGCGTGACTCTTTAGTCCATTTTCTTCTTTTACTCGCCTCCATCGTTCAAATTCAAGCCCTAAGCTAATACGACGGACGTTAGCCTTTTGCTTCTGTTCCTTCCTTTTACGTTTCCTTGCTGACTCGCTAAGAACCGGACCTCTTCCTTTCCGCTTTTTGGGAGTAACCGCTTCGTTCTCCATTTTCAATTTTGTGGTTCGATGACGTCATACGTTTGTGCGTACTTCCGATTATTGACGAAGAGTTTTCGGAATTGTTCGGGAAATTCATACGTAAACACTATTTAGTATTTTGTCCGGAGGACAAAATACTAAATAGCGTTTTCAGTTGCTTATTTCTCAAAGAAGGAACGGCGACCCGAGATCAGATATGGGTCCCTTCTGTACCATTTTGGGTATAATTTAATATCTCAATCTTTCGAGATTCTTTGTAGATAGAAAATACTACCAATTTTAAGCCTTATTGGGGCTTTAAGTATTGCTATGTTATGTTCACTTGAAAGGCAGTGCTCATTCTCAGTTAAACTCTCAGACGTAATGGAAATATCGTTGTCATCAAGAAAAGGCTGACAGCCTTTTATTCAAACCGACATACAAATACCGACGCGCGCGTTAAGGGTAATTTTTTAACTCTCATTCTTCTTTGACTTTTCGGTAATAATTGGTTTTACAAGTGACAAACGCATTTTTGGTGTACAAAAAGCAAGACACAGCAGTTCCTGGGCATGCCCCTTTAAAAGAACATAATTACAGTAGCATCAAATTCATTGATGCATTAAAAGCTATGTATTCTAACGTAACATCATCTGTTAATAAATATTGACATATGAAATCTCAACCCATAAATTGGACAAGAAGGCCTATATCCCTCACCAGAAAAACATTTTCTCTTTTTTCAACCCTATATGAGCCAAGAAAATTCAAGCGACACCAAGGCAGGGCCAATTTTTACCCCAGGGCCATTATATAAACAAGCTAGACAGAAGTCCACTAGACAATCAACCATCTAATGTCTAAGCAATGTAGAAAAATTCTGACAAGCAAATATTTTATAATTTTCCTTCATAATCCTACATAAAATTGAATAAACCCCAGGGCAGGGCCAATTTTTACTCCAGGGTCATAATTTGGAGAAACTTAGTCAAAGAGGTCCACTAGACAATACTACATACAAAATATCTAAGCTCTAACCTTTTTTTTAGATTTTCCTACATAATCGTACGTAAAATCAAGTTACCCCTTGAGCGGAACTACCTTGGTAGAGGTCCACTAGATAATGCTACACACCAAATAATTTTAAAGATTTTCCTATTGGTTGCCATGGAAACCTGAGTTTTTAATGAAATTTAATTTAATTTTTTTAACAACTTTGCAACTTTGGTAGAGCTTCATTCAAGGAACACACATGTAAAGTTTCATTGAAATTGGCCAACTGCTTAAGAAGAAGATGTTGTTAAAAGCAATTGTTGACGCAATGACGCACACACGTACGCACAGACGACGGACATTACACAATCTCAATAGCTCACCTTGAGCACTTTAGTGCTCTGGTGTGCTAAAAAGTCTAAATTTATCAGACTTTTTTCAGCTTCAGTAAATGTCTGAAGAAATTAAGGTACCGGTACTAAAACAATTAAGAGGGCCAAGTTGGCCCTTAGGTCGCTCACCTGAGAACAAAGACAGTATAATTAATGACCATGTAATATAGTCTTCATCTCGTATAACTTGTTTTTACATAGATTTTGATCAAAACCAACTCTAATTTTCATGAATACTGGATGCAGGAAAATGCGCATTCTGTGTTAATAAGGTTCAGGATTGGTGAAGAATTCAAGGCACTAGAGTGTAAACAAGCTATAATATAGCAAATCTTCAATGTTAAGGCCCATTATAATCAAAGTTGTCCAAAACCTTAAGGTAATATACATTCACTGAAAATATAATCAGGATTGGTGAAGAAATAGAAGACTGCTCGTAATAAAATATATCGATATGATTTTAAAATTTCAAGAGTTAAGACTCTTGATTTTTTAAAAAGGCTTGCATATATAGACTTTTGATGACATCATAGCTAGGTCACATGGAGTAATCCAAAATGGCTGACAGTTAATGTTAATAACCAAATGAAGTGCTGCTTTAATGAAAATAGGAACACTCCTAAAAACATGGTGCTTTATCAAACAAGTAAGTGTACTGTTAATTATGTTCATGCATAAATTCATGATTAACAACTGAAAACTAAACATCATTAATAAGCAATACTTATTTATGAGATAATTATGATATGGGGTGGGTGGGGTATGATGGAACACCACAATGTATCTATCTTCTGATAGTATCATGCACAATTTTGCAATTGATTTTTTATAGGTCAAAACTTCTCATGCTTTTCGGTGAAATATTGAAATTTATCTGTTTATATTCACCAGGATAAAAGGCACATCTCATTATTTTAAAACAGTGAAATATAGAAATTTGAAAAACCTGGACTATTTATTATGTTTTTCCATTACAGAGGCTGCATTTTCCTTTGTTGTAGTTTGATACATGGAGCTGGCTTGACATGTCTGAAAACTTCTGAATATTTCTCTGAATATAGAGTGATCTAGCTCTCTGAACAATATCTAAATACAATTTCTGAATATTGTCTGTAGACATAGTCTGAGCAGTATCTGAATGCTTTTTCTGAATTCTGTCTGAAAAAATTGTTTGAATCACATTTCTGAATTAAGTCTGATCTGTCTGAATTATACCTAAATGATTCCATAATAAGCCAATTTTCAGCATCTCAGCCACTATCCAGACAAAAAAGTCTGAATCTTAAGTCTGAATTTGAACTGAACAGTGTTGTCAGACGAGATTCAGAAATGCATACAAGGCTGATTTTTTCTGAATTTGTGCCGCAGACATGTTTCAGCATTTGTATTCATACAGTATCAGCACACATACAGCAGTTATGCAGACTGTATTCAGACAATTTTCAATAAAAATTCTGCTTGATTCAGATCAAATTCAGACCACTTTTCATGAGGGAATTGGGTGAAAATAAATAAATAAATAAACTTTATTTATTCAGCTCAATGTAACCACTAAAACAATAAAAGCCAGTCTGGAAGATATAAGTAATCTAGTACCCCATAAACAAGCAAGAAATTCCAGCATACATAGGGGATCTAGTGAAAACTCGCTGGACTTCTAAACGAAATATCCTGGGTTCGAATCTCTGGACTCTGACTATCAGTATTTTAAGGATACTTTTTCAGTCCCCAGCATGCTGCCACTAAGCCAAGTACAGACTGTAAAGAAAATCCCAAGAAACAGGCTCAAGGCACATGTCAGTACTTTACACTAGAGAACCAAGAAAAACTGTCCAATAAGAGAAGGAATATAAATGATTGGTTCCCATGTATCTTATCTCCCCTCTCTTAGGGACAGCTGATTGAAAAGACCATAGCTGTTGAATGGAGGGGCCGTATGGGGGGGGGGGGTTAACAACGGATAAACACAGGAAAGGTTCAAATTCCACCATATCTATACAACTACATAATTTAATTACCTAACTATATAACACTACTACTGGTTAGAAAATAGGTGAAAAGTCATCGAGAGCATTTAGTTTAACGTCAGACATCAGATTGCGCAATCAATTTCGCACAAAATTACGTCTCAACAAAACAAAGAATAATTATCATGATTCATTACAGTTTGCTTCTACATCGAAAATTATGATAGCATCTAGTTCATCATAACAAGGTATAATCTTTTGGAACATGCGAAACAAGAACTTTAATAAATATTACAAGCTGATATAATTTTATATCTATATCCAATCTGAACTAGATAATTTTAACCCCACCGCACAGAATATATACATCCTTTTCACCCCTCATATTTCACATCATGAAAGATATGTATCAATTAATGCATACAGGTGTTCCATGCATAATTCTAGACATTAACACAGATTTAAAACATACTCAATTGATGTAGAGTACTTTCACATGGTAAGACAGCCAAAAAGAACCCAATTTGAAAAATGGAATTTTAACAGTGAAGTATCAGATATAAGTTAATAATGGGATGATCAGATATAGTGAAGTATCCGGTACACTCACTGTGAAGTATCAGATATAGTGAAGAATCAGACACTGTGATGAAGCAGACATAGTGAAGAATCTAATATTAGTGATGCACCATATGTATAGTGAAGAAGTGGATGCAGTGAAGTATTAGATATAGTGAAGAATGGGATACAGTGAAGTATTAGATATAGTGAAGAATGGGAAACAGTGAAGTATTAGATATAGTGAAGAATGGGAAACAGTGAAGTATTAGATATAGTGAAGAATGGGAAACAGTGAAGAATGGGATACAGTGAAGTATCAGATATAGTGAAGTATCAGATATAGTGAAGAATGGGATACAGTGAAGAATGGGAAAAAGTGAAGTATTAAATATAGTGAAGAATGGGAAACAGTGAAGAATGGGATACAGTGAAGAATGGGAAACAGTGAAGAATGGGATACAGTGAAGAATGAGAAACAGTGAAGTATTAGATATAGTGAAGAATGGGAAACAGTGAAGAATGGGATACAGAGAAGTATTAGATATAGTGAAGAATGGGAAACAGTGAAGTATTAGATATAGTGAAGAATGGGAAACAGTGAAGAATGGGATACAGTGAAGAATGGGAAACAGTGAAGAATGGGATACAGTGAAGAATGAGAAACAGTGAAGTATTAGATATAGTGAAGAATGGGAAACAGTGAAGAATGGGATACAGTGAAGTATTAGATATAGTGAAGAATGGGATACAGTGAAGAATGGGAAACAGTGAAGTATTAGATATAGTGAAGAATGGGAAACAGTGAAGAATGGGGTACAGTGAAGTATTAGATATAGTGAAGAATGGGAAACAGTGAAGAATGGGATACAATGAAGAATGGGAAACAGTGAAGTATTAGATATAGTGAAGAATGGGAAACAGTGAAGAATGGGAAACAGTGAAGAATGGGATACAGTTAAGAATGGGAAACAGTGAAGAATGGGATACAGTTAAGAATGGGATACAGTTAAGAATGGGAAACAGTGAAGAATGGGATACAATGAAGAATGGGAAACAGTGAAGAATGGGAAACAGTGAAGAATAGGATACAGTGAAGTATTAGATATAGTGAAGAATGGGAAACAGTGAAGAATGGGAAACAGTGAAGTATTAGATATAGTGAAGAATGGGAAACAATGAAGAATGGGATACAGTGAAGGATGGGATACAGTTAAGAATGGAAAACAGTGAAGAATGGGATACAATGAAGAATGGGAAACAGTGAAGAATGGGAAACAGTGAAGAATGGGATACAGTGAAGTATTAGATATAGTGAAGAATGGGAAACAGTGAAGTATTAGATATAGTGAAGAATGGGAAACAGTGAAGAATGGGATACAATGAAGGATGGGAAACAGTGAAGAATGGGATACAGTGAAGTATTAGATATAGTGAAGAATGGGATACAGTGAAGAGTCTGACACAATGAAGTATAAGATTGGGTAAAGAACCTGATACAGTGAATAATCATGTAATAACACTGTACATTTTTAGAGGGCCACATTGGCCCTTTATCGCTCACCTGAGGACAAAGGCCAATAATTAATGACCAGGTAATATAGTTTCCATCTCGTAAACCACATTTTTATGTAGATAAAACCAACAATGAAGGTATAATACTGTTAAACAAGCTAAAACGTAGCAAATTTTCTAATCCAAGGGCCCATAACTCTTGAAGTTGTGGTCCGATTCCACCCATAACTAAACTTGTCCAAATCCATAAGGTAATAGTACTAATACACATTCATTGTAAATATGATTCTAAGTCAAGGGCCCATAACTCTTAGAGATGTGGTCTGATTCCACCCATAATCTAACTTGTCCAAGATCGTTTGGTTATACACATTTACTGAAAATATGATTAGGATTGGTGAATAAATGAAGGCGCTAGAGTGTAAACAAGCTAAATATAGCAAATTTTGTAATTCAAGGGCCCATAACTCTAGAAGTTATTGTCCAATTTTGCCCATAATCGAACTTAGCCGAGACATTGTGACCATATACATTGTGAGCAAGTTTAATCATGATTCGTTAAGAGCTGCGGTTACTAAAGTGTAAACAAACTAATTGTGGCCGGACATTCAACGATCCTAAAAGCTCACCTGATGAATCAGGTGAGCTAAAATCAGGCACACATTGAGGTAACAGATATTGTGAAGATTCTGATCAATTACCCCCCCCCCCACCCCCGAACACACATTTCTAATTTTGAGTGCTATGATCAGATAATGAAATGTGCATATCATGAAATTATTATTAAAGGTCTACTTTGTTCTACTCAAAAATGAGAAATCTGTGACTTATTCAAACTTCGGATTACATTTTTGTTGGGGACTGATTTGTGGCTGAAATTCAGTCCCCATTTTAATAAATCAAAACCAAGCATGCATGCACTGTGGATCATGTGCCAATTATTAAAAATGTGATATGAATCTGACAGCCTGTGGTTTAGAAAAAATCAGATTTTTAGATGGTTTACCATCAAATTTGATCTGTACTTAATTTAAGACACATCATGAAGCATGAAGCAAGAACAAATGGAAATTCAACACTTTCAAAACAACATAAAAACATCTTATTGTAACACAAAACAACATGAGAACAACACAATCTCATACATTTTCTATTATCATGTAAAAAATAATGGAACCATAGTTAATGGAAAGCAATAAATTTTGTCTTAGAAACAGTAAAAAAATTAAAATATTAAGATTCTGAGAAAAAAGGTTCTCAATCCACAGGTTGTAGATAATAAGATGTTGATTTTCCTCCATAATGCGAGGAAGTTACTGGCTTTTTATGGAAAGGTAAGTCAGAACTGGTTTGAATACAGTCCAGGTTAACTGGTTCAAGGTGAACCAGCTGCCAGAACTATATATAAGTGAAAAGTTGTTGAAAATTTTGATTGATTTGTTGAATTGATTTTGATCAACAATACCTTGAGGTAAACATGTAATAGGCTGCCAAGACATTTAGACACTGTAAAATTAAACACCCTCAAGCTGAGTTAAAGTATTTACATTGTCATTATTTTTTTTAAAAATATGGATTTATAATTAAAAGCATATTATATAACGAAAAACATAATTTACGACATATTTACAAAATGTATGCTTTAAACCCACTGAAACAAAAGTATAGTTCATACATAGCAATATGGTACATTTTGGACGGGCCCAGCCATCAAGCTTGCTCCAATAAAGAGCTAGCGTATAACGGGACTGGCTAGGACAAAAATAGTCTCCAAATATAATTGCATGAATATTTTATGGAGCAGAAAACTTGCAGAAAACATTAATCAGTATAAATACATCAAATCCTACCACAAACTGAGCACAAAACTGCTTCCAATCCTTGCACAAATCAAGACAAAAGTCTGTACATGAATTACTCAGCACGTATTCAATTAGTTAATACAGAAAATCTCATTGAAATAACAATAATGTTAAAAAACAGCATCAGCAGAAATTCCCAGCTCTGATGTTAAAATCTGAATTCACATCAATAATTTCATACATCCTCAGAACACAATGTAATGCAGCAATAACTCTGAAAACCGGACCCTCTCCGGAATATGCTGAGTCTGACCCTTTACTAAGGTCAAAGGTCCGGTTTTATGAGAATTTCTGTTTTCAATGAATTATAATAAATAAAAAAAAATATATTAAACCATTATATCATGTGACTTTCAATATAAATATCATTTTTCTAATTAAACAACACATTATTGAAAGTTTTTGTCAAACTTAAATAACTTAAATTTAAATCAATGACTTTAAACCACAAAAAATATTGCAGCATGTCAAAAAACACAAGAACACCATTGTTAATCTCTTTAACTTCATGAACAAAATCGATAGACTTAAAACCCTATCATATATTACACTTATTTCTTTCAAAATTTATATAATATTAACAGAATTCAATATTTGTACAAATGTTAGTTTTCTACAGTAAAACTAGCAATTACAATACTTATAGTGAATTCCTAAATATAAGCACTATCAACTTTCCTAAATATAAGCACTATCAACTTTCCTAAATACAAGCACTATCAACTTTCCTAAATATAAGCGCTATCATCTTTCCTAAATATAAGCACTATCAACTTTCCTAAATATAACCACTATCAACTTTCCTAAATATAACCACTATCAACTTTCCTAAATATAACCACTATCAACTTTCCTAAATATAACCACTATCAACTTTCCTAAATATAAGCACTATCAACTTTCCTAAATATAAGCACTATCAACTTTCCTAAATATAACCACTGTCAACTTTCCTAAATATAACCACTATCAACTTTCCTAAATAATACCACTATCAACTTTCCAACAAGAATAGACTATAGAATGCAGTACAGTACAACCTCTCTAGAGCAGCCGGATTCTCTTAAGCGACAATCTCCCTTCAACAACAGCATGCTTTTATACCTTTATACCACTGCACAATTTATCTATTGATTTAACCTCTCTAGAGAACAACCTCTCAAAAACAACATCATTTTCACAGCCACTCCCAAAGGGTGTTGCTTTGGAGAGGTTGCACAGTATAAGTTATTACTTGAAAATAAAGAAAATCACGAACCAGGAGTATTACGATACAATATCTGTGAAGGCTACAAGAAATAAAGACAACACCGGTAAAACATTCAATAAATGCCGACATATTCCACAGGAAAAACCTATTAGATTCACTACCGCCAATGTTTCCAATCAATAACGTTTTTTTGCTGAAACAGAGGATTAGTTGAAAATTTGGCCCCAAAAAAGGACAAACTTGCATCTAGACATTCCCTTTATACCTCCACAATAAAGAGCTTAATTTTCATACAACAAAAATATATTCAGTAATACTGGAAACCTTTAAGATTCCGTATACAAATATTCTTCAGAGAACTTAACCATTAATTCCTTTGCTGCAAAACCCAGGAGAATAAGCTGGCTCTGAATTTCTACTAAATATGAATAATTGTGCACAGAATTCATTATACAATATACAGTATATGTAATATCCCGATTATCATAAGCTGACATTGACCAAAATCCTTCCTTCCTAAATGGTGAATGATTCAATCAGTGCTGGATGCACTTTTTGTACAGTGTTAGATCTGCTAGCGATTATTTACCAAGAAGCAATTAGCTACATCAGACTTCAATCCCAGACAGTTTTACAGACAGATAATTGTAAGGTGTCTTGGTGCACTTCTCATTATTTTCAACAATGTGTCATTTTAAGTGTTATCAGCATTTAATTTAATGTGATAGTACAGTCTATACGTGTGGCTTCTGTCATCTTTCCTAGGACATCTAGAAAGAGCAAGATTATAGACACAAAGTTAAACTAGATTCCCAGGGAATGTCATGCCCAAAATCTTCCATCTTTATCTAGCAGACTTCAGAGACATAAACCAGATATCACAGTAACAACAAGAGGGACAAGATGGCCCTATATCACTCACCTGAGAACAAAGACACAATAATTAATGACCAGGAAATATAGTTTTCATCTCTTATAACCTGTTTAATTCTACACAGACTTTGATCATGAATACTGGATGCAGGTAAATTGTACATTCTGACTGTAAATGATAATTATTTTGATTATGATAAGTAAAGAGATGAAAGTGCTATAATACTGTAAATGTAGCAATTTTTCTAAGTCAAGGGTCCATATAACTCAAGTTCAATTCCCCCCATATCCAAACTCATAAATGAAAGCGCTAGAGTGTATTAACAAGCTAAACTATAGCAAATTTTCTATGTCAAGGGCCCATTACTCTGGATTTTTAGTACCAGATAAATTTCACCCATCAAAGACCTTTATGTCATACACAATAACTGTTAATATGATTAGGATTGGTGAAGAAATGAAGGCGCTACAGTGTACACAAGCTAAATAAAGCAAATTTTCTGAGTCAAGGGCCTTTAACTCTTGAAGTCCTGGTCCCATTCCGCCCGTAAACAAACTTGGCTAAGACATTTTGGCCATATACATTGTAACCAAGATTGGTTAAGAATTGTGGATGGTAGATTGTAAACAAACTAATTGTGGACTGATGCTGGACGCTGGACATTTATCAATCCTTAAAGCTAAAAACCTTTGAAACCTACCAATATCTTCTACAGTGACTCCTCCCAAAATTCAAAATTATGTAAAGAAACTAACAACATAGTCTACGCTTACCCTCCTAACCCCTTCCAAATAAATTAATAGAATCAGAAATTCATTATTAAACAATCCAGAAGGCTTGCATAAGCTAGGAAAGCAAACCTTCCAACATTCAGCCCACATTTACCCCTTTCTAAAATTGTCACATAATTCAAGATGAAAACTAGCTGAAAAAAGTTCACAAATCTTTAAAACTTCCCCAATTCCTGGACTGTTTATTAATCAGTTCTAACTTACTAATCCATAAGGAGACTCAAACTATAACTTCTCCAAATTATACGAGAAAAACAACATTTTTGTCAAACTTTCATAAAAGGCTATGACCTGAAGAGACCGGAATTCAAACCTGGTTTGCATGCTTACAATTTTAAGTCAAGAACATTTATAACCACTTGACCACAGCGACAGAATAACTGACCAACACAGAAGTGATCCATACATGTAAAATACCATTCCAGTATCAGAATTTATTAGAAATTCATTACTTTGTCCTACCAAATAAATAATCTTCTATTGCATGCTTACAATTTTAAGTCACCGAATAACTGACCAACACAGAGGCAATCCATACATGTTTAAAACAAGCCTAAAATACCATGCCAATATCAGAATATATTTGAAATTCATTACTTTGTCCTACCAATAAATAATCTTCTATTGCATGCTTACAATTTTAAGTCACCTAATAACTGACCAACGCAGAGGCAATCCATACATGTTTAAAACAAGCCTAAAATACCATGCCAATATCAGAATTTATTTGAAATTCATTTAACTTTGTCCTACCAAATAAGTAATCTTCTATTGCATGCTTACAATTTTAAGTCACATAATAACTGACCAACACAGAGGCAATCCATACATGTTTAAAACAAGCCTAAAATACCATGCCAATATCAGAATTTATTTGAAATTCATTTAACTTTGTCCTACCAAATAAGTAATCTTCTATTGCATGCTTACAATTTTAAGTCACCGAATAACTGACCAACACAGAAGCAATCCATACATGTTTAAAACAAGCCTAAAATACCATGCCAATATCAGAATTTATTTGAAATTCATTTAACTTTGTCCTACCAAATAAGTATCTTCTATTGCATGCTTACAATTTTAAGTCACCAAATAACTGACCAACACAGAGGCAATCCATACATGTTTAAAACAAGCCTAAAATACCATGCCAATATCAGAATTTATTTGAAATTCATTACTTTGTCCTACCAAATAAATAATCTTCTATTGCATGCTAACATCACAACTTCTGACAATACAGCTACACAGTAAATAGCTTCGGCATGCTAAAAGTACAATAACTCATCCAGTTCAATCAGTTATTAGGACAGGATTCAATAAAACAACAGAACCACTGCAAAATAAATGTAATTACAATAATAAAACACTGAATAAAGTATTACTCATTCAGACTGATAGGTCATTTAGAGTTCATGGTTTATTTATATATCTAGAATCCAGGAAAAGTAACATTTTTTCTACCATCAGTTACACATTGATCTGTTATTGATAATTAACAAATGTCAAAGAACTTAGATTAAATTTGGATGATTAATCATACTGAAGATACAGTACTTGTCTTATACAGAGATAGACATATTTAACACTGTCTATTCTAGTTTCAAGTTTAATTGGCAACCACATTACATTCAAAGGAGTATTTCAATTTAAACAAGAGGGCCATGATGGCCCTATAAATGCTCACCAGGAGAAAAGGTCATTTGGAGATGAACATTGTTGAAGTTTTCTATATGAGTCCAAGTAAGATTAAGTGACCCATCTGGGCTGTTTTTTATCCCATGGCCATTACATGAACAGATTTAAAAGAGGTACATTAGACAAAGCTAGATACCAAATATCTTAGCTCTAGGCCTTGTGGTTTCGGAGAAGAAGATTTTTTAAATTTTCCTATATAAAATAGAATAAACCCCAGGGCAGGGCTAATTTTGACCCCGGGGCCATAATATGAACAAATTTGGAAGAGGTCTGCTAGACAATACTACATACAAAATATCTTAACTCTAGGCCTTGCAGTTTCGGAGAAATTTTTTATTATTTTCCTATATAAGTCTATATAAATCAAGTGACCCCCGGGGCGGGGCCAATTTTGACCCTAAGGGCAATAATTTGAACAAACTTGGTAGAGGTTCACTAGACTATGCTACACACCAAATATCAAAGCTCTAGGCATTGTAGTTTTTGACAAGAAGATTTTTTAAATTTCCTATATAAGTCTATGTAAAATCAAGTTACCCCCGGGGTGGAGCCAATTTTGACCCCAGGGGAATAATTGAATAAACTTTGTAGAGTTCCATTAGACAATGCTACATACCAAATATCTCAGCTCTAGGCCCTAGGGTTACGGACAAGAAGATTTTTTAAGTTTTTCTATTTGTTGCCATAGCAACCAGAGTTTTTAATGAAATTTAATTTTTTGAACAACTTTGAAAGGGGACCACCCAAGGATCATTCCAGCAAAGTTTGGTTGCAATTGGCATAGCAGTGTAGGAGGAGATGTTGTTTTAAGTAAATATGGACGCCACTTCACGGCGAACGACGCACGATGGACGCTGGACGATCACAAAAGCTCACCCTGAGCACATTCGTGCTCTGGTGAGCTAAAAAGTGAATCGATGTTCAAATTGCCCCTATTTATATGAGCATCGGCCATCGTCCGTGTTATTCTGTGTTCCTCCGTAATAGTCCGTGTTTTCACCATGCTCACACCGTGAAGGTCCTTAATGTTCACACCCTGTTTATCTGTCATCATGTGTGTTATTCAGTGTTCTTGATAGTCTATGTATCCACTGTGTTTCCACCCTGTTTGACCCTGTATGCACTGTCTTTGACCTTAGTAGCTTCATGTTTATCTGTGATGGTAGTCCTAAAATTCAAACTATATTAACATGTTCTGTGTAACCGCCGCACCTCTGCCGTTAAGATCAATGATGGTCCGAGGTCTGAAAGTTGCTCCCAGACTGTCAAGGACGCAAAATGACAATCAAGGCAGAAAAATAGCTGTCCACGGACCCTCCACGGTAGCTACATGGATCGCCCAGAAGTTGCCATCTCCCTGGACCGTCACGGAAGAACACAGCAGTTTTGAACTTCCTAAAACTATCAGGTTGGCCTCCCGGAGCACCAAGGACATTCTGGGATGTTCCAGCAGGGATCGCCAAAGAGCTACACTGAGGCTACACGCTGGATCGTGCCAGATGTGATCCGTGTTGATCCGGCACCTACATGGGACTGGGGCTTTATAAACAGCAAATCTGATGACAGAAGGTCCATAGGATGCAATTTCAGATTTCAGGGGGGGGGGGAGGCCAATTTTAGAAATGAACAGAGCATTTAGTTAATTAAACTTAATGTCAGAATATTTAGTGCCCAGCAACCCTTCATTATATCTTAAAGAGTTCAGTGGCCTTAATTCTAATTTAGTGCTCTGCTACCCTCATTACCTTTATTGATCTGCAACCTACACTATAATTAAGTAAACAGCAACCTTTTATTAAAGTTCAGAGTTCAGTGTTCCATATCCTCACTACTTAGTTCAATATATCTGAGGACTCTGACTGTAGGAGAGTCTAAGTATTGGCTTCTTCTGGGGTTCAACATCACATCAACAGCTAGAGTCATTTGTCTACTCTTTCAGCTTTTATGGGGAAAGAAGACCCCCACAGGCTTTCATCTCAGTAGAACCATCTACATTTTGTAAGCTAGAATGACAACTTCCCCACAGTTGGCCCCAGAGGGATTCAAACTCACAGAGGTGAGGTGCTAGTGATAACTAGTTAGAGACCACAACTATGCTAAAGTGTAATCAAACAGGGAAACTCGTTAGCTTGTTTATGAAAATTTTTCTGGAAACTTAATATTTTCTGCAAGTTTATAAACCAAAACAGTAGGAAGCTGTCCATCAGCTAGTTTACAGAGAGATGATAGTTCCGCGCAGGCGTACATATGGAATCCACCATTAAAGCAGGAAACTGGCTGGATTTTTAAAGAATTTAGCAAAATAGAGAACTTATTCAATATTGCTATGCGGAAAGAGCAAATTTGTATTCCACACTGGCAGTGATATCAACAACACATAGTAATTAAAACAAAAATTTAATGTATCATGAATGCATCAAAACCATCATGAACTACCAAACCATCAACTTAAATATGTGATGAAATTCTACTCAAAATGCAGCAACCATATTACCATCAGGCCGTACAACAACAAATCAAGTTTTATCTCAACGCTTTCCAATTAATGCAGAAACTTGAAGTTAAGGACAATAAAATATGGATATCTGAAGTGATACTCATTCAAATCAGATTGAAACGTCAGCATTAGAACAATATTGCGTAGAATCTTGGACTTAGATAAATAAATCACAAGGGAAATAGCTATATTTGGAACCACCAATGGATTTAATCAAGAGAAAAAAACAGTCCCATGTTTCATGATTATAGGAATAATTACACTGGTGGGTGGGGGTGATAAGTATCTTCGGAATAATGAAATCACGAGAAAATGTATTCTTTTAGAGACATTTTTATCAATTCTCTGCCATTCGTTGTATTACTACATTGATCCGAGACAGATAAATATATATGTACCAATATCTTCTCTAAATTTAGCCGATATACAACAAGTTCATGTCAAGTATGAACTTGGGCACCAGACCACAGGGCTATAATGAGAAAATTTCCTATCATCAATTTATCAAAATATTCCCCACCAATCAAATAGATAGATTTTAAGCACTTGATGTACATATAGATGTAGATGTTAAAGCAATGGGCATAAAACAAAGACAATATCAAAAACATGTCTTCAAAATATTCCACATAATCTTAACCAGAAACAATTCAGACAGTCAATACTTGCTTCTTAGATTTAAAGCCATTAAATGAACATACAAAAAAATTAACAATACCAGCAGAAATGACCATAAATAGTTCAAAGAAGAACTGATTTGCATAAAGAACATAATTATGACGTTACGTTACTCAGAAACTATTATAGGCAAATTATGATCACTGAAACATTATCAATAATAAGAATTTCCATTTTGTGACATTGCCAATGTGTCTCGGGTGCACCTTACATCATAATAGCAGATTCCTTTATATGAGTCATTGTAAGTCTGAATGAAGTATTGACCTGCTTCCTGTCCTTGGTAAACATTACTTCAAGTTCATCCATTAGCCTTAATTAGAGGATAGTATAAAATAAAGTACAATCATGTATTGTACTGACTTAAATAAATACAATTTCTTGTCACATAGTAATGTGTGACGTCAGCTTTGAAACAGTTTTGTTGTATAATTTAGTTATTTTACTATTTGCTTTATCATGTACATCTTATAATTCTCCGAAGTTATTTATACTTGCATTATTATTTATACAATGCAAGACAAGAATTTATGTATCAAGTTGGACCCAAATATAATTATGCCATGGTATATAAAATATAGTTCAACACACTTCATTTAAACTCTTGTGGGGGATGGAACCAGCCAAGTTGGAGAATTTTCATTAAACTACAGAGTCATGACTTCCAACAGTTCTTGACCTTAATTTGAGAAGCATATAACTAAATTTTTTTCCTTTTGAGAAAAATGCGTTTTAAGACTGTGAGGTCACTAGAAAATCTGCAATTAAGACGTTTGTGGCACAGCAATTTAGGCCCCTTAATGTAAGAGCTACCAGCACATTACCAAGTGCATATTATAGAACATTTTGAGACGAATCCAACAGTACCAAACACTCCTTTTTTGTCAAAAAATTGTACATACATTTACGTAACCAAACCAGGAAACTGCAATCAAAACAGAAGGAACCAAATAAACACCTCTGGGAGTGCTACATTAGGAAACGCAGGGAGGGAATCTATAGGGCATTTTCAGTCTAATTATTACATTATAAACAATAGAATTTCATTGGCTCACACTTACCAGGACAAGCGATTTATGTTCTAGAAAAGCAGATTTCTTCCACTTTGATTGAGCAGATACTTGTCTACAGCATAATCACATGTTATGCCCGGATGACATTTCTTCAAAACTGTAAATATAAAATTGTATATTTAAAATAAACAAATTAAGTCAAATGAGTGTTTTATCAATTTTTTGTTCTTGTTTGTAATTCAAAATAAAAGAATCATCAACAACAACAAACATATTACACACAATACATGGTGACCCATGTTGTTTGAAGTGATTCTTCTTATGATATACAGTCATTGATAGTTAGCAAAAAATGACCTCTAAATAAAGATCACCTATCATTGAAGGTCACATTTTGTCTTTCCGAAGGGAGGCCTTTATTCACAGGTCTGACTAGATTTGTAAAGAAAGCAACAATATTATCAGCACATTTGAACCATTTTTAGCATTCCCATCTCTATCATTAGCTTATGATATGTTAGGGGATTGCCCCCACATGTTGTTCTAGGAATTTGAGAGACAAATTTGAAAGAACAATACATCAGAGAAAGAAGAAGCAACTTTTACAAAATCAATAGAATTGTCAATGAACTGACAAAATAAAGTGCAGTGAATTTTAAGGAAGTGCCGTGTTTGCAGCATGACACATTGCAGGGCAAAACATTGACATAAATGTACATGACACACATGGTATCTGTTATAAACTTTAAGTAACCACATGTTGACACACTGACTGCCTTCTAACCCTACAGGACACCAATAATTCACAGCAGGCTATACAAACTGTCACATACAATCAATCATAGCTTGCTATCGGGGATTGAACAGCAAGCTGCATTATAACTATATATAATGCTGCCAGCCATTGATAGTTCATGTGCATACTTACAGTACCTACATAACATACAGACAAGAAATCTGCTTCAAGGAACAAAGTGTTTGCTTGTAGCATTTTTTCTAAATGAAATTTTCCAAATGTACAACAGATGTCAATTCATTGTATGTTGCGATTAGATTATCATAAAGACGTAGCAATATACATATATATGAGAGGATAAGGTAGTATTCTGCAAATGGAAGGCACTTATATACACACTCCACATGCCAATGAGATTTTTGCCAATAAATTGTCTCACCATAAGATTTTCACTATCATCTTATTAATTATTGTAAAATGTTTTTCATTTGAACTGACAATCAACACATTACATAATTGTAGCATTCAGCGTACACAAGAGCTCTTGGGTCACAAAACTTTCTATGTCAAGTATAAATCTCAAGTCACAGACAAATGAAAAACGTACAGATTAAATTGGAACACATTTTCATTTTTATCTAGCAACTACATAATGGTCTCAAACCATTCAAAATATGACATCCAATTTGTATATTTTAGATTAGTAAATACAAATATCATTTACTATATATTTATAGACATCAAAAGATTAGAATTCTTCCAAGAACTTTTCCCACTAATGATTTGAAATTCTTGGAAAATGGTCCAATTCCACAAAATTAATAATGGCTTTCATAGTAAAACTGGTGTTCCTGAGGCTGATCATTAGAAAACGTTTCTAGCTGTATCTGAATATATCATAAAATGCTAAGAAATGATGATCTATGTCTAATAGGAGGTTCTCAGTGCATTTTACTAAGAAAGTGACACTAATAGTCAGCATCTTCCAGTCAGGAAAGGAGCTACATGTATATGTTTTCCCCCCAAAATACATTTACTCTATTTGCATTGTAATTTTCCCCTTATTTGCCTTTTTGAATAATTACCCCCCTTTAAACATCAACCAGCGTTATCCCCTTTTCCTTAAACAAGAGGGCCACATTGGCCCTTTATCGCTCACCTGAGAACAAAGGCCAATAATTAATGACCAGGTAATATAGTTTCCATCTCGTAAAACTCATTTTTACGTAGATTTTGAGATCAAAACCAACAATGAAGGTATAATACTGTTAAACAAGCTAAAACGTAGCAAATTTTCTAACCCAAGGGCCCATAACTCTTGAAGTTGTGGTCTGATTCCACCCATAACTGAACTTGTCCAAATCCATAAGGTAATACACATTCATTGTAAATATGATTAGGATCGGTGAATAAATGAAGGCGCTAGAGTGTAAACAAGCTAAAATATAGCAAATTTGCTAAGTCAAGGGCCCATAACTCTTGAAGATGTGGTCCGATTCCGCCCATAATCAAACTTGTCCAAGATCGTTTGGTTATACTCATTTACTGAAAATATTATTAGGATCGGTGAATAAATAAAGGTGCTAGAGTGTAAACAAGCTAAAATATAGCAAATTTTCAAAATCAAGGGCCCATAACTCTTTGAGTTTGGGTCCGATTCCGCCCATAATCGAAATTGTCCAAGATCTTTTGGTTATACTCATTTACTGAAAATATTATTAGGATCGGTGAATAAATAAAGGTGCTAGAGTGTAAACAAGCTAAAATATAGCAAATTTTCAAAGTCAAGGACCCATAACTCTTGAAGTTCTAGTCCGATATTGCCCATAATCAAACTTGTCCAAGATCTTTTGGTTATACACATTTACTGAAAATATGATCAGGATTGGTGAATAAATGAAGGCGCTAGAGTGTAAACAAGCTAAATATAGCAAATTTTGTAAATCAAGGGCCCATAACTCTAGGAAGTTATTGTCCAATTTTGCCAATAATCGAACTTAGCCGAGACATTGTGGCCATATACATTGTGAGCAAGTTTAATCAAGATTCGTTAAGAGCTGCAGTTGCTAGAGTGTAAACAAACTAATTGTGGCCGGACGCCGGACATTCAACGATCCTAAAAGCTCACCTGATGAATCAGGTGAGCTAAAAAACCCTGGTTCTATGCACATCTCAAAATCAACTGCTTTGAATGGACGAGATGGCACAAACTAATGCAATCAACAGTTCTAAGATCTTCTACTATCTTTAAGTGACCTCCACTCTGAGAGGACTTTCTCATTGTTTGATCATACAGAAATGACTGAATTACAAAATTCAAGTACTTTTCAAGGAAAGAATTTTTATTTAAAGGAACTTTTAAATGAGAACACACAAGAATAAGGTTAATAGATTTTGATCCTTTTAAGATTCATGAATTGTTCATCAAGTAAGGATACCCAGCCATAATGGCACACAACCCTTGCATTATTATCATGCATTATACTTTCTTTTGAATCACTTGATCTCAAAATTTTGCTGCAGATTGTAGCAAGATATCATTGCATTATATCACATGAATTAATATCACGTTGCCAAGTGACAGTGCCTCAAGTACTAATGCATTATGGGAAGACGTACAACATTTGTTCTAATACTCAGAAATAATTCGTGACAACACTTTCCATTCCATTATTAATGTTTGTAACAACAATATATCAAGCCAAAAACGTATGTAATAAGAATTATTTACTCTGTAGCAACAAATCTTGAGGGAAGAACGCCATTCCCGCTAATGGAGAATAAAATGAAATCTCTTCATATAATATATAAGATAATGATAAATCCAGAAAATCATACCATTACTTCCTGTTCTCAAAATTATAGCTGTACGCATCAGCTTTAAGATTCTTCAACTTACAACTCAAGTGTAAATGATCTTGCACGGAAATTTTGAAGCGCTGTTTTTCAAGGGTCCTTTGTTGGAAAATGTTTCTCTCTGAGGGTATGTTTCATTATATACTTGTGCCATTTCACTAAACTGAACTACAGCAATATGTTTTCTCCGAATGTCATATTAGATATGACTGAATCATATTACAGTACACAATTTATAAGGCTGCATTAGACAAGAAAGTCTGTAAATATAAGCAACATATAGAATGGCACCTAACAGAATTAAAGATACAAAATGCCATGAGAATGACAACATTGTCATGGTAGCACAATTAGTATAGACAAATATATAGCATAATATATGATAATATTTTAAGTATATTTAAGTATATGGTTTATAATTTTAATGTTCATCAGTTAATACAAAAACTAATTTTTTAACAATTACTTGAATATTACAAAAGATGGTAACGTCAATACTCATGTACTCTCAGTCTGTCATTAGACAGAGAATATATCTGAAGCAGTATAAAACTGGCACTAAAATACTCTAACAAACTAACAATAATTGCGGCTTTTATCCCATTTTGTATTGATCATTTTTGTAGCTACTGAGTACTCATGTACTCTATCTGATGTGTGTCCTTAACCATAGCAGAGTACCTCTATCAGCATTCATTTAAACTTCTATAATTTATTTTAACCATCCATTTATTCAACCTTGGTTAAAAGCTACAACAAATCATCAAGCCTTATATTGTAGTTGTTTCAATAAAAGTCTAATTCATTTAAAACACCACTTCTTCAATGAGCTAAAGCCAAGATTTCGTTAAACACTGTGGAATCATTCAACAAATACCTGACGTGAATTTTTCCGCAAACACTAAAAAAGATGTTATCAGTGTGTGACTAATATATGAATATTTTCAATTTTGTGAATATGAACACCCTTTTTAGGGACCTAACTTATGGTGTCATAGGTGTAAATTCTTGAGGGAACAAACATACAGACATAGTTTATAATGCAAGATGCTCTTGCACTTTTTATAGTTAATTAAATCTAACGTGTCATGTAAGTCCTAAATCATGAGAACAATGCATTACATTCAGATTTTGTCTGATTGATCTACTGATAGAGGGATGTGAGTTTGAGCCCAGCTACCGACCATGTCTCTTTATGTGAGAAAATAGACAGTTACTATCAGAGGATGAGAGTTAGTAC
Source organism: Lutraria lutraria (assembly GCA_964023205.1). Classification (NCBI taxonomy): domain Eukaryota; kingdom Metazoa; phylum Mollusca; class Bivalvia; order Venerida; family Mactridae; genus Lutraria; species Lutraria lutraria. The sequence continues at coordinate 13,564,390 of OZ026834.1, read as the reverse complement.
CGGGTCTTCCCAGGAACTATAGTTAGGTGAATAGTCTGTCACATAGGACTCTGACTGTTGAAAAGAGGCTTAAAACTCGGTCAAGCAAACACTAATACATGCACTAAAATATTAAGTTAATCTTCTCTTCCAGTAATGGTCAGACAGCTGTCAGACAATATTATAGAACTTGTATTATAACATAATTACCTTAATTAAAGGCTGTATGCAAACATCTGTGACATGTGGGTGACAATATGTGGGTGACATTATGTGGGTGACATGTGGGTGTGGAGTCATCAGAATACCAGACTGTCAACAACAAGAGGGCCAAGATGGCCCTATATCGCTCACATGACAATCACTGTTCACTCATTAAAAACATTGTTGTGAACCGGTGACCTAGTTTTTGACCCCAGACGACCTATGTTCGAATTTGTCTTACAAATCATTAAGACAAACAGCCTGACTAGGTTTGGTGAAGATACGATTAAAATTTGACATCTACAGTGTTAATAAGGTTTTCCTAAGATTTGACCTTGTGACCTGGTTTTTGACCCTAGGTGACCCATATTTGAACTTATCCTTAATATCATTAAGACAAACAATCTGACAAGGTTTGGCCAAGATCCAATCAAAACCATGACATTTAGAGCTTTTACAAGATTTTTACCTAAGATTTGACCTTGTGACCCAGTTTTTGAACCCGGCTGACCCATGTTCATCCTTGACTCACATATTATTGAGGCAAACATTTTGACAAGGTTTGGAGAAGATCCAATTAAAACTGTGACATCTACAGTGTTAACAAAGTTTTCCTAAGATTTGACCTGGTGACCTAGTTTTTGACCCAAGATGACCCATGTTCGAACTCATCCAAGATATTATGAAGACAAACATTCTGACAAGGTTTCATGATCATCCAATCAAAACAGTGACTTCTAGAGTGTTCACAAGGTTTTCCAGCAATTTGCCCTAGTGACCTAATTTTACTACAGAAATTACCCATTTTCAAACTTGACCTACATATTATTAAAATAAACATTCTGACAAAGTTTCATGAAGATAAATGCAAAACAGTGATTTCTAAAGTGTTCACAAGGTTTTCCCTTATTTGGCCCTGGTGACCTAGTTTTTGACCCCAAATGGCCCAATATTGAACTCGTCCGAGATTTAGTTAATATTAATGTTTTGACCCAGTTTTGCTAAAATTGAGCCAAAAATGTGGCCCCTAGTGTGGTCACAACAAAAAGTTTGACGACGCATGACGCCGGACGGAGAGTGATCCTAATAGCTCACTTTGTCACTTTGTGACATGTGAGCTAAAAATAGAATCATGAAAATAAAACATAACAAGATGTGTTTCAAAAACACAATGCCCCCTCCGGGCACCCTTTAACTTGAAAATGCAAAATTCCTTCAAAAATGATCGAATCACAAAACCCGGAATATATGTGCCAGAGTTCTTGGTAATAACAAGTCTGTTAAAGTTTCGTCAAAATCCAATGAAAAATGTAGGAGTAGTATCCTAAAAGAAATGTACAGATTTTTTTAAACACCATGAACCCGTGACCTTTATCTACTGACCTGAAAATGCCAAGGTCCTATAGAGGTTGTCAATAGGAACCTACATATGAAGTTTGATGAATGTAAGTGCAAGCGTTTTCATTTTATAGGCAAGGTTAAAGTTTGGTACAAGCAGAGAAACAAACAGACAAACTGAGAGACCATTAAAACAATATGCCCCCTGATCTATTGATACGGGACATAAATATATAACCGGTAGTACACATCACAGCAAAACACTCTAGTAGCACTCATATATCTTAATTAACAACAATTTTACATGGTGGATAAACTTGTTTCATCATATTGTTCAGAGCTTAAATGTAGTGACATTTCAATCATTCAATTATGTAGAGCAGACTTATAGTAACCAAGACAGAGTTTCACAGCATAAACCTGGTCCTCCACATACAACTGACGATTTTCCTCACATCTGACAATTTTCCCATATCATGGGTTGATACTGTGACCCTTGGGTGTAATGTTCGGTTCGTAAGTCTTTGACTTGAGCCGCTTGCCAGACAACCGGCGCATACTTGCCCCTTTTGAATAACATCATGTGTGTGGTTAAAGTAGCAGAAAATTTACCATTACAGACAACCCATTTCATAACCATTCTCACTTATAATGTAAGTAGCAAAATGATCAAGATGACATTAAGATCTTTGTTTAAAGCATTCAATCAAACAAATTGAGTCATATTCATAACAAAATTACAGAAACATACAAGTATATTATTGATGCTAAAGAGAGAAAAGTGAATAAAAAAAATAAATACTAGAAAATAGCACTTAAAACTTGGCAATGATCTGTAAACATGAATTTCTACTAATGTAACAATTATATCAACTATCAAACGTTGTTAGGCTTGAACTGCGAGGGAAATTAATCAATAAAGTCAAGGAATAGAAAGAAACATTGTTTCTACTACTGACCTAGTTCCCAAACAGATTTAGGTCACCTTAAATCTGACACAAAGCGTTTTTGACAGATATGGGTTTGTAGCCAACAAAGCAAAACATTAAAATGTAATAATATTAATATGTACAAAAGAACCAAATGAAGGATCACTCTTTACATTAAGTGACTTGACCTGCCTTTGTGGTCAAGTAGCACCAACTTCAAATCACACTGGTAGAGGATTGTGGGTTCAATCCCAGCATCAACAATGTCTCTTTCTGTGACAAAATAGGCAGTTGCTTACTGAGGGTGGGAGCCTAAGTACTGGTTCTTTCCAGGAATGATGGTTACGGTAAGGTGAGCAGTCCGCCTCATATGACTTTTTTAAAACCTTACTGGGAAATTTGTATCTGTCACAATTTATAAATTTTTCATGTACATTGTATCAAAAATTCAGCCCAAGATTTTTAAACATGATCCTTCCTCAGATAATTCATTTTACTCATTCAAAAAACCAGCAAGAATAACTTAGTACTAGCTGTCAAAAAGTTGTATATATTAAGCTATTTTTTGGAATGAAATGTTTAGCTCAATTTTCAAATGTGAGCTGTTTTTTTTTCCCCAAACAATGTCCATTTTGTATTTGTCGTGTACATTGTTTCATGTATATATTGTTCTTTATTATCAATTATTAGTAATGAAATAAATAAAATATAATTTCTTTTAAAAGATCAGCCCAAGTTGAATAAGGAAAAAACAAGCTCAGTTATTAAATTGATACATAATTTAAACATATTAATTCATTAAATTTCTTCTGACTGACAAGTGAAAGCTGAAACTTCATATTGCTGTCAATAACTTATTTTATGACAAAAATGAATATGTCAAGCCATGCTGAACTGAAGATGACACTGCCTTGACACATTTTTGTTACATGTTCCATTTACAAAGGGAAATAAAACATGTCACTTTTTCATATTTTTTTCTGAATACCTGCAAATAGTTGCTGAAAAATAGCCTGCATACAATTCCTGTGTAAACATTATAATTATAAAAAGGAATAAAGGGCCATAACTCAATACAAATTGAAGTGGACAGAAGTTCATGAACCAGCCAGACATTACATACACACAATGATTAAACAGGTGATTTTAACTCATATATATAATACAGAATTAAGATTCATCATGCAAAATATCACTTAAAATCTTTCACCATTTAATATAACATCATTGCAAAATTTCAAAAAATTACGATTCATCATAAAAAATACCACATAATGTATAATTATACACTTTCAAATGAAACAAACCACCAACAAAATAAGATATTAAAACTTTCATAATTAACTTCATTACAAATTTTCCTGGAAAATAAACATAAAAAAGACAAAAATACAGATAATGTTTTTCCACAAAATACCAACAGAAAAGCAGTGATGTTGATGTTTTGAATCTCATTAGAGATAATTATTTCCTGTTTTTGTGCAAATGGCAATCTCTTCCATCATATGTCTATAACTGTATGACACCATGCAAATATGAAAAACAAACCAGAAATTGTCTTACAATCAAGCTGCTGGACTACTTTATCCAAAGCAAGGTTATTTTGCAATAAATATTGTCACAGAATTCAGACAGGAATTATTGTCACAATTTTAAGACAAATATTTCAACATCATCCCAAAAGACCCATTGCTGTGCTTTATGACACAACTTTCCGTAAATGACAAAGAATGTACACAATCTCCAAGTCATTTTCGTTTTCCACTTGGGTTTATGACGCACCAACATTCATGGCCATTTGGCAAACTTTCCATTTTAAACACAAGGGTAGAACTGTTAGCATCGACCTTCCATATATAGCCAGCCAGACAACTGCCTCATTTACAAGTACAGCAAAGATGGGGTTACAAGTAAGACACTAGTCTGGAGTTCCTTCCCCTTACACTATGTTATCGGGTCAGGCAAAGCGCAATAATGGCGGCGTCCACTGTACATTCTAAAGTATGGGTTTTTTCTTATATCAAGTGATCAAGTGCTTGTGAGGGTTGGGAATGAATTCTAATTATATAATATATATCATAGATGTCCGTTTTTTAGATGATCACAAAATATTTTTTTGGAAACTATAAAGACTCACGACGAGTCACGTCCGAAATTATAGCTACTTCATGAAAGTATATATATCAACAAATAAGAATGATCATTAAAATATCTCACCGCTGTTACAATAGTAGTACATAAACATTTAAAATTAGGCATAACATCACAAATTGTCAGTCAAAATAAAAATATTCCGTTGCCTGTGCATTACCACTGAAGGCCGCCATTATTGAGCTTTGCCTGACGTAATTGTAGAGCATGTCCGGGAACCAGACTAGTAAGACACCATAATGATTTGACCACTGTTGAGAGACCCCTCCTAAGTCTCTATAATTATAACAATTGCTTTGTACTATTTAAGAACCAACTTAATAGGAGCCTGGACCAATTATAAGAAACAGTTTGAACATATGTACACAAGGGAGATAACAATAATCTGGGTTTTAGTGCTCACTGAACCTCATGATGACTTAAGTGAGGACAGAGAGAATTCACAGCAGCATGTTAGAGAACCATCAGATGCTACTATGCTACTATTAAAGTTTCAAACCAAGATATGACACGTAAGTCATTGGCCTTAGAAGTATTGATAAAATATTAAATACAGTAGGGTGTCACCTAAGTCTTGAATGTTCTGATTTGATACATCCAAAGTATCAGACCACAGTCAAACCTGTCGCCATAGTTCATTGCAACCTTTGAAAACACAAGATGAGGCCTTTATTGACAGGTGGCCTTTATTTGAAGGTAATTTTATTCTACTACATTATGTAAGCAATCACTGATGGTTTTTAAAGCAATTTATGGCCTTTAATTACTTGGTGACCTTCATTATGTGGTGGCTGCAACACACAGGTTTTTTAGCTCACATGTCACAAAGTGACAAAGTGAGCTATTAGGATCACTCTCCGTCCGGCGTCGTGCGTCGTGAAACTTTTTGTTGTGACCACACTAGGGGTCACATTTTTGGCTCAATTTTAGCAAAACTGGGTCAGAACGTTAATATCAACAAAATCTCGGACGAGTTCGATATTGGGCCATTTGGGGTCAAAAACTAGGTCACCAGGGCCAAATAAGGGAAAACCTTGTGAACACTTTAGAAATCACTGTTTTGAATTTATCTTCATGAAACTTTGTCAGAATGTTTATTTTAATAATATGTAGGTCAAGTTTGAAAATGGGTAATTTCTGTAGTAAAATTAGGTCACTAGGGCAAATTGCTGGAAAACCTTGTGAACACTCTAGAAGTCACTGTTTTGATTGGATGATCATGAAACCTTGTCAGAATGTTTGTCTTCATAATATCTTGGACGAGTTCGAACATGGGTCATCTTAGGTCAAATCTTATGAAAAACCATGTTAACACTGTAGATTTCACAGTTATTATTGGATCTTCACCAAACTTCGTCAAATCGTTTGTTTTAATGATTTAACGGTCAAGTATAAATATGGGTCATCTGGGGTCAATAACTAGGTCACCAGGTCAAATCTTAGGAAAACTTTGTTAACACTGTAGATGTCACAGTTTTAATTGGATCTTCACCAAACCTTGTCAAAATGTTTGCCTCAATGATATGTGGGTCAAGGATGAACATGGGTCAGCCGGGTTCAAAAACTGGGTCACAAGGTCAAATCTTAGGTAGAAATCTTGTAAAAGCTCTAAATGTCATGGTTTTGATTGGTTCTTGGCCAAACCTTGTCAGATTGTTTGTCTTAATGATATTAAGGACAAGTTCAAATATGGGTCACCTAGGGTCAAAAACCAGGTCACAAGGTCAAATCTTAGGAAAACCTTATTAACACTGTAGATGTCAAATTTTGATCGTATCTTCACCAAACCTAGTCAGACTGTTTGTCTTAATGACATGTAAGACAAATTCGAACATAGGTCGTCTGGGGTCAAAAACTAGGTCACCGGTTCAAAACAATGTTTTAATGAGTAAACAGTGATTGTCATGTGAGCGATATAGGGCCATCTTGGCCCTCTTGTCTGTATATTGGGCATGCCTTTTTGCATCAAGTAAATGAGTTTGTATGCATACGTTATACTGGATATGTATAAAAGTTTTTGTCAATGAATGGATCACACAGCACTAATACTTTTGATTTTTACCACTAACCATGACTTTAGCCTATAAATAATTCAACAGAAATGTGATTCTGTTAAACTTCTAGTCCAGGTCTGGCTTATATCTGCCATCTGCCATAAATGTCAAGGACAGAACATTTTGGACGTCACACACAAGAATGCCGACAATACAGGTTCTTTACACAGATGTTCATGTCATTAACAAATGTACATCAGGAAAATGCTGACTGTGTCTGAATAATTGTAATCATCAATTTGTATTTTTTTAGCTGTCAGTAACATCAAACACAACAAAGCAATTACACTTAAATGACATTCCCATAGCCATACATGATAAAGCCTGGCTCTTCCATAAAAAACGTCCATATAGTTGACAAAAGAGAAAGTGAGCCAAAAATATTACAAAATATGCCCGTCAAGGGCCATAATCCAGAAGTGCCAGAGCCAAACTGGCTGGTTATTGAACTAGGCCAATATATTATGCCCACTAATATTGCCACCAAGTTTGATGTAGATCAAATAAAAACTAGGCAACAGAGCACACAGGCCTTATTTGGTCATGGGTGTTCCCTGATCGTGGAATGGAGCAATATGTATTATGAAGGCAATAATAAATCAAATATTCTGAATACATAGAAATTCACATTAGACTGACTAAAATTAACTATCCTTCAGCCTACAAATAACTTTCCATAACAATATTATAATTGTATGCTTTTGGCATCAGACGTTGACTCAAAACTTGTCAATTTATTTTGCCTCTAACATTCAAGCCACAAATAAGAAAAACATTGTCTAAGAACTACTTAATCTTTAACCTTTTGCAATCTACGCAAATGTGTGCCTTGATGGCATTATTGCCCAGTTTATTTCATAAATACAAAAAAATGAATCGACCACAAACCAAGATATAACTAAGTTTTTTTAGGAAATTAGGAAAATCATCTCTTTATTGCAGCAAAATGATTTATCGCAACACCATCTCTCCCGTGCAAAAGAGTAACAAGTCCTCATAGCATACACATGTATTGTTCCTGAGGAATGGCTTAGTATGTTGTCATCAGGCTGATCATTAGACGAACAAACAATTTTTCTTGAATTCTATTTATTCTCAACAAAGCGAAGTCTTTCGACAATAACGATGCAGTAACACATGGTACCAGCATTTTTATTCTCACATACCTAAACGAACCACATTTCCGAAACTAGCAGAATTTAAGGTCGGCCGTTAACTGCACAGTAACAATTTCAATCATAGTGTAAAAAAGAGCAAAGAAACTGCAAATAACAATCTTCTCAACATCTCTTCAGTGCAAGAAGGTTGCTGGGTTACTAACAGCAGCAACCCTGGAGGCATATAAAATAAACCACCTTATAAGTGCTAAAGAGGAAGATATGCCACCACTTCAGAGATAACACAGTGCTAGGCAAATAACTGAAAGAAGATAACCAATGGGCTGTTGTTTGACCAGACTGAACTGGTGCCTTTTCTGACATATCATGAAAAAATGTGTCATTTTTACAGCTAGTAATGATACTCCAGCCAGACATCTAAGGCAATAAACATTATATTGAACTAAGTATTGAGAGAATTTATAAGATGCAAGCACATCAAATCTGCACTTTGCAACCAATCTATTTAACAGTATGAGTCTTACATTATGTTTCTTAAACGGCATTCTAGCTTAAACCCCCTTTCTCCATGTTTGGTTTCATTTGTGCTCCTATCTGATCCTTTGGCTTAATTAGATGATGCTCTGGTTGTCGAGTGGTAATGCACTGGACTACTAAATGAAAGGCTGTGGGATCTTTTCTCGGCTCCGCCTTTTGAATATCTCAGGGACGCTTTTTCAATGTCCCCATCTAAACAACTGAGCCAAGCACATAAAGTATGTCTAGAAATCACAGGAAATAGGGTAAGGTTTGTATCTGTGCTATAGATAATCACACCGGGCATGATAAAAAACCAGGAAAAACCATAAGAAAGGAGTAGGGATATAAATACTCATTCTCCTGTATCTTATCTCCCATCTCTGGGGCTGCTCTGAAATGACCATACAAGTAGCTGTCAAATAGGCCATTAAACAACAGATAAAATAAAAAAAATAGGGTTATAAGTTCTTAAAATGTACCAGGGGGAAATCTTAATTACAGCTTTCCCGGCATAGTGTATGATTTAAAACAATGACCTTGGGCAATCATATAAGCCAGAATGATCTGCTGCAGACTTAGTTTTCATATTGAAAGAATTGTCAACACAAATATAACAAATGTTTTCATATCGACTTTTACTGAATCAGGACTTACAATTGATATACGAGTTCAATTCTTGAAGTGATTTAAAAAAAAATCTTATCATCAAAAGAACAGATCAGACAGGATTTTCTGATTTTGTGATACTATCAAAAAGCTAATACTCGAATTCAATTAATTGATACCAATCATTGACGATATTGTTTCATATCTACTATAATTACCTAATAAATGTCCCCCAAAGTCAATGCCCTTGAAACACTTTTAGATATTCCTTTATATTGTACTCATGTGAAAAAGAAACAATTCAACTCAACAAAAAGGGAGATAAGTCAGAAAGAATGTAATATCTGCATGGAGTATATCAATTAATTAATAATTTGTTTTAACAATAAAAATTAGTAGCACCTAAATCATAATATTATTATACCTTCTTTTAGAGAACTCTTCACAATCATGCATTTAACATTTGCCAATTGAAGCCTTTACTGATTGAAGTCCACTACCAGCACATCACATTGATGGCATTTCATTAAGATTCCATGTGATTGAACACTGATATGGTGAAGATAATTTGTACACTAATTAGCACAAATTGTCCATGGAGAAGATGATGTCAATCAGCAACAATCAGGGAAATCAGGCATTATTATCGGTACTGAACATTCAGGAGACATTTGTCATCCAATCTAGATAAAGCATAATGGTTAATATAGTTCAAGCATGTCCTATTGGGTACCATCTAATCTACTTTGAACCATTGCCCTTGAATATATTTGGTTTTTCTTCTATTGACTTCTCCGTATTTCTGTAAAGCGGCCATCAAATGGATCTGTTCCTTCTACCATGCCATTGAATTGTTTCAATTAGGCATAAACTGTTCACGTTTTTTTCTCACTGGGGATTAACATTGCATTGACAGCAAAAGGTCATTTGACAATGTTACCAGCTTTGACTTTACCAGCTTTAACGGTGGAGGTCAAGACCCCAGGTGCACATCTGGGTAGAACAAGTTTCTCACATGTGAAATTTGGTCCTGAGTGGGATTTTCTAGTCAGAGACGATGACCACTTAAACCTCAGAGGCTCCTTGCTTAAACTGCATGTAGTTAGAAATATTCACAACACAGATGCAAGAGGACGATAGGCAATTAAAGCTTAAGAACATCTGGTCAACGATATAATTACACCAATATGCAGGTATTACTGGTACATGTACTTATTTTGTTTTTGTATTGTTTTATCATCATTAAATTGTGTTCATTTGTTGATTATTTTGGTACCCAATGTCGAGGGCTCAGCATAACAAGTTACAACAGTGTTGCGCTGAGCCCTCGATGTATGTCTTCTTAGTTTCATTTTGACCTTTTTTGTTCATTTGACCTTCTGTTTACCTTCTACTTGGTTACTTTATCAGCTTTGACTCTACCAGTTTTAACAACATGTTAAACAGCATACAACTGGATGCAACCTCTTCCCCTGCAACTGTCTGCAAGTGAAATCCTCTGTTTGTGATGATTATTACATGTATAAATAACTCTTATGAATCTGCTTAGGGGGCCCAGTCAGTAAATTGTACCCTTACCTTTGAAGTGCTTTTCCACCATTCCACAAGAATTATTACCAGCAATACTACTAGAAATACCTTCTACCATTTCTAAATGCATCATCTTGGATTTGTTTCAAAAGAGATTTTTGCAAACAAAACAACATGTTTGTCAACATGATATGGTTTACCCACAATCTGGATCAGTTCACATGATGTTTGTTCACAACTAATTGCGTATCTTTAGTTCAGTAACTCTTAATTAACATTTGGAAACCTGGTACACAATTATAACAGTTTAAATCATCAAACACTTAACTTAAATTGAGCATATCATATAATCTTAAAATAGCTACAAAATAAAACCAGATGTTCCTTATTTATATGTTTTACTGGAATAAACTATAAACAAATTAAGGGTGATCAGATGATCCTAAAACAGAATTTGGTGTAAGATGGAGAAAATATTTCAGTTTCAAAGGTGGTGCATTGTTATAGTTCATTTCTAAGTGTTTTGAACATGTAATGAATTTACCATGAATTTTCATCACCATGAATCAGTTAGGAATTTTTTAACCAGTCGTAACTAAATATTCAATGACTAACCAAAAGTTATAAATTAAGTTCTAAGACATGACATTGTTACTAATGTATCCGTCATTGATCAATTCAATAGACACTAAAAAACAACCAATCAGAAATTAGTGATTTAATTGAGATAGGCTTCCACAAGCATAGAATCAAAAACTGACTACAAGTGTAAAAACAGTGTTTTTTCACCTTTAGGGGAAAGGTCACGGGCAGGGCAGGGAAAACTGCAACTAAGGGAGAAAAAGGGAACATTAACATGTATGACAATTTAATGCATATATATCCTCATTACATATACCGGTAATTACTATTTGTTACAACCTTGATGATTACAGACAAAGATATATCCCACATACAAGCCAATTTAATTATTCTTTTTTTCCAATAAAGTTTTCAAGAAAAATAAAAATCAATTGTAGGGGATTTTTTATGAATATAGGGGAAAAACATACTTTTCAGACAAGGGAATTGGAATGAATTTTGGCTCAAAATCAGTCCTAAAAACACTGAAAGACAACCATAAACTTGGAGATTTTCCTTAGCAAAAGATAATTTAAAATTACAATAAGTGTCAAGTTCTCATTACCATGGCACAAAAGCTTTAATAAAAAAAGACTGAGAATAAAGACTGATATATAAGCACTGGGAATCCATATCACTGACAGTTAATGCTATGTAATACTATCTGTCAGACTAAATATGGAATTACGTATTGAATCATCTAGAAATATGGGTGACCTGAAGCTGATTATACAAGCATTATACAAAAGGGCATTCAACCCTAAATAAAAACACTAGACTAAAGTACAGGTTTAAAAGAGAAAGAATGAACATTAATCATACTATAAATAGGTATTTATTTAATTATCTGCTATGGTCTGACATTTCAGGGAAGGGAGATGAGACACATAGAACTGGACATTTGTTTCCCTATTTGAATATTTTTTCCTGGTTCTTTATTGTGCCCAATGTAAAGCAACGATACATGCCTCGATCACCCTTTTTCCTGCGATTTTCTAGGTCTATAGTCTTTTGGTTTGGTAAGTTCTAAGGATGGGGACACTGAAACAAGTTTACAGGAAAAGAAGGTACATTTATGAAAATAATATTATAAATAGGTATCATTCAATTTTCTGCAGCTATAAAATTCTGATCAAGTGTCATTATGTACCATTCCGTAAAGCCTCAGGACACCGTGGAAACTATTTACCACCACTAATATCAGGATATAATTACAGTAGACCTGAAGGTACTTAAGTTATTATAAGGACAGCAGTGGAGTAGCTGACATTTCCGTAATTAACAGAGAAATGCTTTTAAATTTCCACCTTTAAGGAAAGGTAGGGGGGTCCTATAAGAAAGGGGAAAATAGCGTCCTGTGGGGGGGAGAACCATGTCAATACAATAAGCATAACGTATGTTCCTTATTTTATTGCAAACAATAGATAATAGCCTTGATGATCACAGACAACAGACTATCATATGAGTCAATTTAATTATCTTTTTAACAAAAAAATGTTTCAAAGAAAATTTAAATTCTATACTGATAGGGATTTTTTAATTTAGAGATAACCCTGAAACCATACTTTTCAGACAGCTGAATGGGGTCAAAGTTAGGCCAAGAATCAGTCCAAAAAAGAAAACTGCCATTCCAAAGCTTTCAACAGTAACACTTATAATTCATACAAATTGGTGAAGATCTAAGCACATAAGAAAAATATCTCTTTACACTTTTAGAGGGCATGCCCGACCAATGGCCTTAAGATAGCGGAAGACATGTCAATTTAATGAGAAAAAGGGATTTTGTTTCTTTTCGTATTTCTGACATTTTATGCAAAATGAATTGTATAAGAAGAAAGTTTCGGAATATAACCTAGGCTATCTGCAAAATGAATCAATCATTATAATTCTGCTTGCATATTCTGGAAAATCTTATTTAATACTGTCTGTTTAATTTTTAAAGTACAATTTAAATAGCTATATAAGGTTCAGTGACCAAATTAAAAAAACCCAGACATTTCCATACGTTATGAAAACTGATCTAATTAAATCCCACAGACAAAAGACATAAATACTCGTGGAAATTCTCTTGAATTATTTTAACATTAAGGTAAATGACTCCATTCATACAAGACAACAACATATCAACTTACGAATAAATGCTTTCTAAGAGAAATAGTTCCTCTTCTAGAAAAGTCAATCAATCTGACAAGAAACACAATAAAGCCAAAGAGAAAAAAAGAGAAAAATGCCAACAAAAATTCTACTGTTCTACCTAGTCACACATTTCCCCCCGAAATTCCCATCACTTACAGAAATTCGCTATTGATTGAGCAAGGAAATTGCCATCATTTCGTGCGTAAGTCAGAGAGCTGTTACGTCCTAAGATGCAAAATAAAATGTCAAATGTGAATGTTTCTATATTAGGAAACATCTAATATTCGGGGAGGGGGGGGGGGGGGGGGGTAGAACGTGAGACTGGTTCTAATCTTACATCTTTCACTTGGACCAGTCAATAATGTCCTAACATTATAGGGTGATCATTTTATGTCTTCAATGTCTAACAGGAACAGTTAGCAGTACATAACATGTAGTTTACAACTACCAGGATCTTTTTAAAAGTCAAACCAGTGTTAGCAGCCATTTTAGAATAAAGATCAACCTGTGAATATTAAAACTTTCATTGATTTTTTTAAACAAAATGACCTCTGTATAACAGCCACCTGACAATTAAGACCCGATTATATCTTTCTCAATATGTATTTCACTCATTTACCACACAGATTTGATCTAGTTTTAGTGTCAAGATTAACAGTTTTAATTAGAATCCTATAACTTTATATTTGACAATCTATCAAAGTCAGAACTCTTTTGACTGACTCAGTGGCTAGGTACAAATTTCAAATTCTGTAGTGTACCTGTACATGTAGTCTGAAGTTTGATCACTGACAGAACCATTGATCTGCATTAATGTTTCAAGTATGGCACAGTTTGTCGGAGACTTATAATTACTGGTGTTGGAGTATTAATGTCCATGGCTATGTGTGGTGGTATTATCAAGATGGGAAAATATGAGGGTTGTTCAGAAAGTTTGTGTAATAATTCAATAAAACTTACACAAGTAAGGAAGTCAAAGAAATTTACATGGTCAGATATGCAGTATCAAAATGGATGAAAACAGGATGAATTATAAAATATATACTTTTTATACATGTATATGTAGAGCCGATATTCTCACCAACAACAGCCCAGCACCTTACCACTATACCACCGATAAAATATCATTAGCCTAAAATTGAAATTTACTAACCAGGTCTTTGGGCTAGTTGATATATTAGCACATTTAAGACTGCACTTTACTGTGGTTAATTATTTATGACAAGATAAGTCTGTTAGGAGTGCATGCTCCAACCTACTCACTAAAATCCTAGCAAATAAATGAAATTATTTTGGGGGGGGGGGGGGTCATTTTTTTTGCTACTGTTATATAGCAAAAAAATCCCTACCTACCTTACCTACCCAGTGCTAAAATTCTGGGTCGGAGCACTCCAAACAAACTTATTTTTATTTTCAGCCCACAGCTCTCGAGGTACAAACCTGTGCTTGTTCCTTATTTAGGATTGTAACAAGAGGTCCATTTCACAACAATCAATTCTCGGATACATCCCACAAACTCCAGACCAAGATGGATTTGTGTCTAAAGGTACAAGGAAATAATGAGCCAATTAAATTGAAACAATTCACTCATGGAAGTAAGACAGCGCTTCATGAAGCTATTATATCTGAGACAATCAACTCCCCCACATTGAGGGAAACATGAATAATGAATAATTTGTTCTCAAACAACACACATGGCAGATATATAAAAAGCTGACTGTGCTAACTTCAATTTGCTTATAACAATATAACAACCTCGACTCATTTTGTTTCATTCCTGATGGTATTAAAATACGCAATTTATATTCAGTCGACAGCATCATGCAAGATTCAGACAAAGTTGGTATTGATTTGGGTGCCCTACTCACAGAATACAAAGCTACACCCACACAAAATGAATTCATATAAATGATAGGAAAAAATAAATCATTTAAACAGCGGTTATTTTAAGTAACGATGCTGTCATTCAAGCATTGAAAGCAGACAATGAATAGGACAGACACAATACAAACCAACGTCATCTTCATGCAAGGAGTAGGCTACCTCAGGCCTGTAGGAAGCAATGTTAGACTGGGGGGGGGGGGGGGTAGCTAATGTTAGATCTGGTCTGAGAAAGAGGGAGATTCAGTTACTGTGTACCGTACGCCTTTATTTCTGTACTACTGGGTGCAAAGTTTGGACTTTTAAGATGTTCTTGAATTGTTTGGTTCTATATTTGGCGGTTTCATAGCCAACGGCCAAAATAAATTCATGTCAAGACTCCGTAACCGCCAAAATTAACACTTGAGAAATGATATTTTCCACCATTAGGTTTAATCATGCCGACCGCCAAAATCGCCAAAATCAAACTATATCAAGATGTATACAGTATAGTCCCTTTTAAATACCATCACAGTCAAAAATATTGGGAGGGGCTATACCCCAATTCGTACGGCCCTGTACCTGATACTCACTCAGCTGCAGTCATAATAAATACATAAATCCACATCTTTCTCATTCAATTGAAGGAATAATAATAGGCAATACAGTATGATGAGAGCCACATACAAATCCACATCAGGAGACCATGAGCTGTGGAAATAAAGAAACATCACCGCCTTACCCACGTGTATGCATACTAAATAAAGCTTAGCTTAAGGCTTATCAATGACAATAAGACAATAAGATTCTGGCTTCTTTGTAACAAGGAATCCCATCCTAAGAACGATGTATTAGAATTAAGCCCACACAATCATGTAATATCTGATTTTATTGCATTTGTACTAGGTTAAACATCATTTATTAACAGTGCTTACCGGTATCTGAATCAAGAATTCTAAAGGTGTAGCTTTGTAAAAAAATCTTTGAATGTTAAAGGATAGGAACACTAAAATTTAGTACATAGACACAAAATGTGTGTATAGCAAAGCTTTGGTTCATTGCAAGTGTCTGTAAAGCACTCTTGAACATCTACTTTTGCACAGACATCATGAAAAGAGTGCTTTGGGAAAAGTCTATAAATTCAGATTGGTTCTGAATATTTTAAAACCAGTAAAGCTAGTTCTCTTTAATTCATCTTACTTAATATCATCTATCATTAAAACTGGTTAAGGAATGACTCATACCATCATCAATTCAAAGGTACCATTTTTATCAATGTGAAATTATAAAAAAGATATATTTCATTTGTTTGTAGACTAGACATGACTTTATTCCATATTAAGTGTTTACAGTCAAACCAGTTTTAGTAGACACCTCCGAATAAATGCCACCCTGTGAATAAAGGTCATACTTTTAAAAACTGTTATTAATTTTTTAGAACAAATGACCTCCAATAAAGGCCACGTGTCAATAAAGGCTATATTTCATTTTTCCCAAGGATGGCATTACTAAATTAGCACAATACCTGAGAAAGTGTCAAACAACGAGTTCTTTTTTAAACAAACAGAAAAAATGAAATGCAGTATACTTCAAATAAATAAAAACTTCTCATAAAGGTAGTTAAAAGAGCTCTACCATTTTAGGACACCTTCTTATCAACATGGACAAAGGGACATAACTCGAACAGCTAACAGAATGCCACAGTCATTCTTACTTGTATAAACTTTAAAGTATGCTATTCCCCTGGAGGGATCAGACTGGTTAATGTTGAAACAAAGTCTTGTGCATACATTATGTATCTATTCAGACATTACTCACAAACCAATCAAATTAAATGAAAACATATATATATATAATTGTAATTGATACAGAAAAATATATAAGGGTACCACCTATTCTTCTGAGTCAGACACTGTAATTTCAGTTCACACTGCAAAGCGTGATAAAGATGTTAAGGCGAGCCGAAGTTCAAGGAATATGATGTCAGTCATTTCACCAGATGTGTTAATCGAGGAATATTATCAATTAATAAACTAGGCGTGTTTTTTTACTTATACAAGTCGATAATAATCACTCTACTAAAACAACGCATCATAATATACCTACAGTGTCATACATACCACAGTCTTACTGTGATAATAATACACAAATAAAGACAAAGCCAACCATGCTAGTACAAGAGAACACATTATATGTCTACTTAGTGAAACATAAGTCTGTGATTTCCATTTTTAGTTATTGCCAACTATGACAGATGTGTCTACATCTCGCCAACAGACATACATGTATTTAAGTTTCTTAAAGCGCCATAATCAAACATGGAAATGGTTTCATTGAAATGGCAAAGCCAATGATAATTATAATGAAGATAATTATAAATCCTATGTATATACATTCATGATTTGTAGTGATGCGTGACAATACCGGTACACCAGTATATCGCAATACATTCCAAATGCAATATATACTGGTGCGCCATATCGCTATATTTTTACAATATTTGATATTGACTACATCAACTTGTATCATATCAGCTGTAGCCTATTTCGACCAGAAAACAGAAATATCTTATTTGTATAACTGTATTAGGACCGTATGTTTTGCCTTGTTCAAGGAGTTTTTTATGTACAATTGTTGTATACTATATACAGTAAGAAGATTCATTCTAGTCACTGACATTTTCATGAGTTACTTTGTGATAGCTTTAATAAAGATACCGGTACCATCATGCACATGATCATGAAACCATATATTTTCATTAAAATCCAAGCTTGAATACTTAAATAATAAGTTACCCTAATAAATCAAGTTTTTAACTCGCAATGTAGCGCAATACATATTGCAGTACAGTGTTGCGTATCGCAATATATCACAATACAAAATCTTCCGCAACACCCGTCCCTAATGATTTGTAGGGAAACATTTTTAGCAACTGTATCAGCAAACTGAGCATCCAAGAGATCTCTAAAGTAAAAGCATTTTGAACCAAGTGATTTACTTAATTTTTGTAAAAACTGCCCCTCCCATTATTTAATACCCACTCCCCTCAATTCTGAAAATTACAAACAATAAGTGACAAGTATTATGCTCTTCTATACTTTTCTAAACTAACAAATGCATCGAAATATCTTCAAACAAGAACTATTTAGCATATAATTGTACTAAGGACATGTATTAGGGAATTATTACACACATCTGTGTATTTATTTTCAAAGAAATGTTTCAGTCAACTGGATATCCCAGTTAATCATTACAAAAAATCAAATCCAGTCATCAATACCTTCAAGATACACAACTAAGTTTTTTTATCTTTTATCTTGGGATCAACATAGCCAACAACTTATCCTTTACCACACACATAGAATACACTACCAAGACAACCAACAACTCTTTAGCATTCCCATGAAAAAACATCGCAAGCTGCCCCCAAGGCATCAAGGCCCAATCATACCATAAACTTGTGTAACAGCCTGCTTCATAAAAGGGGATTACCAGACAGTCAGCAGGCAGCAGCCCAACTGTGATGATGTCAGAGCTGGGCTGGCCCACAATGCAGCAACGCAGATCCAGTGCCAAGCTGGTGATGGACTACAGGATCACACATAACCACATCAACATCCCAGTTGAGCAGTTCTTCCACCCCTGACTCTTGGTGGCAATGATTATGGACACAGATTCCTCATTCTATTCTGCCGCACCGACATGATGAAATTCTCCATCGCTTCCTTGGTGATTCAACTCAGCTACCCCAGCACTAGGCCGCAGCAGTCACCCTTAAGGTCTTCAAGGAAGTACTTGGGGGCCATAACCACTAGAGTCTTATATCTTTTTTCCTTTTATCTTGCACATTTGAACACCAATCATCACCTTGAAAATACACCCTGAACAGGGGTGTAAAAATCCACTCGTCCGCTCGTACTTGCGACTAAGTTTCATGGTCGGACGACTGTTACATTAAGTCTGTCCGACCACTATGTCTCATAGTCTCATTTTTCTTTAACTTTTTGCAAGAAAACATAGTTTTCAATCAGTAAATAAAATCATGTCACCATGCACTTTACTTAAGCAAGGGAAGTAAATATGCATAGCTATCGCCATAGCAATGCTCTTAATCAAGTGCGCAGACTGGTATATGGTATTGCAACACGGACTACATTTTTCATGGTAGATTTGATATACTTAAAGATCATTAGTCATATTTTCAAATGACCATGACGATGTATGGTATTGTTTGAACCTATCAACACTAATTTTAATTGCCCTAAGCTGTGTCTCATGATACAGATGTCAGCACTCAGGGCCCTAGCTGCACTTTAGACGAGATCATTATTCGACTTGGCCCCGTCCCCCACAGTCTAACAAAGATAACTACAATATCTGTGACCAAAGTGAACTGTTCAGTAGGTAGAAAACACTTTTCTATACTCATATGAATATAAATTATTCCAACAAAGCTATTCGGAAAGGTGCATTTAATGTTTTGTTTCTCCCTATTATTTCCCAACTGAAAACGAAATCGGTGTAATGGTGGTTAAATGCCGGTGTCATGGTAAAAATCGCCTTTTCTCGAAAATTTGCTTAGCAAATAATTTAAGGACGAGTTTCAATAATGTTGCATGGCAACGAGACGTTGGCACCTTTAACTTAAAATAAATTTTCGTTAATCCTAGGTACCCATTATAAAGATAAATTTGAATTGAACAGTAAGATTTTATGTTCAAGATTGGCTATGAAAATCAGGTGTGTCGTATACATTTTTGATAACTCAATCTAAATTTCCTCAGCTAAAAACGGTCGAAATTGAAGACAATCTTAGCAAATGCATACTAACGCCTAAGGGGAGTAAATCTTTCGTAATGTTTGTCTAAAATCCAGTACGGGTCCGTCTTTTTCCCGGATTGTGCGAGTCAGACATACATGTAAGTTTGAAAATCGTCAACAAATGTTTGCCGATGGTGCTGCTAATTAAGAAAAATCGAAGCGTTTAGAAGTTTGAGTATGTGTTGACACGCTGAGTAATCAAATGGTGTTGCTATACAAGAGTAATTATCATGTTCTCTTAATAATTACCACACGCCAAAACAAACTAACAAAATGGCGCATATTTTTTTCATTTCCGTTTTTCCTGCGTATTTTACACAGGTGTGACCTATACATGAGTGATTATGGTAATTATTAAAAAAATTACTTATACGCGAACAATATCTACGATCATAACGGAAATTAGAATAATGGAACTAATCATGTTTTCCATCATTCAATAGATTTCGGTCTAGTAGCAAAAAACACAGAATAACTCAGAAGATGCAATCTCCTTTTTTCTGCATGGCTCATAAAAATAGATACATTTAGTATTTTTTTGTTTGTTTTTGGCTCTATGCGACTTTTAAAATCTGCTGATTGCAATATTTTGATGGGGCTAAAGCCAGGCCAAAAACGACCCTACCCTTCTAAAGCTCATGCTTCCGCACAGTGATATGTAATATAGCATCCCTGTTCTGCAAATAGGATGGAAAATAATACCAACATGTCATTATTTCAATTCTGTCCAGTGAAAACTGATTCGTCCAGTGATTCTTCCAAGATTACTGGACCGAATGTCCAGTAATGTTAAAACACTTTTCGGAATGTCTGGTTATTGAAGAATTTCGATGTAATTTGAATTTACGCGCACAAATATGCAGATCTATGTTTGTAAGGCTGAGAGGACAGGGCCCTCATTTGACGTTTTGACGAATATTGGCCCCATTCCCCTATTGAAATAACATACTTTTTCCGCTATTTTGATAAAAAAGATTTTTTTCCCCATAAATTGTTGACATTACGTTATTAACCTTTGATTAATTGTCTGTTATGTATTTAATCACAGCTATTTTAAGCTTAAAATGTTATAGCATGGTAATAAGGCAGTTGAAAAAATCCCCTGAAATTCCCCTTTTTCCTCAAAATGGCACTTAATTCCCCTACCTGAGGGCCCTGGGTTAATAAAAGCATCTCCCTTAACATTTTAATACGGGGAAGTCAAAGACTTTGCGGGCCCCGGGCTTTGGCCTTGCCCGGCTATAGACAATGCGTACGATAGAAAAGGTTCAATGTGAATTACAACAATTTTCAAATGTATTACCTATCACCGAAATTCTCATTTCCAAATCATGGAGGCCGCAATTTTTGTTTACACAAGGTGCTCGACCAATCTCTACCTAGAGTTGTTGTTCCTTTCCAATAGACTTGACTTCCCCGTTCGATTAGACTTGACTTCCCCGTTCGATAGGCTTAGCCTATTTTCATATTAATATTGCATTAAACAAAATAAAAGGAACATAGAAACTATGATATTTCCACACGTCTGGTAGAAGCAATATGATGGAAAGTGAGCAAAGTAGAAAAAGTGTAAGGACGACCAAACTTTCAGTAATGACAACCAACATTTTGCATTTAGTCGTCCTGCAGGACAACTGCCTTTCAAAATTTTTTTACATCCCTGCTGTATGAAGATATACCCAGAGAGGGATATTTCTCTGGGTATTAGGACGAAGAAGAACATGGAATCCTTTTTCTCCCATCCCTGCTGCCAGTGATTCTTCACCTTCTATAACAAGAGGCTATGACTGGCCCAGGGTTCTCAATAAGTTTGTGGCCAACAGGCCCAAAAGCTAGACCAACAGGCCTGCTAGGGGGGTCCAGGCATTATCTAGCAATATTTTATAAACTTTTGAGATTCCTAACAGGCCCAAACACATTTCTAAGCGGCTAAATTGGCCTGCAGCCTGCTGTTATTGAGAACCCTGCTGGCCTCTTCCCAATTGAAACTTTTTTTAAAATAATGCAGTCTTCCCAAAAATCCAAACTTACAACTGCTATTTTATTTCCCAAATCAGCAGTTTTAGCGATAATTCTACCCATACTCAACAGACTAAGGCTTCTGCCTAATGAAGAGATAACTGCGTCAACCAAATTATGAAAAAGACAGTATGATGGAATATTTCAGAGCAGTATGTGAAGATGCTGAAATATAAATATCGTCAACTTACCAAAATGTTAAAGAATGAGTAGCTCTGGAGATGGATATTTTGGTACTTCAGACACTAATTCTAGTGATCGCGAAATTATATTACAATCAACGTGACACGCTTCATTTCACATTATTAATATTAGATTTCAACATATATGAATTCGAATGGTTAAGTATATCATAAAACATTAACAGTTCTCCTTACAAAAGACAGAGTTTTTGAGAAAACACCAATTATCCTTTGCTAAATTGGACCAACGAATAATAAATTGAGGCCTGTTTGATTGTTTGACAAAAGAAGAAGACCATTTATTGTCATTTTTCCTAGCTAGAGGAAAAAAACTTAAATGGATCTCTAATTCAACGGTGTATGTCAAAATCAAAACAATTGAGAAGACAAGAGATTAAAATCAAACTTAAAATTATGTCAAGCAAAACCGATATATCAACTCGATTAAAATGTTTTAGCCTAAAGCAAAAATCAAACATAGACTTATTTTATAACCTATTAAGACTCCAATGTACCGCATGAAGACGAGGTGGCCGAGTGGTTAAGGCGATGGACTGCTAATCCATTGGGCTCTGCCCGCGTGGGTTCGAATCCCATCCTCGTCGGAAATTTTTTGTTACTCGAATTCATGTAGTTTATTCTACACTATTTATTCAGTTGGTAATAATAGAGAAAAATGCGTTTTATTTATACTGAAATTATTGAACTTGGCCATCATTTTTATCATATTTTAAATGTTTCAGTTCACGCTTATACGGCTGTTGAATGCGGACGGCTGGCAAACGTTTGGATGGACAGTACATGGAGTCGACCGTAGGGCTCTCAAGGGCATCAATATCGTCTGTCGTTTTTTTCTTTCATTTCTCAGTTAATTCCATAACAGTCGTAATCAAATTCATGGAAATTATCGTAAAAAGCAAGGACTTATAAAATACACACATATAAGTCCTTGTAAAAAGTAATTCCAAAGCCTGAGACCCGTGAACATTGGTCCCAGCAGAGACATTATATTATGCATGTATATAGTATCTCTGCATCATCCCAGCAAAAAACGGACACCCCAAATTGTTTTCATTTTAGTCCATTGGACAAGAAAAATATGAATGCTCGTTCTAACGCGACTGACCCGACAAAATTACTCAAATTATTATTTTAACTTTTAGTCCTAGATTATTTTTTCATAGGGAGAACCACAAAATAATGATAATGTTTCAGTATACTCGACGTTTCAGACAGTACCACCCATACTATCTAATGTCTAACCATGGACTTATACACATACATGTACTCATACATATACATACAAGTCCTTGGTCTAATTAACATCTATTAAAATACGTTAAAATCAATGCAAAATATGTTTTCAACTGTTTGTTGTTGACTCAATCTTAGTTCAAATTGAAAAAAATACCATATTTAAAAAATATTTCCAATCAACCTGTACCCAACATTTCTGTATTTCAAACTTTGGTAGCGTTAGGGCAAACATAGGCATTTTTAATTTGGGCCTTGTCAAAGATGTATACGCCTTGATTATAACCCAAACAGCATATTGTAAAGTCGCTGATACGCGTTACTATGCATTTAATGATTTATTTAATCATATCAAATCAACGCCTTCTTTTATTCAAGTGTAAAGTGGAAAATGAATATAGTCTCTGACATAAATCGACGACGTCCAAACTTTTCAAAATCTACATACACATGAATTATATATACGCATTTCAATTTTAAAAAATAGTTATATAGTATTATAAACACGTACTAACTCGAAATAGAAAATAAAGCGAACCAATTTATATATATAGTGTTTGATTTATGCAGCGAAGTAGGTCATCCTGTACGAGGCCATATCCAAAACAAACGTGGTAAACAAATCGGAAAGCTTATATTTAATTGTTGATACACACTACTTACAAATATAACACAGTTTTAAACGCACTATTTTCGAATATTGATCTTAGTTATTGACTTGTATGATTATAAGTGACAGATTATTGATCCATGTACGACTTGAATGCATTCAAATGCGTTCATACATCGAAATATATATATTCAAAAAGACTTTGCGTATTTTTAGGAGTGGACGTAGATTAAATGAATTGTAGGACTTAATGAATTAATTTCGTTCCTTAATCTAAGGTATGTTTTAAGTATAATATATTGAATAAGTAAATATATTCTTTTTTATTACGATAATTATGCAGATGCAGCACTTAGTGCTAATATATACTGCATATTATTCAAAGAAATTATACTTATGAAGCGCATCTAATTATTATTATTTACTTAAATTATCAAAATGTTCAAAAAATGATAATGCATTGTTCTCGGCCATAAATAAACACAATTAATGAATTAATATATTTTGTACTTGAATTGATTAAGGTGATAATTATGTACAATATGTCATGTGGAATAATTTACACACACTATATAGCAGCATGCGTTATTTATACGTCATTATGCATATGAATAAACATGAACAATATGCATTATATCAACACATACTCAAGAGTACATCTATAATTTTATATACGTGCATACAGTTTTATACAAATTGCTGTACATAACGAACAACTGTTCCCTCTCAACAAAGATATACACGAACCTTTCTGCAACAACTAATCTGCTCGTCTTCAATGTTGCTTAAGAGAAGGAACATTTTACTAAAACAGATCTCATTATTAGCAGTAACCAGTTTACTAAATAATTAGAACTTTATTAAAGAAAAAAACGTCATAATTATAATTATGGATACAATGGTAACTAATCAGTCTGAATGTCATTTATACGTTTTTACTGGCGGGATAATACAATTTGCAAATACAAGAAAAATACCAAAAGATAATGACTGTATCTATAAAAAATGCAAGTTTGTATTATTTTACTAATTAATACCCTTGTCTATGCATTGTATAAGTTTTGGTAACATCTGTGCATACGGCTAATATAACAAACGACTGCATCTAGGATATGAAAGGAAAACGTCTAAGTATGTTATGATTTAGCTACAAATATTACAACATCGTTGTTGATTTTCGAGAAAATGATTTGAAATTAATTCGCATGACTGAAAACGCAGGTTTTGTATAATTATTATTCAGTTCACGTAAAGAGTGATTATAAGTCGTATGTGTGTATGCATCACTTTGAATGTAAACTTATTTTTATATGAAACTTCAAGGATTATGATCAATGTGATACAACTACGTGCGAAATTGTTTGTGTAATGTTTATTGCGTTTAAAATGCAACCAATTTTGCCTTACAAATAAGCCATAAAAACAACCTAGTGGTGTTGCAGTTTATCATACAGCACGCGACTACGTTTGTACATTTATGTTAACAGTTAAAACACCATACAAATTATTTTCGGATTTACGCTGATTTTATGTTGAAGTTCCTTCACAAACCATCATTCGGTCAACTTACCTTAGTACAGTGTAGTACTAATATTGTTTTCCGTGAGATACTTCTGAGTCTGAATCACTAAGATCATCCGGGCGGTGGAGAATGACCCATAGTCGCAATGCCATCACAGAGCAGCGAGAGTACGGACATGTGTCGCGCTCGGAGTTCCAAACCTCCACACCGAGATCTGTAATACACACGCTCCACGTACCTTGCGCTGAGCAGAAAGGAATAAGCAAATGAACCTCTGCAGGAAAAGAAACTGTTCGTGAAGAATATAATGAGCCCTCACCCATGTTCATGTATGGTTCATGGTTTAAACGAACAAATTAATTTAACCATTGGTAATATTATAATCATGTTTTTGTTTGTTATTTTCAGTGTGGAGCGGACAATGACTTCGGGAACGTTGAGTGATCTTATCTACAAAACACTATCGTACATTCCGTGGCAGACACAACTCCAGCCAACACTTCCAGCCGAGCAAGTACCGTTCGTACTTCATGAGCCGGCGATTTTAGCTGGATACCGTGTACCACACAGGCCATGGCGATATTATCTATTCAGTTTGTTTCACCTTCACAACGAGACGGTAAATGTCTGGTCACACATTATAGGGTGTTGCATTATTCTTCATAAACTCTATAATTACTTCGATGAATTCGACATTGACAAGGATCACGTGCTGACCACTCTGTTACTGTTTGGTATCTCATGCCTGATCGGACTGGCAACAAGCGCCGCAGTTCATCTTCTTCATGCAAAATCACCGTTCGTTCACTTTGTGGCGTTTATGATTGACTATATTGGTGCTACATTCTGCAGTTTTGGGTCAGGAATCGCCGGCTTGTATGGTCTCTCGGAGGCTCGAACTTACCATGCATTTAAAGACTTTTACATGCCGTTAGTCTTTGTTTCCTCCTATCTCAACTTCCTGAACCTATGCTTGGCTAAGGTGTGGTATGGACATGATCCTCATAATCATAACCGGAAGTACATGTTCATCGTCGGAATGGGAATTCAGGCTTTAATCAACATGGCACCGTTTGCAACACGTTACGAAACATGCTATTACGATACGGAATGCTCTTTCTCGTCCTTGAACCATTTAACACTTATCCAAATAGTCTTTTGTCTGGAAGCCATTGCATTTGCGGCACACCAACCGGAAAAGACATGGCCAGGAAAATTTGACATCGTCGGTCACGGACATCAGATCTTCCACGTGTTGATTGTTTGTAACCACGTGTTCCAATTAAATGCCATATATTCAGATCACAACAACAACCTGTTAGAACACAGC
Source organism: Lutraria lutraria (assembly GCA_964023205.1). Classification (NCBI taxonomy): domain Eukaryota; kingdom Metazoa; phylum Mollusca; class Bivalvia; order Venerida; family Mactridae; genus Lutraria; species Lutraria lutraria. The sequence continues at coordinate 13,537,607 of OZ026834.1, read as the reverse complement.
GAGCCTAACTTCTGGTACTTTATAGTTTTAATGGTCTTGCTTTACGTCATCGAAGCGGCGTCACTCTGCGTCATAGCCAAATTGGTATCGATGGCTCTTAAAAGAGTCGATGAAGCATCCGAAGCACATAAAGATTGATCTAGAACGTAGGAGTGGTCATTGTACAAACCTCTTCCATGGGCTTCTGCAATCGGAACTCCTCAGCGTTTGTCTAAAGAAAGTATTTCTCAGTTACGGAAATGCCCGAGTAGTTACAATTGACACGTCTGCTTGATATACTATTATGGCTGCGCGTGCTTATATCTGTATGGAGACTTAGGACATTCGGTTGATTATGTACGCTGCTTTGATTCAGTGTAATTTAATTCTACATTAGCAAGGACTTATATACATACATGGATTCGCAACTGCTAAAAATAGATCAAACGATATCGTTCGGCGATCCCACAATGCATTGCTATATATTCGGCAATGTCCGACAGCTGTATTTGGGTGTTTACGAATTTGATTATACTAATAAAACTCTGGCAATTGGGCACGGGAAATTGGTAAAGGATGCAACAAATTCCTTAAAGATATTGAGATACATTTATAATCCACAAAGTCTAAGTATAAGCATCGAAAAAGGCATCAGTCGAACATTTTAAATTCCAAGATGGCGGACATCTATTATAATCCTTTCGTCTCCGAGATTAAACATTCGGAAAACCACGGATATTTTCGCTGTTATTATCATTCGGATATCACGGATTTTTTCGTATTTTCGCTTTTGTAAACAATAGCTTGTATTCCCGTTGATTCACGTCTTATTATCGCGGGATTTGATTACTTTAAACTGTTAATACGGAAGTTGCGAATCCATGTATGTATATAAGTCCTTGACATTAGTTAATACTCGAAAAAAGAAGTATGGAATGCATGCAGATGATGGCGATTAGTAAACAAATGAATCAGGGTATGCTAAATGATACATGTAGATAAATTGTCAATGAACAAATATTGCCTTCAAAACATAGGCCTACTGACCGTCGACGATATTAAGATTATTTTGTACAGTCCAGCCTTCCGTGGGAAATCTAATTCCGACTTACTTCGAAGGCGGATCTAGGATTTATGGGGCGTAATATTTAGGAAAGTATGTAATGTGGGGCGGATATTTCATTTCTATTCATGGTCGGGGACTGGGAGGGGGCGGATGCGCTACCCCCTGAACCCGCCTCTGCGACTAAGCTGGTTGTGAGATCCTTACCAAACATCGAAATGAAAACTGAATGCATGAAATATTGACACGCTTGCTTTGTGCAGTGCTATTTAGTAACAAGTGCACGTTTTATTTTCCGACTTACTCAAAGATCAGAATGCATTATTTCACCCAAAATAAAAAATCTCCATGATATTTAAGGTAATAAGTTACCCGTAAAATGAGGGCAAATATCAATATAAACGACACTGATGGACAATGAAGTTACGACATTGGTTTTGATAACCAAACAAATCGAACTCAGGCATTTTGTGATAAAAGAAAGTGCTATAGTTGTACAAAAGTTCTGTGATATTATCAAGTAAAACGATTTATTGAATTTGCGTAGACACTTAACATTTCATCTGTTACGTCCGATTTTCGCTTCTTGTGCAATTTTATATACTGACTTTTTATAGTTTGTTGTTTTTGTTTTTTATATTTTTTTATTTCATTGACAACGACCACAGCACCGTCCGCACGCTCAAAATTATTTTGCTGTATTTTATGCATTTTACTAAGCTTTTCTAATTCACTCCATTTGGGCATTTATATTCTTCTCCAGACCATTTTTTATTTTGTGTCTTGTTTGAAGTCACAAATACAGTAGGACACAGCTAAAGTGAATTCACGTGGACCTGAATAATTCCCTCGTCATATCTTTCTTTCACTTAATCTATAGAATTAAGATAAAGGAGTGCGTATCCGGGGGGGGGGGGGTAATACTTCATTCTGTCCGAGCTCGCTATATATAGAAACGTGTTTTACTGTTTATGTAAAACCCTGAAACCAGACTACCGTAAGTTGAAAACCGGAATTCCCTGAAAACCGACATTTTTGTAAGTCCCATATTTTCGGGGTATTTTTTTGGTCAAAAGATTTGTGAAATCGGAATTCTCAGTAAACTGGACTTTTGCCCAGTCCGGAAAAGGTCCGGTTTTGATGGGTTTTACTGTATTATGGCGTCACAACCGTCGATACAAGGGGTAATTAAAAACCATGTTTTATTTTTGCATTGTTAATATCAGGTAAAAATTGAATAAAAACGAAAATGTCAATTTTTTTTGTAATTTCTTCCAGTTTGTGTATACAACTGTATACATGTTTCACATACATTTGTTGTACTTGTTCTTTTTACGCATATACATTACGTCATTCGGTGCCATAAGAAAGAATAAAGTCACCACTAACTAGATCTCCGGATACTAGAATAGTTAGCCAATCAAACAGATATACATGTACTTGGTAAGAATATCTTTGTGTGAGAATTTTGAAAATTAAAAATTGAACTTCTCTCATCAATTCAACATTTCAAAATTTTTAGTTACGGTACGACTGGGCTTAAATTAGAAGCTAAAGTTTTGATCAAGATAACGGCCCGATGTACGTCCTCTCAGTTGTAGCCTTTGACTCTCTAAGTACTACAATGTCAGTCAAGTTTTTCGTTGCACATTTAAATGTGCAACATTAGGGCGACTGTTTTATACATATAACTTCAGGGATCGGTAACGTAAAATTGTCGTAAATATTATGTAAAACACAATAATTTAAATCTAAGTAAATTAACTGGAAAACAATTTTTACAGGGTATGAACCCATACAGCATGTATCAGTTTTCGTTTTGCAGCACGAGTATGATTAAGTGTGATTGTTTTATATGACAACTCATTAAGTGTTGATCACAAGTAATTCTACCTGGTGTGTAAAAAGAATAAAATTCATCTCAACTTCGATAATAAAGATACTATTCAAATATGCTTCATTTTAATGTCCCTGAACATAAGCGAATTACAAAACATCGTGGAAAGCAAATGAAAACGAACAAGCATTTTACGACTCAGCCTTTCAAATAAATATTTGAATTCTGTAATACAATATTACGTTGCAAAAATGAACTTGATGTCGACATTGCAATATAATAGGCCTACATGTATTATAATATATTCATTTCAAAACGTATATATTGCTTTTTCATTACCTAATGCATAAGTTGCTACAACAAAATGTGTTATTGCAACAGGACTGCAATACAAATAGACCCTTTCGTTTTTATAATCCTATATTAAAGCATTTCATTATACACTAAAAACTTTTAAAGTAATCTGATCTTAATACAAAATACTCACGGTGAATTGGTCTGTATCCATGTAATTGAGCATGTATAATTATGATACATTTTATAGAAAATGTCTTTGATACTCGTACATTACCATTCCGTAGCAAACGAAACGGAAACTCGAACCTACACTTACAGGATGTTTCAAAGAGAAAAATAACACAGAAAATAACAGGCTTATATAGCTCAGTTATATACTTTCAATTTTTACAACTGTGATTCAAATGACGTCCATTTTGTTCCAAAATGACATTGAGTCTGTGTTTTAACGTGACTTTGAAGTTTCTCGGATTTTAAAATTTCTTCGAACATTTAACATTTCAATCGATATTTTACTCAACTATATTGAAGTGCGTTCAGAATTGTGTTCTCCGTATGGAATCTTTACGGTATCATATATTAGTATTATGAAACACCCAGTACAGCTCGGAAAATTTCTACTCCGTCCTTCATGAGCACTCAGCTTTAGCTTGACGAGTGCCGTGTTCCATACAGACAATCAAAATGATATTTTACAGTTTGTTTCAGATTCACGAGAAAACAATTAATGCTTGATCTCACATTAGGCTAGAAATAAACATGCTTTACCGGGTAAGTTGACCAAAAAGAGTAGATTTGTCCGAACACATTACTTTCTGTTCTATTTTTTAAACATACATGTACCTTTTTCGTACTTCAGTCATCGATGCACCACTTGTACCACTCTTATAAGGACCAGATCACAGTTCAGCATTCGCAGCTTACCATTGAGAGGGATCATACTTCGTCTAAGGCCTATTGTTTGTTTCTGGTTACATGCTCATCAAAATATGGGTAGGTAGATCGGGGCTTTTATGGTTCTCTAAAGCGTGTGTGGAAAGGTACCAAGAGTGAGAAAGTGGGTGTACAGTTCCTTGCGCCTAATTAAAGGGTACAGGGTCGCTGGGGAGAACTTGGGTAGGCCAGGTTACCAGAAACAAACACATTTCTTTGGCCTTATGAATCAGAAGCCCGTCCGGTTAGCTCAGTGGTAAGAGCGTTGGTCTACTGATCAAGAGGTTGTGAGTTCTAACCACGGGTGAAGCTCATGCTGTTTGTGACAGAAAAAATTACATCCTATGTTGAATTTTCCTCCAACTCTGAATTATATGGGGTAGGCGTGGCAAAAGCTTACGGATAGAATGTGGTTAGTACTGCATGGTTAAGGCCTAACTGAAGTCAAGGGAAACTGGTTAGGATAAATGCCCGTCACGATCATACGGTAACTGAAATAATGTTGAAAAAGGCGTAACATCCGATGAAATAATGAAATGATATGATTATGGTGTGCCATTGTACATATCATATACATAATACACTATACAGTATTTTCATAAGTTTTGGTTACAAGAGCGTACTACGTTCCTCGGCTGCAAACAGTAATTTTCAACCCGTGGTGGGTGCATAAAAAGAGGAATTTTGTGTTTGTATTCAAATTGTGATTCAACTCAGGGTATTAATAGTAGCTCAGTTCTATAGGCAAGACAATTTACCAATGCTCAACAACAATTACCGCCCAGTCATATACCCGTTTCCTAATACTCCATTGAACATTTCATACTTTTACAAATGCTGTGGATATCAGGATGTCGATACATAGAAATATCTTTTCTAGAAGATGTCACTGAATAAAAAAACACTTATCTTTCTCAAATTGTCCATGCACGGACAATTGAATTAATAGTAAACGAATACAATGCTTATAATGACAAAGACTTTGGAATTGAAAACATATGTTATAGTAATAAAGTCACAAGCTAATGTAAAATGAAGGTAAGAAACGAATTACATGTACTTTGGATGAAATATCTTCAATCAAACTTGTGTACCGCTTATGGTACACGAAATCGAATGATGTAGATCAGGGATTGATCGGTGTTCTAGAAGTAACAGACTGGACTACTTACTAATCGAAAAGTCGTGTGTTCGAATCTCAGCTCGATATTTCAAGGACGCCGTTTCTGAGTTCTTATCCCTACTACCGAGCCAAGTACTGTGTCTAGAAAATCTCAGTAATGAAGGTGAGGTGAGTATCGGTACTTTACATCGGACACGATCAAGAACCAGGAAAAAATATTCGAAATAAGAGTAGAGATATGAATGCCCGGTTCTCCTGTATCGTATCTCCCCTCTCTCTGGGAGCGTCTCTGAAATGACCAAAACTGTTTAACAATTTGATATGATGTGAACGTTTCTGTGCTCCACCGTGATTGGAATGTGGTTGGCTTGGATTATTATTTATTCAACGCCGCCTACATTATTGTGTACGTTAAGAAAGGGAGATTACTCTCAAAATTGAACATTGTATAATGAAATCAATACACGTATAATGTATTGAATCAAAGGGGTTTGTCACGAAAAAAAAATCTTCCGTGTTATTGCAATGCATTACAAAATATTTAACTCATATATAGTGCAACGTGTGGGCAACTCAACACGCTAACGGAAAATGTATACTTTTACTACCTTTAAAGATATTTTAAACTGGCTATTGAAGATTTTTCACTCGAAAAATGGTCAAATTTTACAAAACGACACACTGTCGTAAAATCGCAGCGTGTATATCGGTATACATGTACAGAGTGGAAATGTTATATTACTGACACAACTTCTTAGAATGGGCCTTAATTCATAATAAAACACTATAATATACTAACTGCCAATGATTTCGCATCTCGGAAAGCTCTTTTAGCGAAGAATTTGCGTATTTTTTTGTTCAATTAGCTGGCTTCTCGAAGTTTATTTCCATGACGGGTCACATGACAATCGCCTAACTCGTGATGAAAGCTTAAATCTGATTGCATGAGCGATACTCTGTGGTATTTGTTTACAATTTACTTGTTCCCTGTGTACTCTATCCTTTTCACTACGCTATCGGGAACCATACCTAAAAAATACCACACAGTATCGCTCATCCTATCAGAATTAAGCTTTCATCGCGAGTAAGGGATTTGTCACGTGGCCTATCAAGGAAGCAAAATAAAGAAAACGACAAAGTGAACAAAAACGTAAATTCTTCATTAAAAGTGCATCCCGAGATGTGAAATCATTAGCAGTTTGTAAATTATACCATATATGATATAAACACAATATGTTTGGTTACGAATAATGACTCATTCCATGAAGTTTTACCTGTAATTTATCAGTTTCGCGATGGATTTGTACACGCTGCGATTTTACGACAGTGTGTCGTTTTTGTAAAATTTGACCATTTTTCGAGTGAAAAATCTTCAATAGCCAGTTTAAAATATCTTTAAAGGTAGTAAAAGTATACATTTTCCGTTAGCGTGTTGAGTTGCCCACACGTTGCACTATATATGAGTTAAATATTTTGTAATGCATTGCAATAACACGGAAGTTTATAACACGCGTTGGAAAATTCGAATTGTCGAAGTTGTTTCCCTTCTATATATATATGGGTTATCGTGACAAACCCCTTTGTATTGAATAACTATATTATAATTTTGAACCTTGGTACGAAGAAAAATGATGATTTAAATATGAATTTAAATCCAATGCATTTGCGAAGTCTATAGGCCGTTTTTTAAAGATCTCGCGCAATCATTTGGACGCGCATTGTCATTATTTATGTAAGGGCAATTAGGAGTTATAATTTATTCGATAGATCTATGAGTTGAATAGTCTTAAAGGGGACTATTTTGTGAAAGCCTATTTGAAAATATTGATCAGTTGGGGTTTTGAATATAATTCAATTACATTGAGTTAGGTTTGTTAATTACTAATTGGTGCTAAGATATGGGCTTTGAAATATGTCATTGAAATACGAAAACTTATTGAGACCAAGTGTTGAGATTATAATTTGAAATGAATAAATAATAATAATAAATCTATTACGGAATAGGCAATTATACTCACATTGAATACTGTTTCACAAAGATTTATTCACGCGAAATTCAAAAGGTAGACCTATTGAAGATAAAATAGTAAAACAGTAGTTTACAGTGCAGCCTCTCCAGAGCGGCCCTCTCTTCAGCAACAACTTCCCTTCAACTACAGCATGATATTTCCCACTGCACGATTTAACTATAAATTTAACCGCTCTAGAGCAACAAACTCGTAACAAAGGGTGTTGCTTTGGAGAGGTTGCATTGTATATGATTTCTTTTAAAGAAGACATTATTCACATTAAACACGTCTTAAATGAAGGAAACACAACATAAAGCACTCAGTCATCGAGTCACATCTTGGTCGAATTTAAAACCGAACGTCCTGAAAAAATTCTCACTCATGTCAAATAGTCGATGGTGTTTTGCGTCTAATTCATGTGATCTTAATGCGTCTGCGTGCGCAACACGGAAACAAACGCTGCGGTAATGTTACTTAGTGAATCGTAAAGGAAATATATGGTATTATTTAACACATGTAAGTATTTAATTGCGTATATTTATAGCATCTCGTTTTGTGGTATGTCTAGTGACATTCTCAAGGAAATAGATAATGAGTTAGATACAATGTATACTTATAAATATGCAATACTACGTACTGGACGTATATTAAGTTTATATATACTCTTCAGTTTTAAAAGATAGTAGTCTAATACATGTGGCGTGCATGTGCTATGTTAATTAAATAAACATTTCACTTCAAGCTGTGCATCAAATAAACTTGTCTGAAACGAGAATATGATATAATAGACTTGTTATACAAAAAACTCGCCCAGTATACGTACATGTATTATGCAGGGACATGCAAGCTATTTATTAGTAATTTAATACTGTGTCCCTGGTTTATGTGACTATGGATTTTATGAACTGTCAAACCTGTGAACAAAGGTCACCCTTGGAGAGACATAATGTGGCCTTTATTGACATGTGACCTTTATTCAGTGGGTCATTTTGTTCTAAATAATCTATGACGGCTTGTAACAGAATGGCCTTTATTCTTATGGTGGCCTTTATTCTTATGGTGGCCTTTATTCTTAGGGTGGCCTTTATTCTTATGGTGGCCATTATTCGGAGGTGGCCACAAACACAGGTTTGACTATATATCAAGTGTATGTTAACAAGACGATGTACCTTTGTATAAGTCGGGGATAAAAATTCTGTTATTAACCTCCATTACATGAACAGTAAACATTCCTTGTAATTATAATGCTATAAAAATAAACATAAAATTGTGCAACTTTATCTACACTGTTTGCATTGATAGTTTTCAATGTTTAACACCATAGTAATTTATTAACTCGGCAAATAAAATTGAGCTTATTTATGACATCCCGGATTGGACCATCCAACCAACTTATCACTTAAGTCATGCAGTGACACAATCTGTAACGTACATTAAACAGCTACATGCCGTGAATAGATGTTACAAATTATAGAAGCCGTTTTATTTCAATTTCATTACATTCGTAACTTTAAGCCGGAATTTACGTTTAAACTTGTACGACATTCGGAAGTACAATTTAAAGGATAAGCTATCTTGACCGAAACTTTATACTGTACTGACATTCAGTACTTTAAATACCGCCTTCAATAAAACAGTGTTATGAAAAGGTGACCTTGATAGTTTAACAATTGATTCATAGAATTTTGGATACTACCTAAGTAGTTTAAAAGGTAAGTATTCAAAAAGGTTTCTTTGTTTTATCAGCTCATTATAGTGTTGTACAGTTGGCATGTAAGAGTATTGTATTACCTGCGGCCTCGGTTAAAACGTTTAGATTATAGTGCGAATGGATTCTACCTAGCTGTGCTATTTTTTCGGTTTGAGGAGACCACTGATATGACAATCTAGTTCATTTTTTGAGGCATGATTGTATCATGCGATATCCAATGTGTATGACATAAAGCTGCCGAATTTATTTTTGTAGCATTTAAGATAAAAAAGTGAACCGGTTTCTTTCTAAATTTAATTAATTCATTTGAATCAGTCAAGATCAATGTGTAACAAAACATACGATCGCAATTTATTGCTTTGTCAAAGTATAGATTGTCTTTCATCCGCAAAAATGTTGGCACTATACCATGCAGCTTATAAAACGAGATCATCTCAAAATTCAGACCAATTTGTGTCTAAAAGATGGTTCTAAATATATATCGCGCTTTTTCTGCACAGGTACGCCATTGCCTGTTCTGTATGAGAAAAAACAGTAGCAAGTGTGAAACATACTTTTTTCTGTGACAGACCAATATAAATATTGCTATGAATTAATTCCGGTTTATTTTGTTATCGTAAGAAAAGAATACTAGATGTTTAGTCCAAAAGAAAGGTTTCATGTATTTTTTGATAGACCAGCTAGGGTCACTCATTTGAAAGACCCTGCTTAGACTAATTAGTTTTTCAAAAGTTTTTAAAATCGTAGGGATGAAATCCTACAAACCGTTCTTACTTCAGAGCGTAAATGAATTCATATCAACGACTAAAGAGGTAGTATTGGAATTCGATAGATTAAATCAGAAGGTCTTTTAAACTGGTTCCCGTTGACTTGTGTGTACAAAGCCTTTAGTGCACTGCAACATGGAACGGGTACCAGTTTAAATGTCTTTCAGTTCCATAAACTGGTACCCGTTGACTTATGTGTACAAAGCCTTTGGTGCACTGCATCATGGAACGGGAACCAGTTTATCAGTTCCAGTCGTATAATCTACTAAGATCGACAACTCTTCGCAGAATCCGCGGTAAACTGGTTCCCGTTCCATGATGCAGTGCACCAAAGGCTTTATACACATAAGTCAACGGGAACCAGTTTATATCCGCGGTTAAACTGGTTTCCCTTCCGTCAGTGCACCGAAGGTACAGACAGAGTTTAATAATAAACTGTTTCATGTTGGCTGGAGCATGGAATGGAACCGATTCATTTATTGAAAGTCTTATATTTCGTGTACATGACGATTTAGCACAATGTCACATGATTTTCGGCGTAATCACGAGTTAATAATGAAGCTATGTCTGCGGAACAAATCAGCTGACGACTGCTTGGCATCGCCTGGTAAATATTGGTCCCTGGCGTTGCTAAGGAAACGTTTAATTGTCTGAATCCATGAAACATAAGCACAAAATAACGAACTAGCAGACGAGAAGTACTCGAGATTTTAGTCGTTTATTTACACGTGCGCATATCAACCATGGATTGCATTACGGTGCCTCTGAATAAAATTTATCAGAGATGTTTAAATTTAAACATGGAGTTTATACAGTAGACTTAAACATGTGAAATGCTTTGTTGTTCACAGAAAATAATTTACTGGGTAGGTAAAACTTTATATTGAAATGCAATTAACGAGTCTGTACGCTTGGTTAATTTTATCGAAAAATGGAATCTATTTGATCTACCGACCAACACGTGTTATCAAAACTTCCGTTGTAAAGTCGTAAAATAATGAAATATGCATATGTATGAACATATATACACAACATATCCTCTTTTTAATAGCCGCTGTGTATGTACATATATATATATTATACCCTATTTACTTTCGATATACAAATTAAGGCATTTAGAAAATCAAAGCATTACACGATTTATAAGAACTAGTCATCCGTGAATTTTGTCATGATTACGTACCTTCATTGTACACATTCACATATACTGTAAATGTATGTGGATCAAATACAATTATACTTGGTTGATTTCCTTTAATTACACAACAATCCATGGTTGGCTGCTATTATTTCGCTTCTAGGCAAATCGTCATATCAAGATGAATACATCGCATTTACAGTCAATCTCGTCAGTCATAATTCGGACTTTTGGTGATTTGATTATAAACAGATCTATTTACAATGTAGCTTGATTTGAACTTATTGCAGTTTTCAACGAAATCCGCCATGACTCGGACACACAATGAATGGACGATTACGGAAGACAGAATACCGAAAGAGCTGAAGGTTCCATACATCAAATCCGGCTATCGTCCGCCATACAAACCATGGATCTATTACGTCACAAGTTTGTTTCATGTGCATAACGAACTTCTAAACGTTTGGACGCATTTGATTGGATGTGTACTAGTTCTTATTCAGATAGTTTATTACTACAGAACATATTCTGCTGAAGGATCACATCTGAAAGATACTGTGATAGGATTCGGTTCATGTTGTTTCATTACATTGTTTAACAGTGCCATAGCCCATCTAATGCACTCTAAGTCATGCCATGCTAATTATGTGATATTTATGTACGATTATATCGGTGTTGTCTGCTGGGGGTTCGGAACTGCCATCTTAGCACTTTACGGCGTCTCAAGTAGCAAAATGTACGGATGGTTTGGTACAAACTTCATTATAGTCCAAGTGTTTTGGACTTACTTCAATTTTATCAACATCTGCTTTTCAAAAATTTGGTATGGACACGATTTGACAATAAGCTCGCGAAAACGGATGATAGTTGGAGGAATTTCTCTACAGGCTGTTGGGAATTTTCTACCGTGGTTCCCTAGATACATTGATTGTTACTATGAAACTGGATGTAAGTTTAGTTCGCTGAATCACATAACTATAGTTTGTGTGTCATTTCTGGTAATGACATTGACCTTCGTTCTGCATCAACCGGAGAAAACATGGCCGGGGAAGTTCGATATAGTTGGTCAAAGTCATCAGATATTTCATGTTTTAGTCATTCTCACGATGTGTCTACAATTTCGTGCCTTATATGTGGACTTTAAAATGAAAGCAAACATTCATTGTCACCCAGACGTCTACATTTTAGTACTTTGTATTTTTCTGTTAAATTTTGCTTGCCTTATTACAGTTTATATGCTTGGAGGTTCGGTCAAAAGAAAATTAGGTATAAACCATATTAAAAAAGATAAATAACTCTGACATATACAGTGTATTTATTTCATATCGTCACTCAACAGCTGCCGACCCGCCTCCGTGGTCATGGACTTCATATATGTATCCTAGCTCTCACTGATAGATGGTCATGGGTTCGAGCCCAGCTACCGATCATGTCTGTTAATGTGGGGAAGTAGGCGGTTGCTTACGGAGGATGGGAGTCTAGTACTGGTTCTTCCCAGGAATGATGGTTTGATGAACTGTCTGCCTCCTATGACTCTGACTGTTGAAAAGGGGCGTAAAACTCAAACAAACAAAACTGAACAGCCATTTTTATATCAGACTAAATCAGGCTATGCCGTTTAACAGTAAATAATGGAGAAAAACATTTTACATCATACATATAACATTGCATACGATCTTACCAATTTATTAAGTGAATTCCATTGTTTATGTTTGCATAGTAACAACAGTATTACACATGTACATGTATGTGTTTTAATTTATACATAAAATTTACGATTATTTTTCAATAAATAGCGATATAAAATATTTTAGAATCTTACATGCATGAACAATTCAGGACATAAATTGCAATGACATATTTTTTATCTAAAATGATTTTTCCAAATAAACATTTATAATGCAATTATGAAAACGCATATGACTTAATTGTGTAACAGAACTGTGACAAGTACTTCGAAATGTCTGAGCACGACCATAATACTAGTATTAAGCATTGTTCACGTACACCAATACTACTCAGTATATGCCGTATACGGCCCCGCGGATTTGTTCATCAAACTATATTTCACTTAATATCATATAAATTATATCACTTTCGCCTAGCTGAGCGTTGAGAATGTGAGACTCGATCTATACATGTAAAATTATACATCCAGGCTAACCGCATGGAGTAAACCTGATCAGTGATATGTTGTTATATATGTATCATGAACACCAATTATAACAAACATGAACACCATTCATTGTTCTAAACTCTATATGCACGCATGCCTTTTCCCGTTAGAATTTGCCAAATTCCTGCATGCTTTAATTACAGCGTTAGTAGGGAGAATTTCGTTGTTTAATGAGAAAATGAGAAACAAATTATTATGTGATACTTGTATGAATAATGTAGATGTTTGATCGTGTGAGCTCGGGGATGATCTCATTTAGCAGGCATGTACACTTATACATGCCTGTGATGTTTGCCTTTTAAGCTATGCATTTTTCGACGAGGTGCCGATTCAGATCGAAGTTCAGGCAGGATTTATTCACCAGAATGTGTTTTTAACATGGTGGAAATCTGATATAAGATGCAATCAAGTATTCTAGGTAACCGTTTTCCGTTCCTCGGGCTAATTAACAGTCTATAGGCCGTCGCGGGGAAAACTTAGGGTAAGTCAGCTGACCAGAAACAAACCATTTTTTACGCCTAGTGTAAGAGTTATTATCAGTGGTGTGATTTACACTACACTTGAGGGGAGGTAATTAAATACTTTACTCTTCTTATCAAAAAAACATTATCTTAGCGGATCTGAACACTTTTGTGAAAAACCAACAAGGAAAATCTCAAACTGAGTATTACACATTGACGCGGATCACTTCCTTCAGTTAATGCGTTTAACGCAATTCAAGGGTTTTAATGCGCGAAAGAACATTCATTTAGTTTAATCCCTCTTGAAAAGTCACGTGAGAAAATGAAAGCAGTCTATATGACATTATTATTACTTGAAATACACGCGCCTTCAGAGTATCTCTTCAAGGACGCCTTTTCAGTATCACCATTCCAATTTCTGTCTAGAATATCACGGGAAAAGGGAGAGGCGTGTGTTGGTGCTTTACACCGGGCAGAATAAAGAACCAATACAAATCACATCGTATTCGAAATATGAGTATATAGGGATACAAACTCCTACAAATCCCCTGCATCCTCTCTCCCTACTCGATCTCTAGGGCGGCCCTGAAATGACCCTAGCTGTCGAATGAGCCGTTAAACAACAGATCACAAATGACACGCCCAATTCTCGCGTTTTTAATGCGATATATTCTCCCCTATGAATAGCTGAATTCATTTAATTCAAGTGAATGAATTGAATTGGAACACAATACAATCTTGTATAATATAGATTCGTTACAATCTTGGAGTAGTTTCCCTTTGATGAATCAACGTATTTAGGTAAGTGGTTCCCGTCCTGCATCCGTGCAGGCAAAGTCAACGGGAACCCGTATAAAGGTAAGTAAATATTAGTTGTTAACCGCAGAATATATTGCAGATTACTTAAGTAAATATTGGAATCGTGTGTTGTATCAGTTACACTGTACATGGTGTCCCTGGTTGTATTAATAAAGTTTGAACATTTTTCTAAACAAAACAGGGCAGTGGAATTTATGGTAGATGTATACAATAAATACTTGAATAATCAGCCAATGCAAGTTGTGAAACAGATCTGAGTCTTCATATATACATATATATATGTTCTCCGTCAGAGGATGGGTTATGTCTGACTAAGGCATGTACGTTGACTGCGACACAACAAATGAAGAGACCCACCAGTCACATGTACAACAGTATATCATGCTAAATATAATACAGTAAGGTTTCGATATTTAGGCTACATGTACGTACCTTTGAAACTAAATAATTCGGTCTTAAATGTATCCGTAAAATAAGTGCTTGCTATATTGAGGTTGTCGAAATGCACCTGTCAATATTTTGGGCATACACGGGACTTTAGACAGAAGACCATTTCCGACAGGCGGGAATTAGATAAGAAACTTAATGACTCCGGGCCAGGTTTTACATCCATGTCGCATTTGATAGACCAAGTAGGCTCTAGGTAGGGATTTAGACAAATACAGTTGTCTCTAGGGCGGGGATTCAGACATCAACATTTTAGAACTGTCTAATTCCCTTTGGTCAGCCCGCCCCCCTCCCCGGGCGGGCAAAATATTGACAGATGCAAAATTAGGGTCTATTTTGTACATCGTTCTTCACAAACACATTTTTATACATGTCACGTTTATTTTCTATCTTTCTTGCCTAACCTGAATCAAAATGAATGAGAAACTTAACTTTTGATACGTGTTGTATAAAATTGTATTCTTTTGTACATTTGTGTACTTTAAGTTTTCAGGATTGAGTCCGCGGCCATGATCGAGAGCTAGGTTACCTGGTGGTCGCGACAGGTTATCACCTTCTTATGTGAATTTGACAAAAACAATCGCATTTCCTCTATATGTAGAGAAGCTGTCGACTTCTATTGGAAGGCTAAGTTAGAACTGGTTGGAATACAGTCCAGGAAAACTGGTACGGTGAACTTGCCATCGTAAGTGAATGAAATTTCGTTAAAAACGGCTTAATGTCACTGAAGCGAAATTTTCCGGACTGCATAGGACACGTGGTGTAAGTTGCTTGCTGTAATAGACCTGTAGAAGACTCAGTTTGCGAATCCTTGTAGAATCGGATAGCATCATGGTCAACCCCTCCTTTCAAATGTGGGGTCCAAATCGGATGAATTTTGAGTCAACCGTGTTTTGTCTATAGATATATATGTATACATATGTGCTTAATATAATGTATGTTATCAGCAGGATTCATCATAAGATTTACATACATTTGTAGTTAAAAGAAATCATATTAATAATAGTCTTCATTAGAGTAATTCTGTTGAACGTATTCACTCGGTACATCTCGAAATTAATAAATTTGTTTAAGTATTACAACTATCTCTCGCGGGAATGCAATCAATTCTACAAACAAGATGTATAAATATTTAATATGATTCTACCAATCTGTACCCAGATTCAAAAGCTGTAGTAATTTCGGAATCGCCACAGAGAGAGGGGCGATAATTAAGATACAGTAAATCCCTACCTGCTTCGAATTGTATTTCTTGGATCTTTATCTAGCCTGGTGTAAAGCACATTATATACACGCCATGCCCCTGTCCTATGATTTATTTCCTGGACACCGTACTTAGCTCGTTAGTTTGGATTAGGACACTGACAAAGCGTCACTGAGAAATTCGAAAGGCGGCGTCGAGAAATGAACTCACGACCTTTCTTTTCGTAGTCCAGCGCTTTACCCCTGGACTCGTCATCAGATTTAAATATTGACAAAAAATCATGCTGGAAATTTAAATGCGTTGTTGTTCATAGGAATCATTCTGTTGATCTGAAGTGAACGTATTCACCCTGGCTCATATCGAAATTAATAAATTAGGGAACGTGTTTCAAACCACCAACTATCTCTCGCGGGAACGCTCTTACTTCTGCTATCAAGATTGTCCAATATTTGATATGACGTTATGGTGTTATTGGTCATGTATTATAATAATTATCATTATGGCCAAACACTGTATTTCACATGACTGATGCATTTCATGGAAACTGGACGATAGTTAATCTTACTATAGCCGTTACTCGGTCGCTGCGCATGGATTTTGATGCGGACCAAAGTGCTACGTTACTCTATATCCGCTATGTAATTGTTAAACCAGTTCCTGTTCCATGTTGCAGTGCAAGTCTATGTAAGTTCAGTTTCAATGTGTACTTTCAGTACTTTGATTCGTGTAGGGCACTTGTAAACACGATTTGATTCAGCGATCCCCACCATTATTAAATTCGATGTCACGGCACCCTGTCCTGAAATTGTGGTATCGGTATTCTGATCTCCTGATCGGGCGACTTCGTGCAATACCGTTACGAGTCAATTTACTGAGATAGATAACATAACGTTGTGTCTATTATCATTTGTTTCAAACTTGCTTGCAGCATTATTGTATTGTTTCGTTGCATAAAGTTCGCATAATTTTGAGTTTCGATGTAGAAAACCTTAGCTGTCAGGTAAATGATGCGTTCAATACATCACACAGAAGGGTGTAAGCGAAAGGACCTTATCTCTTTCTTCATGTAAATGCTCTTAGACTCGTAACGCCTTCATCCTCGAAATTCCAATCCCACGTTTTAGTAAGAACGTGTGATTTTGTTGGGAAACTGACTGATTAAAATCACCCATTAATGTCATAACTCAAACACAAACTAATAGATTACAGTCGAAAATCTAAAATATTACGCTGCAATGTTTGCAAATACAAGCTTTATAGCCATATATGGCCGCAATGGCAGCGTACCGAGAAAATAAATGATTTTGCGGCATTGTTTGATGTTACTGGCATGAATTTTTGCTGAAAAGATAAAAAAATATTTCTTGCGAGTTCTTGTTTTTTACGTTTCAAATCTTTTATCATAAATTTGAGCGCGGTCGAAAAATCCTCAATTTTGACTCTGAATGATGCCACATTTGGGAAAGAAATTAAAATTTTAGAATTTTGTTACAGACGTTCTTTGAATAAGGATCATCTGTAAATAAAGATCACAGGTCTGTATACGGACCAGTTATCATACAAAAAATGCAGTGAATTTGAATTCTTGAATAACTACACCTTTACTCTTATATGCCACCAGGTCTTTGAATACTGTACACGCTTGGTTGTACCTATAAAATAGAATTGAGTACTGCAGATATATGTATAATTATGTACAGTAAAGGTCGGTTAAGACGTATTAAAGGGTTTGTTTCTTGTTAAAATCTCGTGACGAATAGGATAGGCAGGTCAGGTATTGAGGGGAGGGGCGGAAGGCTCTTGAAACTTGAAAGTGTGGAGAAAGGTAAAATAATGAGAAAGTGGATATCCCGTTCTTATTTTCTAATAAAAAGTCTGGGTCTGGGGGCGAAATTAGGATCGGTCTGGTAACCAGAGACAAACAATTGTTTCTACGCCTTAACGACCAGTCGAATATCATGACCCACTCGATATTTTGACCGTCCCTTTAGAGAACCAAAATTACGACCCGAAACTAAAACAAATGTGTACAAGTCCCACACGTTACATTATCACGCAGTACAGAATTGTTTGTTTGTTTATTTGTTTGTGTTTTACGCCCCTTTTTAACTGTCAGAGTCATATGAGGCGGATAGCTCATCTAACTATCGTTCCTGTGAAAGACCAGTACTAGACTCCTATCCTCCATAAGCAACTGCCATCTTTCTTACATTAAGAGACATTGTCGGTACAGCTGGACTCGAACCCATATAGCCTATCAGTGAGAGGTTACAGATATTTGAAGTCAGCTACCTTAACCACTCGACCACGGAAGCGGATGCAGTACGGAATGAAACATACAGCTAAGAAAAGGATACATCGAAAAAAGTCCCTCCTCCCCAAAATACTATAGCTATCTTCCCAAAATCCATCGCACACATATGATTAGAAGACGAAACACGTATGGTTTCCATGAGGGCACTGCCCTGAAACAGTCTGTAGCAAAGCAATACATGTACAAGTTAGCTTATTTTTGACATGCAGTTTGTTACAAAATTAATAAACTGCCAGATTTCTCTTCCATGTCATGTGATGTATGGCCATGAAGTTTGTTTTTGTTGTCTGACTATTGGTGATCATATATCTAGTCTCATAAGTCCGTCTAGAAACGAAAACAACTTTAAAAATCAATCCGAACTGTTATGTAATGTTTGACAGTGATAATCATTTATTTCATATGTTGTTTAACGGTCCATTCGACAGCTATAGTAATTTCAGAGCCGCCCCAGAGAGGCCTGGGAGAGGAGATATTCAAGAGAACCGGACATTTCGTTGGCTTATTTACACGTACATCCCCGTAACTCTTTTTTTTGGCGATATTGTGATTTTAGTATACATGTACATGTAATTCTTTTCGTCTCGATGAGCTCATTACAATGAACATACTCACCTGCTTCTAGGTCTTCCCTAAACCGGGCTAATCCAAATAACACAAACCAGTAATTCGCATATCTGCGTCAACATTTAAAACTTCATAAGCCATTTTCTCAAATTGGAAAAAAATAAACTTTTCGAATGATTTCTCCTGGTTCTGTATCGTGCCCGGTGCAAAGCACCGATACAGGCTTCACTTTTCTAAAGACAGTATTTGACCCCGTAGTTGGGGTGGGGACTCTGAAAAACGTCGCTAGGCGGAGCCGAAATTCGAACCCACGACCTTTCATTTAGCAGTCCAGTAGTTACCACTAGACCATATATCATACCCAGTGTCAGATGACCAACGTTTCATATTGAATGACAAGTATCAAGCGTTATACCTTTGATTTTATTCAATAATCTAATATCAACATAAGACAAGGGAGTTAACTATTGAGATATTTGTATTATATTTTAAAACCGGGTCATCTTATCACGTGAATTTAATTTTTATTGTATTGAAATTGTTTACCTCGCCTCCAGGACAAACCCAAATAAACGTGGGTAAACAAATTTTTAATAACAATATATCCTTTGGAGTGGTATTCACAAAAACATGATTTTTTCTTGACCTATTCATGAACAGTTCATGAATTCGAGTATGAATTACTATCTGACCTAGTAAATGCCGTTTTATATACAGTATACATGTATAGCTACCGGTATGTCGATTATCTAACCTTGATCTTCGATTTTAGTCTACATTCAGAATAAGACCAACGAAGCGTGCATATTGTTCAATGATCAATAGCATGAGCGAGAGACTTGCATCGGATTTCCAGTGTATAGAAATCTGTAACTGTGTATGTTAAATACACACAGTAATTTGTGTATGCTATAGTTAGGTAGATATACGGTGATGTAAAGTATATCGGTGGTTCAACGAAGCGTCTATCAGTTATTTATATATATATAAACACCTTTACGTTTTATGGTATTTTGAAATACATGTCTATCCCAAATGTTGTCTAAAGTGTGACGTTATGGATTATGTCAAGAGTTATTAAGTTGAATTGATACTGATTTATATAATCTGTCTGGATAATTATGGGATGTGTTTCAAGCACAGAGAAGAAAGAACGGTTTCGTCGTAAGTAAATAAGCTTTATTTCTTTCTTTGTCGATTTATGTGAGTACTAGTAATGCGAGTACAAACAACTATTGATCAAGAAAAATTCATGTATCATGAATTTCATTCGAAGAGGTGGGGGGGGGGGGGTACCCGGGTATTATTTAAGCTATAACCACTGGCTGGGACTCGACTACTTCAGATTATGTAGATTCACTGCCACATCAGCCTTTAGCCGTCTTATAGATAGATTTATTTCGACATAGGTCATACATAATGGTTTACATTAGAAATAAAAACAAGATGCATTTAGCAAAATATCTAAAACTATTTCTTTTTTCAAATCACAGGTATTTTAACTTCCCTTCTTTACTTGGAAGGAGAAAAGATAACATACCTGTAACACACTTTTATATAATTCAATGTTATACTGACATATACTGTCGATTTTATTATACGACTCTCTCTGTAACTTGATATAAGAATGCTTCCGAATACCAAGGATTACACAAAAAGAGCCGGCTCTTATTCCCATTACACGGTCCTTGCATAATGTATTTAACATCTTTAACTTTAAACATCACATAAATGCATACATACTCGTATATCAGTATTAATAAATGAAATATCACAGTAACGGCTTAGCTGAAAGACATGCTGAATCTATTCCTTAAATGATTAATAATCTGATATTTACATAATCCCTCTCATGAAGTCTCATTAATTTCAAATAATCTCATTTTAGATGTACATTTTTCTTACAGCTGTACCTGTATTATAATTATGATGTTACATGCAGGTTCAGAGCTTTTTTGCCTAATTCTATAGCCGAAATCCGGTCATATTCCCAATGGAAAATTTCTTTTTTCCAATTCACAGACAAAAATTCACCATTGAAAAATTAAAAGAAAAACCCACTAAAATCTTCAAAAACAAAAGTTATTTCATTGCAATAGACTTTTAATGATTGCAAGTACCTATCATGGACAGTGATTGTTTGTGTTCATTCAAACATTTCAAAATTGCAGTCACGCATATTATCCAAGTTATTAACACCGCTGAAATGCCCAATCCCAAAGGTATGGGTCATGTTCCCAAAATACGAAAAAACCCTGTGGTGTATGGCCTTACATGCTTTTTTGTTGCCCTGGGTTACTGACATCTCCGGCTCTTGTCCACGTTTGGTGTTTCTTCTTATACCTACGTTTGGATAGGATTTGACCAAATTGATGCTTCCTTCCTATCTCTGTTTCATGTTGTAGCAATCGTTTTTTCCTCAGCCTCAGTAAGACAACAGATCACTTTGCTGAGATACTGCCTCTTCATACCCGTGGTCCGGGTGGTTAGTGTCATGGACTTCTAACCCGTTTCGAATCTCGATCATGGCTTGTCATATTCTATGAAAGTTTGACACATATGTAGAAGAGTGGCCGACTCCTGCTAGTACATGTTAGACTACTGTTCAGTAAAACTGGTTAGGTGAACCTGTCGCAGTATATCACTGAGATATCGTTGACAAACCACGTCAAAACAACCCACAGAAATAAAAGATAACCCTACATTGAGATAATACGGTCTCATTGTTTCTTTTTCTCAGGATTGTCTCACACATATACCGTCTAATTTGTCTGACGCATCAAAATTGGCCTCACTTGATCTCTGTTAAGCCTTACAGGTTTTAGTTTAAAAGCTCCTCATTCTGTCTCAGATCTCTTCTGGAACCTACTAGCTTGTGGTTATTGCTTGATTTTACTATTACTTTGCTTTCTCTTTGGCCTCTCCAGTTCCCATGTGTCTGTCTTGAGAGTTTATATATTTGATGATCCTAAGGGTTTCCTCTCCTTTTTTATGCCTGCTCTAGGTTTTTTAAATTTGGTCTTTAGTCTGAGCAGAGACGTATAATACAACTATACGTCTCTGGTCTGAGTTTTTTCTCTCTGTTCACTGCCCCAGGATCTCACCTCTCCTGGACACCACTAACCACACTTTTCTCTGTATTAACGTTTGCATTGGTTTAGTTTGTTGCCTCTTCTTGTTCTGTCTTAGTTGAACACCTGACCACTTGGCATTTTTTGTCCATGCCTTTGTTTTTGTTATTCATGTTACTATCTGTCTGTACGTCTATTGTACATGTATTTTGCCTCTACTTATCACATCACTGTCCCAATGCTAGGCTTTCTCATGTCTGTGCTGCACGTATAAATTTGGCTTTTCTTTGTACCTATTTCAGGTTTTGATCAGTCCATTCGTCTACCTATGGTTTTGAAATCTCTCTTTTGTCGCTGATCTCCATTTTCCTGTTCTGTCATAGTTATTTTGTCTCTATTATCTTTGTTGCAAGTTTCGACTTCCACTTGTCGCTGTCGTAGGCTTTTACTTCTACATGTCTCAGCGATACGTTCCTTGTATCTTCTTACAATATACATGTATTTAAGGTTTTGGTCTCTCTTTGTGTCTACCTTATCCATGGTAATCTACTCCATGGTTTGGCTTCTCTTGTCCCCTTTTCTAGTGTTAATATCCCCAAGGTTATGTCTACCTTAGCTTTTGTTCATTCCTCTTTCATGATACAGTTCAGCAATTATAATGATATGACACTGACTCGTAAAAACATTTTCATGATTGATGTAGAAAACGCAATTCTTTGGTCATCATCAAAATGCATGACGAGTGACGGCCTAGTGTAGTTGAACAAAAGTTCAACCTACAAAAATGTAATTAGTGAGTTTCATTTTACAGTTTTTCATATACTATTATGCTGTCTTAAAAAGTTAAGTACATGTCATAAAATCTGTTATTGTTGTTTATGACTTTTGTTTTTTAGCCAAATCCAAACCATGTCGATCTGGATACATGCTTTACAGTGATGGATTCACAAAATGGACCAAAGTGTTTGCCATATTATTTGAGGATTCCATGCTAGCATGGTTCAAGAAACCAAAGGAAAGACATCCAATATGTCATGTTACACTTACGGTACGTCTGTGATGTTTAAAACATTCTTAGTTTAAGGGGTATAGATGTTAGTGTTGCAGTGATCATGGTTGTAAATTGTTATCCACCTGTGAATTATGTGGGGTAGCTTGACAGTAGCTTGCGGATAGAACGAAGTTAGGATAACTTTCTGACAAAATATAAATGAAATAATGTTGAAAATGGCATTAAATCCAATGAAGAAATAAATAGAGTAATCAGAAAACACCTATTCCCTTGTTACTAGCAAAATACCACGCATTTCAAACTTACTATCGAACCTCTTATTTCTGGTATATAGTTGAAGGTCGCATGCATAGCGTTTTAGTATCCAAAGTGCTTATGTTACACTTATCAAAACTCTATTTTAAAATTTCTCTCAAAACACTTAGTTCAAAGTTCCTAGACACTTTCCAAATATACAATCACAGCATTAAGTATATCTAATCAATCACAGACTATTTGTTTAGAAGTTACTTCCAAAGCACTTCCGTCTAAGTGACTGTATAAACTTTTATTTAAGTGTCCTGTAGTGAAGTTATTATTATTTGCTTTGAAGACATTGATTTGGTACAAATGGTTCATCAGTTCGTGGAGTTTGTAATCTGAAGTCATGATGCTCATTGCACAGCGTGTATTAGTTATCATTCATATTTTGAATTTGATGCAATACATATCACAAGCGATGCAAAGCGGGGTGCATTGGTATGTTGCATAGAGAATTTGATATCCGAATGATAACAAAAAGTTTGTCCTAATTTCTGTACCTACAGAAAAAGTAAGTGACTTGTTAAATTTTCCTCAACTACCAGGTTATGGCACTTATTATGTGATATGCGTATTTAGATTATTACAAAACTATACTACCAATTTAATAATGTTGCATTCTTAAATTCTAGTTAGAAATAATGATACTACATGAATTGTATGCTCATACATAATGCTTATTAATAAGGAAACTAAGTCTTCATATTTTGTCACTGTAGCCAAAATGTGTCCTATAGCTACCTGCATGAAATTCATTTACTTGACGGAGTTGGCTGTAGAATATTTTATTATTTGATCACCTGTACCTGTAGATCGTGTTATTTATCTGTCATTGTGGTTAGATGTTTGACAAGGTGTACACCCTTCATAGCAAATAAACAGTTTCAGTTATGATATTAAAATATTTGTGTTTTCATGAACCAAAAAGTTAAAATGACCAAAGTAATCAGATATATGTCACTTAACACTGGTACAACAAAATATTTGACATAGACTTTGTACTCTGAGTCATTGACTGTCATTTATATATAAACAAATTTTTATGTACCCATATTGAAACTGATGTCAACTTTTTTTATCTGTGTTGCACATATTTAGATAGCTTTACAATTAAACTGTTAAACCATGTCACTTAAGGACCACATGTCCATATCAAGACATTCTGATTATAACAACTGCTCTGAATTTAATAATTTTGTTTTGGAACCCTCCTCTGTGGTCGAGTGGTTAAGGTGGCTGACTTCAAATTACTGTAACCTCTCATTATTAGAGGGTTGTGGGTTCGAGCCCCTGGTGACTACCAACCATGTCTCTTTATGTGAGAAAGTAGACAGTTGCTTACAGAGGATATTGGAGTCTAGTACTGGTTCTTCCCAGGAATGAAGGTGAACTGTCATCCTTATATGACTCTGACTGTTGAAAAGGGGCATAAAACTCGAATAAACAAACTAACAAACATTTTTTTGGATAGATTATAATTTTTTTACAAATTCTTTCTGTATTTTTAATTGACAATGAAACCATCTCAATATTTAAGCCACTTTACTCAGTTTCCAGTGGTGGTCTTTAGATATTTATTTATCTATTGTTTAACGGCCCATTCAACAGTAATGGTTATTTCAGGGCCGCCCTGGAGACAGGGGAGATAAGATACAGGAGAACTGGGCATTTATAATGTCCCTTCTTTTTTCGAATAACCCGGTAGTTTTTCCTGGTTCTTTTTCAAGCAGGCCTCGGCAGAATCAAAGCCATATTACCATGGTCGTATGACCATGGCCTACCATGGCCGACCATGTTTTGTTAAATGGCACCACAGTCGACCATGGCCGACCATCGTAATCGACCATGGTAATCGACCATGGCTGACCATCGTAATCGACCATGGCCATGCAGTTACCATGTTCGACTGTTGTGCCATTTAACAAAAAATTGTTGATAATTGCGGGCTGTGCTCAACAACTGTGATCATTTGATAGGGAATATATTCGACCAATGCTCCTGATCTTATCCCAACACAGTATTTGATAGCCAAACATGATATGAGATGGTCAACTATCAACTACTGTGGTTAACATCATTTCGCCTGGGAGGTGCCTTACCCTTTTACATGCCTTACCCTTTTTCCTGTGATTTGCTGGACACTGTGAGTTAACTTGTCTCGGTAGTTTGGATGGGGACACTGAAAAAGCATCTCTGAGAAATTCCAAAGGCAGAGCCGAGAATTGAGCCCATGACCTTTTGTTTAGTAGTCCAGTGCGACAAATTGCAACATTTTTATGAGTATGGGAAAACATAAATTTGAAACTAGACCTAGACTAGATAGGGTGTCGTGTTCTAATTGAAATGGAATTTGTGAATCTCATCTGTGAAGAGTTATTCTCATGTCTCCTGAGTCCTAATAGGTCAAGCTGAAGGGATTGTGTATTAATTTGAGGCCTTAAATGACCACACAGCTCAAAATGCATTTACAATATGCTTGTACAGTCAAACCTGTGCACAAAGGCCACCCTTGAGAAAGGAATGATGCAGCCTTTATTGACAGGTAGCCTTTGATCAGGGGTCATTTTGTTCTTAACTATCTTTGATAGTTTTCGAAGATTGGCCTTCATTCACAAGGTGGCTTTATCCGGAAGTGGTCACTCACATAGGTTTGACTGTATATACATATATAGAAGGTATAATGTACACATACTGGTCAATTTACCAGACAACTGTCATTGAGAATGTTATTTTTAATTGCTCAATCTAGTCGTAAAATCGATGTTATTTAAAGTGTGTAAGTTTCAACTAAGCTAATTTAGACTTGAATATTTTATGAACTAAGTTCATTGACTGAACATTCGTCCAACTGTTTGATTTGAAGGTTAATTTCTCAATCAGTGAAAAATACATTATTAAGGTTTGTATGTACCGGTAATTGATGGTTATTTTCAAACTGACATGCGCATGAAAATTCACAAAATTATGCTGGTGCGACACTGCCTTAATCAGTTGTATAGACATATATAGAGAGCTAGAGAATTAGCATCATTTCAGGTAAAAAATAAGTTAGTTGTAGAATACAGTACATTCTCTCCAGAGCGGCCCTCTGTAGAGCAACAACCTCTCTATAACAACACCTTCAAAATTTCCCTAAGCTGATATTTACTATAAATTTAACCTCTGTAGAGTAACAACCTCTAAACAATGGCCAATATTTGGGCTCCCACAGGGTGTTGCTCTACAGAGGTTGTTACCGTTGTAGAATATTAGATATTCTCGAAAGAAGTTACCATAGAGACCCATTTCATAAAGTCATCTCCAAAATATTTTGGTTTGCAATTAAACAGGACCATGCAACTCTTGCAAAAAATCAATTTTTTTACATATCATTTCAACAATTTTGTTTTCTCTCTTTTCTCCAGTTTTTCATTTTCAGAACAAAAATATAATGATAAAGAAACAAAATATTGGTTACCAAGCTTTATGAGTAACCTACTTAAAGTTTGGGCTACATTACAGAAAACCAACATCTAGTTAAGGATGGCCTGCCTATATTGTTCTTTTCAAAGAAAGTGAAGTTTATAGTAGCACAAATATTTTGTTAAAAGCATTGTATGGCCCTTCTGATGTAAAGCTATATTTAAAATCATTAAAGCTGGAAGTTGCCAAATGACTCTGTCAGTCGGTGCATTGTAAAACCGCCAGATAAAAATTCAGTTGAACTTTGAAATAAAACATACAACTTTATATGGTATATATCGGTCCACATATTTTATAAGCTATTGACCTGTGTAGAAAAAACATTCAAGTTTACCTACCTTAGTTAGACTTGAATATTTTCTACAGATCAATGAAGTTTCATAGTTACGGTATTTATTTCTTAAAGCACAATTTTAATCTTTCATCTTTTTTCATCTTAATATATACAGTAAAACATGTGAATAAGACCACCCTTGGGAAAGAGTTAATGTGGCTTTATTGACAGGTGGCCCTTATTCAAATGTCATTTTGGTCTAAATGATTTATGACAATTTTTTAAATTAATGACCTTTAATCACAGGGTGGCCTTTATTTAGAGGTTTTGTTTACTGTTACACAGGTTTGACTGTTTATCATTAGGACATGCCAAATTGTGAATATTTACTATGTAATTCAGTGTATAGATATATACAATTTTCGTGCATTATTTAATGCTTACTTTTAGGCTTTTATATTTAATATAGTAATACATGTATAATAATTTCTTTCATCCTGGTTAATTCATTTTACCCAAGGACTCATATACATTGTTACATACACATAAATGATATAAGTCCTTATTTTAGTAAAAGCTTAATTTTACCCTAAGGCTTAAACAGTTGTTTGTTTCTGGTGACATGCTCATTTAAAAAAAGGGTCGGTAGGTTGCTGCCCTTTTTTGCTCTTGAATTTTTGTGTGTAAAACGGTAAAAAAAGTGATTAAGTGCCATGGGTTTTCAATTCTTCAGGCTAATAAAAATCTGGGGCTGTTGGGAAAAATACGGTAGGTAATGATTAACCAGAATAAAAAGTATTTTGTGCCAAATATAATTATTCGCTTTAAGTTTGACCCCAAGTACAAAATTGTGCTTACTAATTTCTAAAATTATGTTTTAATTTTACCGAAACAAAAAGAAGAAATAAGACCCTAGAAATTGTATTTTCCCACCATATTTCAAAGTGATTTTTCTCTGAATACCCAACTGATAGCTTTTCTATCATTTTGTCTGATTTTTATAATCAGTAAAGTCAGTCAGTCAGAAAATCTAACTGCCTGAAGGAACATGAAAAATACCTGAGATCAAATTGATTAGGCTTTGCATTTAAATATTCATATTTTGTATACTTGTTGTATACTTGCTATCCTAAATATCAATAGTTTGGCCTTTGAGTATCAATGGATCAATATTAAACGCTGGTCTATCCAAAGCTTCGTTATTTTTAACTTTGAAATTAATAAAATATTCATGTTCATGTATAAATTTCAAGAACACACTTCTAAATTGATATTATCTTTAAGCCAACATGTTACATTTATTCTCTTAAGAAAGAGATTCAATGGTTGTTTCACATTCAATTATATAGATTGTTTTTTTTAATCCAGTCCAAGCTATGCTTGAAATATTATTCACTTCTTGTCCTTGTAATATTATAGGTCTGT
Source organism: Lutraria lutraria (assembly GCA_964023205.1). Lineage (NCBI taxonomy): Eukaryota > Metazoa > Mollusca > Bivalvia > Venerida > Mactridae > Lutraria > Lutraria lutraria. Next base: position 13,509,218 of record OZ026834.1, on the reverse strand, counting down.
TAAAAAAATAAGAGCATAAAGAAACATTTTGGTGAGTATACCTCAGAAAAGTGCAAGCCTATAAATATAATTATGTTACAGTTTGCAGTGGCTTAGTCAGAAATACCCCCAAAACTTACACATGCATGCTATCAATTTGAAAAGTGCTAAAATGAATATGCATGGCCATAAAGTTCGATCTAATTTTTAAAATTCCATCCTTTTTGTTTGTATGTTGTAACATTCATTCAAAGATGTGAAATCTGGTTTGTTCTCTATTAAAATTGATGCTTATAATTATTATTAATACTTAAAGACTTCCTGCTAGAAAATCTGAGTCTGGTTGGATTGACTAGACTCGATCATTTCATTCAGTGTGTATAAGTTACAGTGATAATGGCATACTATTAACATTCTAACAGCAGACAGATTGTGATAAGAGGAACTATTTACTGACAATGAAACTTGAATTGATGGTTTAAATATGAAATGAAATTGTAATAAAGATATCTATTGATATGTTAACATGTTGGTAAGAAATTAATGTTAACATTTGGTAAATAAATCTATGATTTGTTGAAGTTTTGATTATTGCTGACGTCTGGGTCTCTTAATACTATGATATAACATTTATAATTCCAAGCATTCTTTTATTATAATAATCCTTATTCTCTAATGTTGATATTTCAGAATGTCTGTCATATGTTGGCAATTGGACCAGTTTGTAAGAAGATACCAAATTGCCCCAAGAAAATTCCCAATAAGACCAGTTTCAGTTATATGATAGCATTTCCACAGTGGGTACAGCCCGGGTCTACGGGAGCCAATCTATCAAGTCCTGTCTGCTTCTTCATCTGTCCAAATGGCAATGCTATGGGGTATGTATTATACTAAGGTTATATTGTTAAACAAGTTATATGATATGCAAGATGTTGTATAATTCAAGTGAATAGCAACGATAATTCTTCTTCTTCATTAAAAGCATAAAAGTTACAAATAAAAGAACTATTTATCTGTTGTTTAATGTACAGCACATTCAACAGCTATGGTCATTTCAGAGCCGCCTCAGAGAGAGTCTCAGGCGAGATAAGATACAGGAGAACCAGTTTAATAACATGTCCCTCTCTTCGAATAGTTCTCCTAGTTCTTTATCGTTCAAGGTGTATAATTAAGCACCAATCCACACCTTGCCTTTATTTCTGGATTTTCTGGATATCATACTTGGCTCGATAGTTTGGATGAGGACACTGTAAAGTGACCCTGAGAAATTTGAAAGGCTGGGGGCTGAGAACAGAGAATCAAACCCACAACCTTTCATTTAGTAGTCCAATGTGTTACCACTCGACCACTGATCATACCTATGAAAAGAAACATAGTGCTGTAGCCTGTATGTTTCAAACCTTCAGATTGTATAAATGCATGAAATATTCATTAGCTGTCTTGTGTCTATAATCTGACATATCAGTGTGGCTCGCTGTTTTCCATTGTTTTGTACCATTATGAGTATGACTATGTGTCTATTTGTCTTATTTCAGAGAATGGATGACTGCTATATCTAAAACAGTAAGTGAAATACACCTCTTTCTTGATATGCTAATAATATTTGTATGTGCTACAAATGGGACTATTCTATTTAAAATGTTTGACAAGTATTGTTCCATAAAAAAGTCAATAATCTTTTTTAATTTAGATAATTAACAATAGAAACCGTCAAACCTGTGTTTGTGGCAGCCTCTGAATAAAGACCACATTGTGAATAACAGCTATTCTTTTTAAAACAATCACTGATTATCTAGAACAAAATTACCTCTGTCAATTACCTCACATTTCAATAATTTAAAGGCTACACTTCGTCTTAGTTGTCAAGTTTGATTGTATCAGTGACGTATAATACACATCTGATTGTATTATATGATAAGTTTACTTTAATTCTAATTACAGTTGCCTCCACCACCGGCCCCAGATGGCATAAGTGCAGCATACCCACCATCAGCACCCCCACCACCATATGGCCAACAAGGTCAGCCTACCCCGGCGTATGGTCAACAAGGGTATGGTCAGCCTACCCCGGCGTATGGTCAGCCTCCACCACCTGCAAGTTATCCTCAACCTCAGCAAAAGGTCATTGTACAAAATGGACGTAAAAGGAGTGGAAGTAATGACTTTTCTAAAGGTCAGTTTTTAGTTGTTGAGTTGTTGTTTTTTCACTTGGCTTTATCATAAAAAATTTTCCAGGACTAGTGATTTCTAGACCATAACAACTCTACTATGGAGACCTTTATTAATCAAATGAGGTTTGTTCTGAATATTTGATTAGTTGTGCACTAGACTGCTAACATACGTAGAGGTTTAATGTTTAACTAAGATGCTGTGTTCAGAATGCGAGAACCAAAAAGTCCAATAATGTGCTGAAAGCCAGAATCATCGGAAAAATTATTTATTAATTTGTATTAATTAATGCTTTACAGTCAAACATGTAAAAAAAGGCCACCCTTAGAAAAGACATTATATGGCCTTTATTGACAAGTGGCTTTTATTTGAAGGTCTTTTTGTTCTAAATTGTCTGAATGACCTTTTTCAAAGAATGACCTTAATTCACAGGGTGGCCTCTATTTGGAGGTGGCCACTAACACAGGTTTGACTGTATTGTGCATATTATCCTTAGTGTTTGATTGTGAAAACAATGAAATAATCCCATAATGCAACATGATTGATTATAGAGGCATGAAATAATTGGCAGGAAATATTCTGACATATGTACACAACTTTATGTTTAAGGCTCTCCAGAAATGGAGGAAATAAAGTTATCTGTCAGTTCCCATGATGTATTGCAACATAAATTGACAATTGGTATTTTATTGAAGATGGTAAATAAGGATGCATAAAATTATATCTTAATTAAGAACACAGCTGTACAAGTGTTGTTTGATTTGAATTTATAATACAAAAAATGATTTAAGCATTCCCTGCAATTGCTTCTTTATGGTACACCCAAACCCATGTCTGCAGGAAAAGCCAAACATTTAGTCAGGTATGGTGTTTGCAGATCACTCATGGTTTAATTGGAAACAAACAATTTTTCAGCTTGATTTATTCACTTATCGTTTCTATGAGTTTTGTATGTCTTCAAACATTCTCTCAAAATCCTCAACTTACTCACAGATCGAGGGTTCAACGCAACAGTGTTGTAACTCATATTGAAATAAGAACAAGTTACGACACTGTTGCGCTGAGCCCTCGAGATGTCAGATGGTATAACATCACACAATATTGAAATCGGCTTATCCTTACATTGTAGCTATAATCTTGCTAATGTGGGGAATAAAGTTTGAACATTCCTAAGTTGTTAATGATTTATGAGGAGTATTTGATAGTGCATATTTCAATGGACTGAATAAAAAACATTTAATCACTAAATCATACACACCTTTAAGGAATATCTGCTTTGTAACAGATAGTAATACATTTTTACATTGAACCAGGAATGCGAGGCATGTGACTAAGACCCAGCAGTCCTGTATATTCCACAGTAGGGAGTCCAAAAAAACTGACAGGGTCATTGATAGACTAGCTTCTAATTACATAATAAGTCACTATATGGCTAATATATAGCTACTGTATAGATACTTAAATTGATTCAATGCTTAATTAATGATATAAATTTTTTTTTAAGTATGTTCATATTAAATGCAAAATATTAATAATAATTTTAAGACAGCTCATTTAATATGATTAAAGAAATTTATTACTCAAATAAATACTCAATGCTTCAAACACATTAGCAATAATATGTATCTCACACCAATTAGTTAGGTCTGGATGATTTTGATAAATTAAACGTCAATTTTGTGAATTTAATACAAACGTATCCTAACACCTTTTATACCTGTTAAATATTTCTAACCAATATATTTTCTCAAGCAGTACCTGAATAAACATAGTTTCATTGCAAGTTATTTTAAAGATTAAAATAGTTATCTTGTAAAAAATAATTTAATAAATAGAATGGTTTGATTAAGAAATAGAAGAAGCATTCAGTTGCATTTTCATGTATAAACTGTTCTTACATAATCTGGTAATTAAAGGACAACATTCATTAATTACATAAAAAGCTTATAAAAATAACAGGAAGTTATCCATAAACTAATTATCACTAAAAATCAATAAAATTTATGACCCTCTTTTATGACTAGGTGTCAAGTCTACAGACACTTAGCTGACCGTGAAAAGACAGGATTAATCCCATTAGGGGCAATAAAACAATTAAGAGATTAGACCTCATGTGGATTTTTGGGGGCGGGGGGGGGGGGGGGGGGGTCACTTATATAGTAGCTGTTCAATGTCTTTAAATGTGAACTATAATAAGCATACACATTGAAAGAATCAAAGCATGTCTCTGTATTTTCATACTTTAAGAACTATTCATGAAGAATGCACAAATTGTTCAAGAAAATTTCATGTTTCAATGAATTCAAAATTTCCTTTCAAAGGGTACTTATAACCTAGCTGTAGTTTCGAAATTATCAGATATGATAGCATTGAAGTTACATGCATGCATATGCCAGAAATTTGCAAGATATTGTTCGGTCTGTCATGTCAAATTAATGTAGCTTTTCTTAAAATACAATGGAGTTTAAAGCTGTTTATAACATTTTACAATCCCTTTGGTATTCATTAAAATTTTTGTAACTTTCTCTTTATGTTTTGATTCAACTGAAAATGAAATGTTTGTTCATTATAGGTCTTCTGGTTGGTGCAGCATTAGGGTACGGATATGGCCACCCCTGGGGCTGGGGGTGGGGCTGGGGTTGGGGCTATCATCCATGTTATGGTTGGGGATATGGTGGTGATTATGATATGGATGTCGACGTCGACGTTGATGTAAATGTTGATGTGGATGTGGACATGAACTCTCCTGATGATATGGGATCAGTAAATGATTTTGGTGGAAGTGATTTTGCTGACTACGGTGATGCTGGTGGTGAAGGAGCCGGAGAAGGAGACTTTGGATTTAATGAAGGGGGCGGAGACTACGGAGGCGGAGACTATGGAGGCGGAGATTATGGGGGTGGAGATGCTGGAGGAGGGGGAAGTGCTTGTGGAGGTGGTGGCTCAGCTTGTGGGGGAGGTGATGGAGGCGGAGGAGGAGGTGGTTGTGGAGGTGGAGGAGGAGGAGGTTGTGGGGGAGGTGGAGGCTGTGGCGGTGGATGTGGTGGTGGCTGTGGGGGATAATTTTTCACTCTGCTTTCTTGTTCGTTTTGCAATTAAGTGCTTTACATGTTCAATGACAGATATTGTAACTGTTTATTATTGACACTTACATAAACACTCACTATTTAAGTATGTACAGTGTTTTATCATCATGATTTTTAATACCAACTATCAGAGATTTATACAGTCTAGTTCAAAAAAAAATTTGAAGCCTGTTGTTCATGATGTGAAACCCAGTCTGGTCTTTTTGATATTATTATTAAACACTGTAAATTTATTTTATGGATCATATAGTTCTGATGTATACATACATTTAATATTGTTCTATGTGAAATCAAGGACTAATATATACACATGTGTTAAGTCCTTGGTGACATGAATGTTGAAAACCATGATACAATTCATTATTTGATATTCTCTTTAATCATACGAAGCCATATCTAATCATAATAATACAATTAACCTGAGGATAAATAGAAATTCTGACGAAGTGCCACCTTGTCAATATTTGATGTACTCCAATCAATTAAGTAAAATCAATATACATTTTTTCCTGCCTTTTGGTGAAATGAACTTTAAGGGAGCTTGTTCATTCTAGATGTTATAAGGAAAATTTACTGTATGATTCTTTGTACTAATAAATCAGGCTGTAGGAACTGGGGGAGGGGTGGGGACCAGGGACTAGGCTTTAATGGCCATTAAAAGGGGCTATAATTAATCTCCCCCTCTGTTGTCGGACAATATCTTTAAAGCAGAGACGTATATATACAATTATATGTCTCTGCTAAAAGTAACCTCCCAGTCAGAAATTGCTTCCTACTACCCTGTAAATAGAGTGTATCTGTTAGCTTATATGATCATATTACATCATAGAGAAACGTGTGTTTTTGTAGTAATTGAATTTTGACACGGTTCACTAAATATATTGCTCAAGTCGTTATGACATTCATGGAAATTTCATCTTACAAAATCTTTGATTAAATTCTTTGTTGTTTAAGAATTAGACTATCTGATACTTGAAGCAATTAAACTTAAAAGTAATAAAAAAAGATCTATGAAACCATAGTTCAATATTACCGAATCATGTTATCATATAGTTACACTTTCACACATTACTGTTTATTAATAAGGACTATAAATGCATTTTTTGGTTACCTGACTTGTTTACTAAGCCGACATATATTGTCAATGATTACATAGTAGTTAATTATGACACCAGTGAATTTATTATAAATTTTTATCTGAAGTTTTCACTATTTGGAGAAATGAACGAAATATTGCTAGAATTTAGTATGAAATTAATCTCAGTATATACAAACATTGAATTACATTAATTTTATTGTATATATCTATGTTTCTTATGTACAATATGTGTATTTTCTGTCCTCTTTGTATTCAAAAAGTTTCTGATGTTATCATTATACACATAATGTATTCCCAGTCTTGTATAAAGATTTAAGGGACTTGACTCCATGGCAGTGGCTAAAAATGTTTTGATTCTTTTTGGTTACATGCTCATTAAAAATAGGGCATGAAAAAACTTTTTTTGGCTATTGAAAGCATAATATATGTGGAAAGGTGAAAAAAGTGAGCATGTTGATGTATTGTTCTTCGGACTTAATGTAAAATTTTGGGTCGTAGTGGAAAATTAGGGTTAGTCAAGTAATCAGAAATGACAATTCTTTTTTATGCCTTTCTTTAAAATTTCCAACCAATTTTGTTTAAATTTTTTTTAAAGGCAGACTTAGTGAGATCTTATTTTCTTTTCACATTGAAGTTAATTTTTCAGAAGGGAAGTAACTCTAGAATCAACTTCTATAACAAATTCTTGATGCCAGTCTGGAGTTTCGTCCCTTTGAATAGCTGTTCTTTGTATGTACAAATGTATTGTACTATAAGCTGATTTGTATCATGTTTAATGCATTGTACATATTTTTTTTAACAAACATATTTCTTATACTGTCTGTTAGTGATACTTTTTCTACAATGTGTATGTGCATATGTTTACTCTCATGTGATACATCAGGGATGCTATAGCATCCCTGGATACATGTACTTAGAGGGAGGTACACGCTACAAGTGTATAACGGACTCTACACTTAATGTTATATATATATATATATATATATACCTCCATTGTGATAATAAAACAAACATAAATCTATCATAATGAGTTCGTTTTTCTTTGGCAATTCAATTTTCCCTTTGAAAGGAATGTTTATCATCCTCAGTATTCCCTTTGAATTTGAATCATTCTCTTTTGTCTGTCTTAAATCTGAATCATTCTCTATTGTCTGTCTTAAATCTGAATCATTCTCTATTGTCTGTCTTAAATCTGAATCATTCTCTACTGTCTGTCTTAAGTCTGAATCATTCTCTTTTGTCTGTCTTAAATCTGAATCATTCTCTGTTGTCTGTCTTAAATCTGAATCATTCTCTATTGTCTGTCTTAAATCTGAATCATTCTCTATTGTCTGTCTTAAATCTGAATCATTCTCTACTGTCTGTCTTAAATCTGAATCATTCTCTACTGTCTGTCTTAAATCTGAATCATTCTCTGTTGTCTGTCTTAAATCTGAATCATTCTCTATTGTCTGTCTTAAATCTGAATCATTCTCTGTTGTCTGTCTTAAATCTGAATCATTCTCTATTGTCTGTCTTAAATCTGAATCATTCTCTATTGTCTGTCTTAAATCTGAATCATTCTCTACTGTCTGTCTTAAATCTGAATCATTCTCTATTGTCTGTCTTAAATCTGAATCATTCTCTATTGTCTGTCTTAAATCTGAATCATTCTCTATTGTCTGTCTTAAATCTGAATCATTCTCTATTGTCTGTCTTAAATCTGAATCATTCTCTGTTGTCTGTCTTAAATCTGAATCATTCTCTGTTGTCTGTCTTAAATCTGAACCATTCTCTATTGTCTGTTTTAAATCTGAATCATTCTCTATTGTCTTCCTTCAATCTGAATAATTCTCTATTGTCTTCCTTCAATCTGAATAATTCTCTATTGTCTTCCTTCAATTTGAATCATTCCTTTTTTTCTCCCTTAATCAACCAGTCCAATGTCATGACCTTTCTTTGATTGAACCAAAGACCTATCCATACATGTACCCGCCACAAAAGAAGCACATCTGAAGCATATTTGAAGTACAAATGAAGCTTCCCCCTGGAGTATCAAAGAAGTATACTTTTAAAGTCTCCTGCTTCAAGAGAACTTCACTGATAGTGATACAGATAAAATTACATGTATGAAAGTAATGGAGAAGCACATTTAAAGTCCCCGTCCCAATTATGTTAATTAGCGCTTCAGTATGCAAATTAGGTTAAAGCGTATTTGAAGTCCCTAGTCAGAAGCCCCTTTGAAGTACAAACAGAAGCGCGTCTGAAGCACCTCAAAGAAGCGTCATTGAAGCGCCTACTTATTTGAAGTCCCCGCTTGAAATTATGTTCAGACTATGCATCATGCTAAATCATGAAATGCCTGATATGCCATGTCTGCATTCAGAAAAAGTATTCAGATATAATTCAGACATTTCTGAGACAATATTCTAACTTAATATTCCGGTATTGTACATTGAGTTCACTCGTGCAGACTATATTCACAGAAATATTCAGAAGTTTTTCAGACATGCAGAGCCAGTCTTTCATTAAATCATTTAATAATACTTGGAAAACTTAACTTGTAACAATAGCAGTTTGATTACATTATAAGATGGGGATTAATTATATATGTACCTAACTACAACACAGGCAAATTGCAGCCTCTCAAGTGTTTCATCACACCCCATGCACCCACTTGGTTTTATCATAATTGTCTCTTAATAAATATGAAACTGTCATGTTAGGTTTTCTGCAGGTGTAAAAGATTTATCTATACAAGAACTTAATAACCAGTACACTTACCAATGTATTAACATCATAGTTTTAGCAAATGTTCCATTTTCATTATTGGCGCACTTTTTCTGGTTATAACAGTGAATTTATACCATGTGACCTGTGATGTCATCAAACATCATCATTCCTTTAAATATACTGAAGCGCTTATGAAGCCCCTCCTCATAAGAAATAGATAAAATAAATCCATCCCAAAGTCTATGAAGTACTTCTGAAGTCCCCGTGCGCTTCGATGGAGCGGGGAACTTCATCTGAGGCATGATCAAGAAGTATGAAAGAAGTCCCCGGGACTTTAGATGAAACAGGTCGTTAAATTTTGCAGCGTTGATGAAGTACGATTGAAGCAGAGGCTTTAACCAATGTCTCTGCTCCTTTTGTGGCGGAGTATGTATAGGTCTTTGATTGAACCAAGGTCATTGGCATACGTACGAACAGACGGATGAGCAGGGATGACTGTGTGGTGTTTTCCTGTGGCTGTGTAAACAATTTGTGCAATTTTCAAATTAATTTATGCAACTTCGTAAATTTTCCTGCTGGGTTGTTTGGCCCAGAATTTCTTATCGTAATAGAAATACAAATTCAGATCTCACTTTTAAATTCAGTTCGTTTAATATGTTACGTGTACACATGTAATAGCTTTTTGAAATTTGAGAAGTGAAGGTCAATAGATAGTGTACACTGTATTCTTATCACTTCGAAGCTGAGTTACATGTTATGCACCATCCTTCACTAAGTTTTTTATGCAAAATATTAAAGCTGTAAATCTTAATTTTCCAATCGTTCCTGGATTTACTTCAATTACCAAAATATGTATGGATTTATCATTTACGCAATTTACCCGTCCGGCAAAATTAAAACGGTTTGTTTCTTTTTCGAACAGAAGTATAACAGTATTTCAATTTTGATGTTTGTATAACACTTGAACTTCTAGGTAAGACAAAATTGCGAAATGTCGTGGCCTGAATACTAGTATAGCAACAGATACTTCGCATATACCCCAATTTACGGGCATGCTACAAAGTTGGTTTTTCATTTAACAAACAAAGTCCAGTTATAATCAGCACTAGGTTATCTGGAGCATTTAGTATCGATGGCTCCTCGAAATAACGATGTTTTATTGTATATACAAAATGTAATATACAATATTATCTGAGTAGGCGGTCATGGAAGGTTCACCGATCCAATTTGAAATGTATATACAGTGTATTAATATTTTAAATCGAAGATATGCATAAACGCGGTATGCCAAAGTCGTTCATAGCAATTGTTTGATCTAAAATATCAATATTGTACTATTTCCTGAATTACGTTAACCCCGTATATATACTTCTTTAGTACGCACGGTTGAGCAGTCTTAATTGAAGCACCTCCGGATTTAGTTTTGTAACATAATAGTTTAATGGTCCCATAAATACATTCGATCTACCTGTGATATATTATGAAGAACAATGAGGTGGTAATCTGATAACCGGGTTACTATAGGACATCTTGGTCAATAACAAACAATATTACCCAGTGCTTAATAACACTAGCATATAGAACAGTATTCGGATAACTATGGGATGTACATCGAGTGCGGAATCCATACCCAAGGAACCGTTCAAACGTAAGTTTTATATAAGATAATTTAAATATAATATTTGTTTTGACTGATTGATGTTTTAGGACTGAGACAAAATACATTGTAGTATTAGTAGATTTAGTATACTGAACTTGAACAACGAGCTAAGTCTGTGGTCATTGATGTAGGCCTTCATTGGTTTATCTTATACATACAGTCTAACCTCAGTAATAAGACCATCCTTTGAGACTTCGAGGGTCGATCCAGAAATTCATAAACATTGTTTCTAAAAAGTTTAGTTTTCAGTGCATGTATGCATGCAACAATATGTGACATATTTGTTATACTCCCTTTGTAATACGTCACCATATATAGGGCCACTGACTCGGAAACATGTTATGCTGTATTTTTAATATATTAAGCTATGGGCTCAATGAAATACTGAAATTAAGACAAATACAGAAAACCTGTTCGAAAGTACGTGGTTGTTTTAATGCAATGGACGTTATGTTAAGATGGTCGCTGAGTGAGGTGTACTTAAGTTAAAAAGGTCTATTTGCTTCACATGCGTGCACGTGTGTCACCAAGTAATCGGATGTAATTAATACATTCAACGAAAAGTATGTAATTACATAATATGACAATTCAGACACATGTAATACATATATATATTTATTTTCAAACATAAGGCATAAAACCAAACAGTTTACTATACATGTATAATTATACATTACATATTATATTGAACGAAACAATAAACATGATTTTTTTCTAGATAAATAAGTATAATAAACTGTTACGGTGAAACTTAAACGATATCGTATATGTGAAAAGAAATAAAATTTAACCGAATATGCATATTCATGTTTAATTATACAAAAATAACTACACCCATATTAGAATGTAATACGTACAACCGATTAAAGATCATGACAGTATTAAGTAATCAATTATAATTAATTATTGAATGTTTTTTTCTCTTTTCTTTTATAGACAGTTTTAAGTAGCTTGACAATAAATCAATTAGACATGAACGCGTTCACTCCTACGTAGATAGCAATGAACAATGGGTATCAAGTGTATTGAAACATAATACAATATGTAAAACAGCTTAAATGTCTGTCTGTAGTGTATTTAAAACAGATTACATGTACATGTATATAAAATAATATGTCCATAGTGTCAAATAATTAATGTTTTCATAGAACGTTGTAAAATAAAATCCGTATTGACATATCACGCATTTTAGTTAATTTTAAGTAAATATAAGTATTACATTTGTTTGTTCGTCTTTATTATCTTAGTGCATGCCATTCAGTCCAGTTTTCAACGTGCATCCAAAAACTATAAAACTCATAACAACAATGAAAACAGGAAAACATACTCACCTTGTAACATTATGACAGTTGTCTTCAGCTAATGCAGTATACTTACTGCATATGGTATCTCTAATATACAAATTTAATCACTTGCACATTGCATTCAAGTCAACAGGCGCTTCTAACGATTTCACAGCCTAAGAAACGTTTTCAATTATTTTAATTTCTCTGTAGTTAACCTGTTCTTTTTGTTTCAAGGACCAATAAATAGGATAATTTTCACTGAGGTTTAACGTCGCACTATACAGGACCATTTGATAAAAACCACAAACATTCCGTGTGCTAGCTGGACTCTCATGTGAGACTGTCCTAGTTCCGGGTGAGATCCGTATACTCACTATGGGAAGGGGCTATTAATTGATAGTCAAACATCATAGCTCAACTACGGGTTCCCCTTACATCACAAACTTGTGTAGCAACATAATATTGTATGTATAAAATGGCTGTGATATTAACCAGCCCAATTAGCTCAGTATGTGAAGCAACTGATAAGCGGAAGGTCGTGGATTCGAGCCCCTCATCGGGTACATTGTTTTCATCTTCCTATTACACGTGCGTCAAAATTATCTGAATTGTTTATTTTATATTCTAATAGCTCGGTCAAAACCATGTAGGTCGGGGTATATGTTATACAGCACTGGTTCTACGCAATGGAAGAAAGTCTTCGCTGTGCTGTTCGAAGATTCTATGCTTGCATGGTTCAACAAACCCAAGGAGAAGCAACCGATATGTCACGTGACATTGAGGGTAAGTCAAAGAGTTTCACATTTCTTAATTCAATCGAATGGTGGGAGAATCTGTGATGAGGTAATGAGTTGACCACCGCAAAGATTAATTTAAAAAGAAATCAAAACTTAAGTAAGCCAAGAACACATGGGTTCAATTCAATATTAGGTATTGATCTTGGTTATATCGACTGTTGAATGCCAGAAGTGGTTATCAGCAGTTTTCACCCAAAATGACATTTTTGCATATTTGAAACCATATTTACCTATATTTCTTGTAAAAAAAAAAATTGAGACCAGAATCCAACAATGCTCATCAAATGCGGGATCCGGGATGTACCGTTCTGCGGGCCTAATTAAAAAACTAGGGTCGAGGGGGAAATTGATAGGGAGTTCGGGTAACCGGAAACAAACAGTTCTCTTTTTACACCTCAGCTTATATGTATTAGATTTCAGTGCAGTTTTTAGTTCATCCGTAATCAATGAACAACTTATAACAGCTGACAGAAACGGTTCTGAATTAAGCGTTGGTTAAGGCCATTCTGTTATATTTATTTTGTTAAGCGTCATCTATTCAATAAAGCACACAAACTCATTTTGAAAACAAAACTCAATTTGTTTGACGTTAATAACAGAAACATCATAAAAGAACAACAGTCAACTGACAAGTTTAAATTCAGAATATAGAAATCTAACACTTCTGATTCCTGCGAGACACTGTTTCCTCACCAGAATGCAATAATTCAAATGTCGTTGTCGTCTTGATGAAACTTATAGGTAACAGTTTCCCCTTTTTGTCTTTACCATTTTTTGCTGAAAGAGCTAAAATATTAAACTTAGGCGCACGCGGACGCTTAACAAAATAATAAAACAGAATGGCCTAGCTAATAAAGAGTAACATCGGTCGTGTACGCGTTATATGCACTTTTCTTACTTGCCTTAAGTATTATTGTTATTGATTTTTTTTGTCTGATGTCTAGTACAGTTTGTCAAACGATCCTATACTTGTATTAACATTATAAAGAAAATGAAAATGATTTAACCAGAGGACGGTTGATCACAATGGAATTTGGAAATGTAACGAAAAATATTGACTGATATGGTAGCTGTCATATTGGAATCGATAAATCTGTATTGGCATGTTTTAATCTATATTATGTTTTAATTGCTGGACCTACCGTCAAATGATCAATTCATGACAAACTTTGCAGTATTTTAAACTATACTTTAAAATAGCATGTTCCGGTTTGTAGTTATCGATATTGATACAATTACAATGTATACACGTACTGCTCAGTTAGGATAATTGTAGAGTGACGCAGTGGTCGAGTCCACTTTTGCGGTGTAAAACCGTTGTCTAATTATCAGTAGACATGTAAACTGACTGTATGATTTACAATTTTCGATAAGTACATCAACTGTTGGCGTAGCGTAGTTGGTAACGATGTTGGCTGTTTATACATTTGTTCTGAAAATATCAATGTTAGACCGCGATAGTACTTTTTCGCAAATTATTTTCTATTTCTATATATATATTTTTTAAAGTTCGTCAGTTTTTTTTTGTTTTTGTTTGTTTGTGTAAGGATTATACTAGATCGATTGTTTATAGTATTATCATTTTTATCGTTTGGCATATCTTTTTTTTTAATATCGTTTTACCTATAATAAACATGATGAAGAATAGTCTTATACATTTCGTCGGAATTCTTGTAATATTATCACGATCGGTTCGCTAATAAAAGTCGATCTATTTTCAGCCATATTTAGTTAGTTAGCCTTCAAATAAGTTGACACGAAATACTTGTGCACGGTACTAATACTTCAAGTACTTGCATGTGCACTACACACTTCGCGTTACACAGGACAATAATGTATTATTTTTCTTTACAGTTTACAACTAAGATATTATAAACAATCTGCCTATGTATGGCAATTTATTTGCAAGTTGAAAAAGAAAACGAAAAAAGAGACAACCGAAGGGGGCTCGAACTCGTAATGAAACTTTCGCTCCAGAGCAATTCTAAAGGCAGTTGGTAAAACTGCGCCAACTTGACATCTACAATTTAATTGCTAAACTACAATACTATATTCATTTCTTATAAACCCATTTTACCTGTTCAGACAATGGTTGTAAACTTTAGTGTACACATAAAATGAAACGTCACTATCACATTATCCTTACTGGACAGTAGTAGGTACATGTTTATAGTATTGAACATTACATAAATATGGTCGATGTTATTCAATTAAAGATATGCGAAACTCCGACATTTAGACTTATTTCATCAATGCTAACGTAGACTTAAAAGTACACTATTTGGTACCATCACTTAATACAAGCGCGCTTATGCAGACTCGTTCTAGTACGTAAACTTGAGATAATAAAGAGAAAATATAATCATTCTCTAATTCGGTGTCATATTGTACTTAAATGACATATACATACATGTATTTGTTAACAGTTACACTGATTGAGTCTTCAGATATTTTGGCAAAACATTGAAGTATTTAAGTTTATGTAGTTCACGCATAGCTTTGAGAATGTTATACAATTTAAGAAAAACGATCTTTCTATTTATAACACACAATCTTAAACGCTTTATAAAAACAAATTTAAATGTGGAGTAAAGCATTGTATACGTGTTCTAAATACGTATTATCTATTATTATAGGAAGATTTAGTGAAGAGAATTTAAATAAAAGGTTTATCATTTCTGTTATTTACTTGCTTTGATCATTTATTTGCTCGTGTATTGTGGCGAAGTTGGTATGAATCTAAAGATAGTGTTTCATACCAAACCTTTTAGAACAATTTAGACGTTTTTAAATGTCAGTGTAAGACGGTAAAACCAATTCTCCTTCAAGAATAAAAAGACACTGGTCCATGAGGAGTATACCTTCGATGTAACAAACACATTTGCCACATTGTCAAATAAATAGACTCGATACCTTTGTTAGCATTTTATCGCACGCATCTGCATTTGTCAAGAAATTTATCATGTAAAATATGTTGCTTTAAAAGTAAATTCGTAATTTGCCCAAGATTCGTCCCAAATCTTTTGGTGTTTTTTCCAGATTCGTACATAGTAAAGTTGTATTATTTGTCTGGATTTGTCCCATGCCAATTCGTACTATTAATCTGGATCTGTCACTTCTATATCTATCTTCGATTACTGCTTAACCCCCCCCCCCCCCCTTCGGATATTATTAGCAGACGCGCAGTCAGTGCAAGGGAAATAATTTTTACAAAAGAATATTTACAGTGAGACGTCAAAGTAACGAAGTGAAAAAGAAAAACTGTTAAAAGCGTTAACCATACAGACAAGAGTTTATAATTAGGTTAAAAGCACACCCGTTGTGCACAACTAGTTGTATGCTCTATTTCTACTTTATTAACATATCAGTTCGTACTTTTTCATCGTGTTCATCCTGAGTAAATTAGTACTTTTTCTATTGGATTTTTCCCTAATCAATTCGAACTTTCCCCTGATTCGCCCCAAGTCAATGCGTACTTTTCCCCAGATGCGTCTCTAACAATTTCCTGACCATTTCACTGGATTCGTCCAATGTTAATTACAATGTAGTACATTTTCCCATGTTTGTCCCATCTATATTCGTTCTTTTTCTCTAGAATTGTCACAGGTCAGTGCGTTCTTTTCTCTAGAATTGCCACAGGTCAGTGCGTTCTTTTCTCTAGAATTGCCACAGGTCAGTGCGTTCTTTTCTCTAGAATTGCCACAGGTCAGTGCGTTCTTTTCTCTAGAATTGCCACAGGTCAGTGCGTTCTTTTCTCTAGAATTGCCACAGGTCAGTGCGTTCTTTTCTCTAGAATTGCCACAGGTCAGTGCGTTCTTTTCCTCTGATTTCACCAAAGTCAATTCATACTTTCTCCAGATTCACCCCAAATCTTATACATGTACATCTAATTTGAAGCTGCACATTACAAAGGTTGCTGGAACATTAAGCTCCAAATCAGATTTTCAAATACGGCACAGGACATCAACATTGTCACATACAGCAGTGGGCAGGTAGGTGGGCCTTTTTGTTAACGTCATTGCAAACGGTAATTAATAATCATCCTGAATTTACGGAGTAAATATTTCAGGAATACAAAAGCTGGAATATGCAATCTGACTAAAGTAATCAGATTGCTGGAATATGCATTGTACAAGTCTAGCTTGGTCTAGCATCAATCCAGATAATGGTTTATCATTACCAGTAGTTGCTGCACAAGAACCATTGCACCAAACATAATCATGTACAAATATTGGACTGAATACATGTTGTTGGATTTTTCACTTTCAGAATGTAAGTAACATGCTAGTGGTAGGCCCTGTGTGCAAGAAAATCCCAGGATGTCCCAGCGAAGTTCCTAAGAAGATGAGCTTTAGTTATATGATTGCATTTCCACAGTGGATACAACCCGGGTCTACAGGAGCCAATCTATTAAGTCCAGTCTGTTTCTTCTTATGTCCAAATGGCAGTGCCATGGGGTACGTAACTCTTAAATGTTACTAGAGTATATTATTCAACTAATCATTGACAACTAGTCGGTTTTCTTATATTAAAATTAAGACATTCGTTTCTATTGACATACGGAGGACATGGGCCATTATTTATAGATCTAATTTAGTCTACAGCTTGAAAATATTGTACATAGTGTTCTGACAAAATATGCATGCATATCTCATTATACTTTTTTTTCGTTTATAGAGAATGGATGGCGTCAATATCAAAAACAGTAAGTTATTGATCTTTACCCTTTTCCGTGTTAAAATTTGTTATATTTGATGCCAAGATAATGGAACCAATATTAAATCATTTATATAAGTAATAGTTAATTATTGCAGGTTATGTGAGACGATTCTCGTTATACAACATTTATTTTAATAGACCAGAATATAAATATATCATATTCACACCTGCTTTTTATATCTATATAATACCTTGTAGACGTTACTTTTGGGGTCAATTTGGTATTTGCAGCCGTCGTGATGTGGGTTAGAATCTTTCTGATCTAGTTACCATTGACACTATTTATACCTATTTGAGTTATAATACTGACACGCTTCAAAATTCACCAATTAGTTATTTGTGTATTATAACAGTTGCCCGCACCGCCAGCACCAGATAACGTAAATCCAGCTTATCCACCATTGCAAGGTCCACCCGCTGGGATCGTCCAGGCACCTCCACAACCACAAATTGCAATGCAGAGACGCCAAAGAAAAAAGCACAAAGATTATTCTAAAGGTAACTGTTCACTAAGGCAGGCAGAACAGTTTTACACCGCCGTCCAAAAAAACCCCCAACAGATCTCTAGTTGCTCGACCTAATGCTACTAACCTAATATACATGTTTCTTATTTGTGCATAATTCATGTTCTTTTAATTCATAGATGGAAGAGAACCTGAACAAGTACATGAATTCTTTATAACTCTGAAGAAATATTGAAAGTAATTGGACACTGTATGCTTAGAGAAATCCAATAACTGCCGGCCACAAGATGGTTTTCTATTGTATGCTTTATCTTCCATGTAATATTGATGATACCACTGATTATCTACGTCCGTTTAAAACTTTGATTTTCTATTTCGACTGACTAACCAAGTACTAGAGTCAGATAACATAACAACCAACTGTTGCCTTTTTTTCAGGATTTCTGGCAGGTTCATCACTAGGGTATGGATATGGTCAGCCGTGGGGCTATGGGTGGGGCTGGGGTTGGGGATATGATCCATGCTATGGATGGGGCTATGACGATTATGATTCAGACTGTGACATAGACGTACATATACATTATCATGGTATGGGATCAATGAGTGACTTTGGTGGGAGTGATTATGCAGATTATTGTCATGGTCCTGATTATGATGGCGATTTTGGATTTTACTACAATGAACATGATCATCACCACGACCATTTTGACCATCATGACCACGGATACCACGATCATGGACACTATGACCATGGACACCACGATCCTCTATACCACGAGCATGGACACCACGAGCATGGAAACCACGACCTAGAACATAATGAAGATCATGGTCATCATGAGGAACCTCCACACCAAGAAGATCCACACGAGCACGAAGAAAACTACGAGGGTGACAATGATATGGGAGGAGATGATCCCGGATTTGTAGATGGGGGTGAGGTACACGAAGAAGCAGACTTCGGTGGCGGTGATGATTTTGGAGGTGGTGACTTTGGTGGTGATGATGGTGGTGGTGATTTTGGAGGTGGCGGTGATTTTGGAGGTGGCGATGACTTTGGTGGTGGCGATGATTTTGGTGGCGGTGACGATTTTGGAGGTGGCGATGATTTCGGAGGTGAAGATTAGAAGGTATTCAGAGATATTTTTCAGACCATTCCGACTGAAATGCATAGGAAGAAAAAAACAAATTGAGTTATAACCTATCACGTCCGATGTCGTTTATTTCTTTCAAAGAAGAATTATTTAATAAAATGTAATTAGTCTTAAATGGGCAGATCAATCAGAGCCTAGACCAGCGTCGGATATTTTAATGGCATATTATATGACTTATGCATATATACAGTATTTGAAGCCATGAGTAACTTTGAAACATTATTTTCTTTATTCATAATGTTATCCCTCTATTCTACATAAAAAGGATACAACTGTTACCGAGGTCGATATCTTTATTCATATCATATAAGAAAAGCTATTAAAAGTCTCAAACATATTGTTAACTTCTCTAAAAAATATGTGTATAACTTTATGTACGTATGTGATATATTATATGCCTTGTTAATTTATAAATTATTGTTTAACAAATATAGTATTTGATTATGCCTTAGTGTCTGGATCTTTTTATTTGGATAAAATATTGGAAACAGAAATCAGAACCACATATTTGATACAATTCAGATAGTATTGGTGGCATCTAATGTATTGGACTTTCATGAAAAATAAGTGTTTGCACTACAAAATAAATTAAAATAATGAAAGTACTTATTAAAACTGAACTTATATACACTTGCACTACGACATGAAACGGGAACGGGTTTAACAATTGCATTGCGGATGTAGATGAACTAAGTACTTAGTTTCCGCATATAATTAACAAGCACCGGGCGTGTGACGGGTATGGAAAGCTGAACTTCCAAAAAGCCTTCATGTACGTTAAATAGAAGAACACTTAAAGTGATGTTACCATCGACATGTACATTTATGTTTTACAAAGTAAAGAGAATCTCAGTTTGGGACTTTTAATATTGATATTGTATCAGACATTTCAAGAAGGATATTTTATGTCTAAGATCAATATGTAAACATCGCAAAGACAGAAGATTGTACGCTGGGCATTCTTAAATTCATGTACAACATACATGTCCAACATAGGCCTGTATATGAAGCAACATAAACAAGAGGGCCATGATGGAGCATACATGTCCAACAATATTCAGCGCACTTGTTTCAGTACCAGTCCTGTATATGAAGCAACATAAACAAGATGGTCATGATGGCCCTATATCGCTCACCAGATAAAAAGACTCTTAGAGAAAATTATCATGAGCCTTTGTAAAATTGAGTGACCCTGGGGCGGGGCCAATTTTGCACCTACGGCAATAATTTTAAAAAAATTGGTAAATGTTCACCAGACATACAAAATATGTAAGCACTAGGCTTTAATGTTTTGGATAAGAAGATTTTCTTGTTTTCCTATATAAGCCTATATAAATCATGGGAACCCCGGGGCGGGGCTAATTTTCACCCTGGGGCCATACTTTTAACAGACTTGGTAGAGGTCCACTAGGCAATATTACATACCAAATATCTTAGCTCTAGGTCTTGTGGTTTCGGCCAAGAAATTTTAAATTTTCCTATATATTATAAGCCCATATGAATCAAGTAAACCCTGGGGCGGGGCCAATTTTGACCCTTTGTCAATAATTTGAACAAACTTGGTATAGGCCAACTAGACTATGCTACACGCGAAATATCAAAGCTCTAGGCATTGTAGTTTTTGATCTTTTAAATTTCCTTATATAAGTTTATGTAAAATCAAGTTACCCCCGGGGCGAAGCAAAACTTTGACTCCAGGGGAATTATTTGAACAAACTTTATAGAGTTCCATTAGACAATGCTATATACCAACTATCTCAGCTCTAGGCCCTGTGGTTTCGGACAAGAAGATGTTTTTTATTTACCTATATAAGCATATGTAAATCAAGTGACCCCCGGGGCGGGGCCTATTTTGACCCTGCAGCCGTAATTTGAACAAACTCAGTAAAGATCCATTAGACAATGCTACATACCAAATATCTGAGCTCTAGGCCTAAGTGACCCCCGGGGCGGGGCCTATTTTGACCCTAGGGCAATAATTTGAACAAACTTGGTAGAGATCCACTAGACAATGCTACACGTTAAATTATCTAAGCTCTAGGTCCTCTGGTTTTTGAGAAGAAGATTTTTGAATATTTTCAAAAAGAATCCTATGGCAACCAGAGTTCTGCATAGAATGGAAATTTTTGAACAACTTTGGTAGAGCTTCATTCAAGGAACACACCTGTGAAGTTTGGTTGAAATTGAAGTGGTTTAGGAGGGGACGACGACGGACGACGGACGTAGCTCGATCCTAAAAATCACCTTGGCACTCTGTGCCAGGTGAGCTGAAAAAATAGCATCCGTATGAAATAAAGATAGCAATCGTTATAAGTATGTACAGTAACTTGCAATTAATAGGTGGACTTAGAGTAGCATCTCTATGTCGTAGCTGGCAATAACCGTTCTTGTTACAAAGTTATCATTGTGTCAAAAATATTTTTTTTTGTTGTTTCTGAACAGAAAGAGATCAACGGTGTGTAGCCCGTGCAAAGCTAAAAAACAAACAAACAAACAACAAACTAAAATTAAAAATCGCCAAGTTGATTCCAAATTACTGTAAAAAAAACAGATATGACCAAACCTAGAAGCTCAAGGGCAACATGCCGAGCCCCCTGTAGAGCCAGCTTGTGATCTTGAGGTGATATTCATGACACATCATTTCATTGAAGTAAACTTTTATACCAATTTATTTCAAAATCCTTGAATGCAAACAGAAGTCACAGCCCAGACAAGGAAAATATATTTGACCGAATGTGTAATCTTGACCTTTGACCTATGAAAATCTGGGTGTTTGCCCAAGACAAATGGTCCCATTGTATTATGGCAAGTCATTTTCAAATAATTCAATGCTTAAGGGAGACACAGCCCGGACAAGGTCTATAATGATTATCTTTTTATGTTTGACCTCTAAGTATGACCTTGACCTTTGAGCTACAGACCTTGATTTTGCGCACTGCACACCGTATCACGGTGTTTAACAATTATGCCAAGTTATCTTAAAAAGTTTCTGTGCATAAGGGAGATACAGCCCGGACAAGGTCTATAATGCTAATTGTTGACGTTTGACCTCTAAGTGTGACCTTGACCTTTGAGCTAGAGACCTGGATCTTGCGCACTGCACACCATCTCATGGTGTTTAACAATTATGCCAAGTTATCTTAAAAAGTTTCTATGCATAAGGGAGATACAGCCCGGACAATGTCTTTAATGCTCATTTTTGACGTTTGACCTCTAAGTGTGACCTTGACCTTTGAGCTAGAGACCTGGATCTTGCACACTGCACACAGGCTTATGGTGTTTAACAATAATGCCAAGTTATCCTTAAAAGTTCTTGTGCATAAGGGAGGTACAGCCCGGACAAGGTCTTTAATGCTCATTTTTGACGTTTGACCTCTAAGTGTGACCTTGACCTTTGAGCTAGAGACCTGGATCTTGCGCACTGCACACCGTCTCATGGTGTTTAACAATTATGCCAAGTTATTTTAAAAGTGTCAATGCATAAGGGAGATACAGCCCATGTATATGCATTTACTGTTTACCTGCATATATACTGAACCTTGTCGCCAGTCATACATACAAACATTCTGAGAGAAGTTGAATAACAATTTGCTGACACTCATATTTATTGACAGTTTGTCAAAAATGAAATACATGTACCTATTTGGAT
Source organism: Lutraria lutraria (assembly GCA_964023205.1). Taxonomy (NCBI): domain Eukaryota; kingdom Metazoa; phylum Mollusca; class Bivalvia; order Venerida; family Mactridae; genus Lutraria; species Lutraria lutraria. The sequence goes on along the minus strand of OZ026834.1, from coordinate 13,486,444 downwards.
ACACTAATGAACAATTACGAACTAGGCTAGATATATGTAACCATCCACTATTTATGAAACTTAATGCTTCCTTTCTTAAGGAAGTATGCATACTGTATAATACCTGTGACATTTAATATGAATACCTGATCATGTTGAACTACCTATATACGTATATATGTACATGTTTATAGCTTTGTTCAATCATATTTTCATTACTATTTGCCCTACGATGTAACTTACCATCCAAAAAGGCCTAATAATTTCGTTTCGATGTCAGGCTTTATACAAGTGTTGGTATAGTGGTCACCTTAAAATGTATTACTTTTCTGTATTAGTTGTTTGGTGTATATACACGTGTTTGTGTCTGTGTGCTCGTGTTTTGTTTGTGTGTACGTGTTTTCTTTTTTTTGAGCGCGTGCTGGGTGTGGGTGCGCGTGTTTGAAGTGTGTATGCGCATTCTTGAGTGCGTGTGTGTGTGTTTTCTTCCCCCTTTTTTATAGTGTTTTCGTTTGCACTCATCCAATGTTTATTGTAAAATTGAAATATTGTATATGCACTCTTCAAATTTGGAGGAAATAAACACATGTATATAGACCAGTTTCTTGTTTCATTTATTAATTGTAACTATGGCAACATTATGTATGGTCAAATAATAGAGAATATAAATAAAAGTAACGTGTTAATTGATATTCTTAATTTCATACAGTATTGTTTGTATATAATATGCATTTAAATCGCCTTACGCTCCGCCCATTTTCCTATAATAATTATGACTACCTGATATCTATTCAGTTAAAATATTTGTATCGAAGGAAATCAGACTAATATACAAGCTCATAACATTAGCATGAAGAGCCGTCAGCTGGATCATATTGTGAAAATGTTACAGAAAAGAACAAATCAATTTATCATACTGATCGTTGCTACGATTGGAATATTTCTGGTTTCGTACAAATTGGATTATTTCTATACGGTGTTCAACCATGTGCAAAGGAGGTACGTAAATTATCTTAACCCGACGGAATGAAATAAATATGACATAAGTATGCGTCTTACAAATTTTCCGTGAAGCTTGTATAAGCCATGCATGTAGCCTTGGAATAAGATACGTGAAGATGTTTGAACTAATTGTTGGGTATAGTATTATATGCAATGCGTGCTTTAGCTAGTCATTAATTTTACAAACAAATGAATGTAAGTCAGGCTAGGGGATCAAGCGACCTGTGTACTGAACTAGTTCCCGTTGACTCTGTCTGTACATGGAATGGAATGGGAACCAGTTTACCAGGATACCATCTATTGAGACTATATTTTGAACAGACATTGAAGCCATACAGTACTTCAAATTATGTTCTCAATGACACTAAAGTCTTGATTGATAGTTGAATATAAAATGCATGTGTCTATTTTCTCTTCTTTAGTGAAAGGAACAGTGTTCTCAGTATGCGTCAAAAGTTGAGGGTAAAAACTGAGTGTCAACAAAATTTCATACAAGTGTAATAGTAAATTAAATCATTTGGAACAAATTCTCAAAAGTTAGAAGCTTTGATTTGCTTATACCAAGAGTCAAAGTGCCTTTGTAGAGGTCAAATAAAAACCCTATAGATTTGTCATAAAATAATCAGAACAAATTGAATAATTTGGTATGGATGAGGACATGTATATATCATACAATAACATGTAGTAGAACAGATAGATCTATAATTTTTGCTTTTCTTTTTTTGTACTAAACAAGGCTTCCAATATTTGACAACATCAAGACACCATTCAAATTAAAAAATAACGACGAATGGACTTTTAGTAAGGGACTGTTGACGGAGAATGACATCAGAGATATTCCATGTGACGATATCAAGAAAATGACAAGTGCTAGGAATTCTAAAATGTGTAAGACATTGATTTTTGTTGTACATTGTCATATACGAGAGTCAGTGTTTCTACATTCACGCTCATAAGTATTTTTCAATATTTTAGAGTTGTTTTTGAATGGTTTATTATAAATAAGATTGAGACGTATTGAAAATAGCAGTGTAACATATGTTGCTTTCTGTGTAAGGCTTATTCAGAAAACTCGAGCAATATAATAATATTTTGAGTTTAATGTGCCTGTCTTGGTTATATTCGCTAAAATAACGTAAAATGATATTTTACGTTATTTACAAATATTAAATATCATACTTTAATACCAAGCAACACAAAAATTTAACCGAACGCTCAAAAAAGGTGTTTATTGCGATAAATACTGCACCCCCTTTATCGACTTTTACTTATCAGTGTTAAACATCTCGAACGTAATGTGCATTGTATTGGTACTAAATGATACTATGAATTCATTAATGACAAAATATTGTTATAAAATCTCTTACTAGACATCAAACCTGGGCGTGGTTTCAATTATTAAACCGTAAACATAAGCGATTTTGATTGGCTATCAAAATTAAATGGGGTGCGTCATATTCGTTGATTTCATGAGATGATAATGATCCGACACTTTAATTGTTAATGAACGAAATACGTTATAAAAACATAAGGCATGGTTCCCTGCTTTATACATTTATTGTCATTTTAAGGCTACTTGTTGTAATATATTCCTATATACAGAGTAGTTATCGTTGTACAAAAATTTGTAAATTACGTGCGTTATTGGTTTATAGAAGACCAATCAAATGTAATTTTGTTTCAAATTACTTCTTGCAATGCACTAAATTTATACAGTGGGTTTATTTAGTATATATATAATAATGGTTTAGTTTTTATTCTATAAATTGGTGCTTAGTATTAAAGCCCCATAAGCTTTTTGCTATAAAAATTATATGCAAAAATCATACCGTTGAATTGCTGATATTATCCAAAGATAAATATTACCGACGAAACAAGCCATTTTTCTTCTAAAAACACCCATTTCACTGTGATTTTTGCTTTTGTAACCTTGAAATATGTAGAGCGCGTGACGTCACTTTACTACGTGTGCATAGCATGACTGCGGGAAAACTCAGATGTTCTATAAATAGTATTTATTTCAATGATATTGAAAAAAAATACGATAATAGTTTCGGAAACATTTTTTCTTGCTATAAAGTATGCACGGGAGGAAAACACACCGGATTCCTGTTATTGAACAAACAGAAACTATTAAGACCAATACACTTATAAGCTTATGGGACTTTCAAGTATGAAATTTATCTTTGTAAATAACGTAAATATCATTTTACGTTATTTTAGCGATTATAACCAAGCCAGACACGTTAACGTATTTGATGACACAATTTAAAGTATTTGATGCAAGTATATTTAACTAACAATTATCACTTTTATCTTTATTGTGTCATGTATTATTGTATGTACATATATAAACGATACATAAAATATGATTACTCAATGATGAGGAAAGTAATGTACATTAGACCACATTCGTTTAGAGATCATACTAGTATTTATTATTGGTGTTACGAATGTTATTACATTTGTAGCGGAAATCAAGCACATAAGTAACATTATATGTGTATTTTGTAACTAATGCGATCGATGCCGATTTTTATTTTACTTGTTACGATGTGATTTCATTCTTAAAAAATCTATTACAAATGTGATCTGTTATGAATGTGGCCCTACAAAGCATAAGTATTTGTTAGAGAAAGAAGTATAATGTATAACCTGCAATATCGAGACAGTAAAAAGCTGAAAAAAAAAAAAATAAATCATGAATAATATTTTTAAAGATTATGTATCAAACGGAAATCAAGAGAATTAAGTCAAATGTCATCATTTTATGTCCAGAGTTACCCTTCTTTAGACCTGTGTTATTGCTGTCTGCTATAAGCCCGTTGTCCGTTTTAAATTATGTTTCAAACGATTAAGAGAAATAAAACCTTTACAGTTTACGTTATGTATGCATTTAACGGATTATGGATATACAATAATATGTAATGAAAGTCTGACAATAAAACACAGACAGGATGTTACTTTACTCACTAATTAGAGTCATACCTCTGAATTAATATAATATTTAACCATCACCATAGTTTTTTGTCAATCAATTCTTTATTTTATTGGCACTGTTCTTTGTTTTGTTTTCTATTAAAGAATGTTCAGCTTTGATACAATTCTAATTCAATGGAATTAGTACCTTTATCTTTATTATTTTTTATCTTTTATTGTCAATACTCTTGTATCACTTTCACGTGTCTGTCGAATGGTGTTTTGAATGACATACAAAGACAATACGGCTATCCAAACGAAGGCCGGTTTGGGTCCCCAAATGATTTATTAGATATTACCATGCTATTGGCAGTTCATTGATAACAGAGACTTGAATACACTATGACTTCAAATTTTTATCATCTGTATTTCCATGTTTAATCACTTAACGTAGCATGAATGGATATAAAATATTGTCTAACCATTAGCCAGAAAACAAAAAGTTAAAGCATTGTCCTAAAACAAACATTCAAACATTTCAGATATATTTAAAAACGAAGTTAATCTTGGCGATAAGATAAGATTATCACTGACTACAATTGATGGATATGGGAAAGCTAAAACAAACGGAGGTGATCAGTTCCGAGCAGCTATGAGCACATTTGCTAAACAAGCTTACACCAATGGTATTGTTACGGATTATGATAACGGAACATATGGCATTACCTTCGAGGCACTATGGACGGGTAATGCTACAATTGAAGTCACCCTAGCATACACAAAAGAAGCATTTGCAGCTTTGTATCGACTTCGATTGAAGGTACGCGCATCCATACTGTATATGTAGTTCGTAGTTTCCTTTAATATTGGCGTAATACATTGAATGATGACATTTTAAATCAAAGCTCTGAAGGTTCTTCTGTTGTTCGGAACTGCAAAGTAGTCAAAAGTTGAAATAACTTTTTAGGGTGAGGTATTGGGTTGAGTTTTGGAAACCGAACGATAGTTCGGGCATGAATTTTGATGCAGACCACCGAAGTATTACGTTTTTCTCTACCCGTCGTGCAGTTGTTCCCGTTCCATGTGCTTTCAGTACTTTGATTTATGTTTCCTATCTGATCACCAAAAGTAGTTTTGCAATTTTTAGACTTAGTTTTAGAACTATGTTTGTAGGCGGAAGGTTAATGGAAGCGGTATGCAGTAATATTAAAACCGACCGACGGTTGAGAAATGTTATAAACTTTGTGTTCGTACCGAATAACAAAAATGTCTTTGTTGATTAAATAAAAATGATTTCTGGTACATGTATAATTATAGTGTTCAACAATATCGGTTTAACATCGTTTGGAAACAACATTCTTTCTTTTGTTGGCAATCTTAAACAATCAGAAATATTTAACTGGTTAAATGTTCAATCAGGCACAGTTTTTCTTTTTTAAGGTAATACATTCATTTTCTCTATATTTTTGTGAAAGCGACCATGTCAAAACCTTGATAAAAAGTTTGTTAACGCTGTAGATTTTACAGTTCTAATTGGATCTTCACCAATCCATGTCAAAATGTTTGTCTTAATGATATATAGGATAAGTTTGATCATGGTAAATCTTAGGGAAACCTTGTCAACACTGTACATAGATATCACAGTTTTGATTGAATCTTCATCGTATCTTAGCATAATTTCTGTCTTAGTGACGTGTAGGACAAGCTCGTACATGGGCCATCTGGAATCAAAAACTAGATTACCAGATCAAATCTTAGGTAAAAAACCTGGTTAATGTTTTTGGCTTGGATGTCAGGTCAAATCAAGTTTCACCAATTGATAGATTTAAAACTAAACCATGATTATATACTTAAATAAACTCACTGTATAAATTGCATTGCAAGTGATTTGAAACAAATATTACATTTGATTGGTCTTCTATAAACCAATATCGCACGTAATTTACAATTTTATAAACAACGAAACTACTCTGTATATAGGAATATATTTTAACAAATGGCCTTAAAATGCCTATAAATGTATAGGAAACCCTGCCTCAGGTTTTTGACAACGTCCTTCGTTCGTAAGATACTTTGAAGAGATTGTGTACCATGGACCCCGCTGTTTATTACGTAATACGCCATAAATAAAAAAATGAAAAGAAGTATTAAAATTTCCTAGATTAACATTTCCGCTACAAAATACCGACAATGACACCTGCTGTTCGAACCGCGGAAAATATGACTGATAATAACCAAATGATGGATACCATACATACTACAGTACATGACGTAATACACATATCATTGCAAAATGTATGGAACTTTAGTTCAATTCATGTGACGTCACTGATATTTGCGTAGTTCCGATCACTTACGAAGCTTTCGGAAATGCTCGCCAAAATGTTAAATGTAAACAAAACATCGTATTTTGTCATCCATACAAAGTATTAACTATTAATTTCCGTTCGTTATATCTCAAGGAAGGAACTGTCGAATGAGATAAGATATAGGTCCTTTCTGTACTATTTTGGAAACATCTGAATATCACAATCTTGCGAAGTGTACGTTGAAAATATTACCAATTTCAAGGCATAGTTGTGGCTTTACACCATATAAACAGAAATACTAGACGCCATTGTTTACAAAAGCACGGCGTTAATCGATTTATTCTTGCAGTGATATTAAATCATATAAAAACCTGCTATTTATACACATTTACATCTATTTCAATGAAACACTTTCAGAAAATTCCATTAACACAAACCGGAGGTAAATACAGTCACAATGGAGTAACCGAAAAAGTTCTCTGCGATCCAGACCCGGCCGTCTTAACATCATATCATATATGCAGTGACAATGTAAGAAAAGCGTGTAGGACTACGGAAGAAGCACCCAGACAGGACAGTTGCAATCTTACAACAAGGAACGATGGATTTCCTTTATTCTGTGCAAGACCTGCACTAAAATCATTACAATGTGAACACATGATGGTCATGACTACCCTTCGTACTATTTCCACGGCTAATATGACTGATTGTGAACAAAGGGCCACAAAAGGGTCAATACCGATTTTACAGAAATACGCATCGATTGATAAATTGTATAAAGCTATGTCTAACAAAAATTGCTAAACTGTTTCAACAAAACACTGTTTTTGTAATTTAACAAGCCGTGGTGAATGTTAGAAATAATCAGATTACAGTGTTCATATCTTGTCATCATGTTAACAAAGATATAAATATAGTATATATACCTCAGAAACGTACATAATATATGAGTATTGGTTGTAACACAGACATGTTAATACGGGTACTGATGGGTAACTAAGACATGTTTATATGAGTACTGATTGTTAACACATAAACTATTTATATGAGTACTTATTGTTAACACAGATACCTATTTAAATGATTACTGATTGTAAACACAGGGACATATTTATATGAGGACTGATTGTTAACACAGAGACCTATTAAAATGATTACTGATTGTAAACACAGGGACATATTTATATGAGCACTGATTGTTAACACAGAGACATATTTATATGAGTACTGATTGTTGACATAGAGACATATTTATTTGAGTACCGATTGTTAACACAGAAAAATACAAAAACATAATGGACCGCAAAGAATGTGTTAGCTAGTTTGTGTTTTCTTTCAACTAAATAACGTGAAATTGTCGTAGGTCGCTTTTATAATTTCATCGGTAAACGATCAAACAATTGTTCTCCTTTCTATTCAGATGTCATCAAACATTGAAAAAGAAGTTATATGTGACAATATTGCCAGACAAGAACAGAAAGAACTTTAGTTTGGTACCTTTGTCTCAAGCATCGTGTGCAAATTATAGCCGAACAGCATTGTGGTCTACAAATGGACCCTCTGGCTTTTTCTATGACGGACGGTGGCATCTTAGGCATTGTAAAGGTATTAATTTAAACATATCGAAAACATCTAACAAATTAACATATCAGACCTTGTCAAATCAATACATAAGTTTGTATTTGTTCTTTGGAGCATATCAAATATTGATTGATTTGTAAGTATCAAAAAACAAAACAAAAAAATATTATTCGAAATTTTTATTCTGATGTTTGATGCTATTCATTTTTGCTAAATATAGATCGCTCTAGAGTGTCGAGTAACCGGAGGTCATTTTGTTCTAGATAATCAGTGACGTTTTTTAAAAATGACCTGAATTCACACGCTGACTTTGATTCGGATGTGACGGCTATGTATATACTTTTATCAAAAGATATAGGAACAGATTTTCAAAACAGAATGTATGTTCTTAATTTGGGCCATCTCGTATCTTTTATATGTAATTGGTTTGCTTCTGTAGATGCATTTCATTGTTGCCAACTACATTTGTACTTATTACCAGCAAACAAAATATTTGTATGTAGTGGTTATAGATTACATTGTTCAAAGTAGGGCATCCAGCTGGTGGAATAACGAATATCTTTTTACATTAGTAGTTGGCGTTAAAAATATTCTGCCCTGTTTCAGGAGTTGAAATCAAAGACGTACACTTATGTTTGAAAAACAGACGACTGTATATTGTTGGTGACTCAACGGTGCGTCAATGGTATTTGGATATAATGGAGAGATATAATTGCACCCAGTTTACTGAAAAGTGGACCAAACGAACATGGTATAAATTATCATCTTGTCGTAATTCGGGACTGAATTTTACGGCAACATACGCAGTACATGGTCTTCCATTTAACGTAGGGGTTTCTTGGACTAACATGTCTTCACATCTAACATCAATTGCACAAAGAATGGACAACATTCCAGACAATGAAAATGCAATATTTGTATTTCATATGTTTCAGCATATGAGATATTTCCCTCCCTTGTATTTCAAGTTGAAAATGGAAGCCATCCGTTCAAGTGCTGAACGGTTATTGGATAGAAACAAATATGTAAAAATAATGGTGAAGGGACCACATGTGTGTCATAGAAACGAGGATGTGTTCGAAAATGTCTACACCCACATCTTACATGACGTGTTTCGTAACTTACACGATAGAATTATCTTCCTTAACAATAGGGATGCGACAATAGCAGTTCAAGAAACCAATATTCACCCACGAGATATGGTAGTGAAGGCCATGGTTGACCAGATGATCGTCTTTGCATGTAAAAATTAAATATCGTGTTTTGCTTGGTTGCCTAGTAGCTATGTATCTTGTTTGATGGAATTTGTAACGTAATCGCCTCAATTAGACATTGCTACGTTGTTTTAAAGTAATGCTCTTCATACAAGTAAAATGTATTCCGACTGTATCTCCGTCACTTTCCAGAGACTACGGAGAATTTGTGCTTACTTCCGATCATTGACGAAGAGTTTTCGGAATTGTTCGGGAAATTTAAAAGTAAACAATATTTAGTATTTTGTACGGAGGACAAACTACTAATTAGAGTTTTCAGTTGCTTATTTCTCAAAGAAGGAACGGCGACCTGAGATCAGATACAGGTCCTTTCTGTATCATTTTGGGCATATTTTTTTTATATCTCAGTCTTTCGAGATTCTTTGTACATATACCAATTTTAAGCCTTATTGGGGCCTTTAGTATAATACAATGCGTTAAAAAATTAAATTATCATGCTATATTATTGACAATGTATATAAAAAATTCAATATGTAGAATGTTATGTTTCATCGCTCCTCTTATGGCTTGGCGTGTAGTAAGATGTAAAATTAAAAATGATGTTCCAGGTTTATAACTGCTTTATTGCGCAAACATGTATAAATATATCCATGTAAATGGATACTATTTTTGGGAAATTCAGTTTTATATTATTTCTAATAACATGTATAAATATATTCATGTAAATAGATATCATTTTGGGAATATAAAACCCAATTATAAATTATTTTTACTGCTTTATTGTGCAAACATGTCTAAATATATTTATGTAAATATATACCTTTTTGGGAATATAAAACTCAATTATAAATTATTTTTACTGCTATACTGTGCAAACATGTCTAAATATATTCATGTAAATAGATAACATTTTGGGAATATAAAACTCAATTTTATATTATTTTTACTGCTTTATTGCGCAAACATGTCTAAAATATTCATGTAACTCTCCACAGCAGCACCCATTGTGAGCAGCAAAATAATGTTGTTGAGAAGTTGACGGTCTAAAGAGTTTGAATGAATTGTTCAATCGTACAGTGGAAAAAATCATGCTGTTGTTGCTTGGAGGTTGTTGCTCAATAGAGGGTCGCTCTGTATCAGTTAAAAACGTTATTACTGCTTTATTGCACAGACATGTCTAATGAAGTTTATATTCATTTATTGCATATGCACGCCCAATTATAGTTTGTATACTGTTTTTATGGAATTAAAACTCAAATATGGTTTAGTACTGCATAAATTCGCTTATCTCTTGTTTAACGGCCCATTCGATAGCTATTGTCATTTCAGCCGCACCAGAGAGAGACGGGTGATAAGATACAGTAGAACCGAGCATTTATATCCCTACTCTTATAGGTTTTCCTGGTTCTTGATCGTGCCATGTGTAAAGCACCAATACACGCCTCGCCCGTATCCCTGTGATTTCTCGGCATAGTACATGGCTTTTTAGTTTAATAGGGACAATGAAAAGGCGTCCCTAAAAAAAAAGTCGGAGCCGCGATCAGAACCTACGACCTTTCGTTTAGCAGTCAAACGCGTTACCAGTAGACCACCAATCACTCCTACGGTACGCTCTGAACTAGAGTGTGCGTTTGGCAATGTCACGAACTGATTGCTATATATCACTCATATCACGTTAACTCATATAATTTATTTATCATAAATCATTTTTACCAGCAACCATCAAACCAGACGAAGAAAATCGATTTAGATAGAACCGCGTTCCATCGCGTGCACGTTGTTCACACAGTGGACATACTAGCTTTGTCGAGCTGCTAGACTTATATGGGCAGGCCGACATTTGCATTTCACGCGTAACCGTTGGCATTCGTTCTGTCCGACGAGTTGGCTTAAAAGAAAGATACGAATAAAACCATTTAACTGTCGCTGTCGTAACTTATCAAAACATTGTCGTACATGAGTAAAAATTCGCGATGCGGTCTAAATGTTTTGGTCATGGGACCCATTACCTACATGCATTTGGCAAGTCTGGTATCCTGCCTAATATTCCTTCAATACACAATTTCATTGGCAGATAACTCAAAATAGAGCTTGGCCACTAATGTTGAAGGATAAATATGCAAAGTAAATACAGACCACCAAAAACAAATTCGTCTACTAGTTAATTCCGTTAGAAAAATATATCTGATTAAACAAAAATATTCTAACTGTTAATTCCAGTTTCAAAGTCGGTGAGAAAAAGGGTCAGCCACTCAACGATGTTATCAAGTACATCGTCTGTTGCTGGCAGAACGCCAAACCCAATCCTGCGACGGAATTCCCAAGCCCTAGGACATTTACGGCAACTAATTAGGTGGATATCCTTAATTACATACCAAGAAAGACATACGGATCAACTTAGAATTGAATCAAAATTTAATCGAACACAATGAAAACTGAACAAGAAAAACTATAACAAAACGTTATAGTTAGACGAATGACAAGAAGTATATTGGTTTATGTTTTTTGTATGAAGTTGATTTTTTCATAAAGGATATTGACTGTATATTTTATTCAATCCTCCATTGAGGAGATTATAAAATATTTGCATGATATGAGTAATACACATTATAATGACAATCATGTATTTGACACATAAAAAACTTCATGTATATAGTTCACAAGCACATGGTAATATCATACCCTACATCAATAAAATAGAATCAACCCTAAATGTTAACGAATTCACCATAAATCTATTAAGCACTATCATACAACCACACTGAACTTCAAATAGCCACACAACAACTCATCTAAGCAATGCCTACCTATCAACTATTAATAGATTCAATCATCACCATTAGCCAATCAAATGGACAATATTAGGCAAACTGGTAATAGACACTACACTATATACTCGCAAACAACTATAATAAACTAATACTCATAAGTATAATTCGTCTAGAAAAAAAAACACCGACGTCATTAACAGTAGATAATACGCTAAGATCTATTGGGGGTAAAGTTCTTACTGGAACGGTTGCAACAGACAGATGTTTTATTTGTATTTATTTATTTGAATACATTTATTAAATATCAGTGAGTTATACGTGGACACGCGATGGACAAGTTTCAAAGATCCGTGTGTAGACCACAATGCTGTTCGATTGCACACGATGCTGGAAACAAAGGTACCACACTAACGTTCTTTCATTTCTGGTCTGGCAATTGTATCTATTCAGACCATGAAACATTGGTAAAGAAGACATTTACACTTTCCCGAGTTGTGCGTTATAAATATAAATTAGAATGCTCCTTTTAGCTTTCCTGTACACGCGATACGATGAGTATCGTTACAAAACATGCAGGTACGATATTGAACGATACGATACAGGTAGTTAAGTTCAAATACGAAAACAATTGAGTAATTAGACCAGTTACATGTTTTATATACATGCAACTTTATATATGGTCAAATAATAGAGAATATAAATAAAAGGAACGAGTTAATTGATAATCTTAATTTCATACAGTATTGTTTGTTCATTTCTGAAGTATTTCCAAAATAGTCTCATACCTATTTCTTATTACGAAGAACACCACAATATGCATTTAATATGCTCCGCCCATTTTCCTATAATAATTATGACTACCTGATATCTATTCAGTTAAAGTATTTGTATCGAAGGAAATCAGACTAATATACAAGCTGATAACATTAGCATGAATAGCTGTCAGCTGGATCATATTGTGAAAATGTTACAGAAAAGGACAAATCAATTGATCATACTGATTGTTGCTACAATTGGAATATTTCTTGTTTCGTATAAATTGGATTATTCCTATACGGTGTTCAACCATGTGCAAAGGAGGTACGTAAATTATCTTAACCCGACGGAATGAAATAAATATGTCATAAGTATGCGTCTTACAAATGTTCCGTGAAGTTTGTATAAGCCATGCATGTAGCCTTGGAATATGGTATTTAAAGATGTTTGAACTAATTGTTGGATGTAGTATTTCATGCAATGAATGTTTACGCTAGTCAATAATTTTACAAACATATGAATATCAGTCAAGCTAGGGGACCCAGCAAGCAGTATACTAAACTAGTTCCCGTTGACTCTGTCTGAACGGGGACCAGTGTACCAGGATACCATCTATTGAGACTATGTTTTCAACAGACATTGAATCCATACAGTACTTTATATTATGTTCTCAATAACACTAATGTCTCGATTGATACTTGAATATATCATGCATGTGTCTATATGAAAAGAACAATATGTGCTCAGTATGCGTCTAAAGTTGAGGGTAAAAAATTACCCTTAGCTGATAATGATTTGAAGTGACAACAAAATTTCTTACTAATGTAACAGTAAATTTGAAAAGTCAGAAGGTGTATTTTGCTAATCTCAAGAGTCAAATGAATGCCCTGTAGACGTGTTATGAAATAATCAGAACAACTCGAATAATTTAGGATGGATGAGGACATGTGTATAGCATACAATAATATTCAGTATAACAGAAAGCTCCATAATGTTTGATTTTCTTTTTTGTGCTAAACAAGGCTACAAACACTGGACAATATCAAGACACCAATAAAAGAAAAGAAAAACGATGGGTCGATTCTTTTTAAGGGACTGTTGACAGAGGATGATGTCAGAGATGTTCCATGTGACGATATCGAGAAAATGACCAGTGCTAAGAATTCTAGAATATGTAAGTCGTTGATTTTCGTTGTACATTATCATATACGAGTGTTCTCTTCGCGCTATTTTTCAATAATCGAGAGTTGTTTTTGAATGGTTTATTATAAAAAAGATTGAGACATATTGAAAAGCGCAGAGTAACATCTGTTGCTTTCTGTGTTAAGCTTATTGAGAAAACTCAAGCAATATGAAAACCCTATGAGGTTAAATAATATGATACAGTGGTAACGTAATATGAAAAATACAACTTGCATAATGATTGACATAAGACAAGGTTTTACAATGATGCAAAATAATTTACATTGAATGAGCTTGTACTTTCTAAACACAGCATTACCAGGACACTTCACAACACTAAATGAGAAATAAATCAAGGTGGCGAGAGACGGCTTGGGTGGTTTAACAATACAATATTTACATTTATCTTCAATAATGATTTTAAAGATTGACCAGAAATAGTAGACAAGTTTTCAGTGGTCATAATTGTAATTAACTTATTTCATTCTATATCTAAATTAAATATTACTTGAAAACCATCATTTCCATTTTGATTGCATATACCGCAATATTCTTTCCCTATTATAATCACCGGACAAAAGCTCTAAATCTTATAGCAGTTCTTCACTATTGTAGGCAAATATTACCATACCTTCCGTATACATTTTAATATATAAAAAATCTATGCATATCAATTATCCTCAATGACATCTCCGTCACAGTGAAAAACGCTGTGTCAGAGTCGATAAAAAGAGTGATTCGTCCATCGCTCAGAGAATATGACCATGACTTCGTTGTCTAGGTGGTTGACTGGTTCCTGTATGTTCGGAGGTGACTCGTCAGGTCAAGCCGGGCACAGTATTACCTCCTACACCTCGGACATTTGTGTTCGGTACAGTCTTTTCTGGTTGTTGAGGTACTCGCTGCTCCTCAGACAATGCGCCTCCTTTCAATTCCGGTCCTCAATGCGTCTTACCTCAGGTAATTTGGCAATGCAGCTACGCCAGTTGGAACGGTCTTCATCCATTTGTTCTCGAACCAATCTGCAGTGTCTGAGTCGGTTAAAATAAGGATAGGGTAATAAACAGATACATCGTCTAACACCAGTCGTCTCAAACGTACGAACCGGGAGTTAAAGATGATAAGAATTCCTTAATTATGACACAACTGAGATCTTCATCACGCTTAGTTCTAAACGGCATTCGTTACTATCATGAAAAAATAAGAATAAATGAAGTGTAACTTATACCGAAGAGCACGCCAGATTGTTAATATACGAAAATCACCTAAAATTTCATGTTTCATCCTGAGAAAGTTATATTGATGGATGTCCCCGAGAAGTATCACTTACGACATCTTCAGAATATATTTACATATTTAGAAACGAATATAATATTTATTGGATTCAGGTAATCATTCATTCTGAGTTAAGAGCCATATCTATGTATACGGCATAATTATGTCTTTTAGCCTTTTCATTATCAACATCCGATTAAAACTATACTTTTTTTACCTTGATCTTTACCTCTGGTCGTAAACATGTATCTAACGATAACCAGACTATTCACCCCCAGACAATTCACCACTCGAAGAACCAAGACAGCTCACACCAAGACAGTTCACCGCCTAATATAAGTAAGACAATTCACCCCTCGAGACAATTCACCCCTCGAGACAATTCACCCCTTATTTTATTAGATAAAGAGACTGAAATGTTTAAATGTTGTTTTATGTCTGTGTTAGATATTTTTCTTGTGTCAGGAAAAGCTTGGTTTTGAATTACAGAGAAGTAAAAGACAATGGGAAAGGAATGGCAACTCTGCATAGAGAATAACCATTTACGTGCAACTAGACCACAGCGAAAGCGATAAAGTGTCTTAAAAAAGCATTTATCGAATTCAGGAACCCTCGCGAATAATAAAATAGGAAATCGTCGGAATTCACACTTGTATGCGTGATTAATATAGTGTGAGAACGGTGTCAATATAATTTTACAAAGGTATGAATGTGCATAGAAACCAGAAATTATTACGTGAATCCAATATTTATTTGGGAAACTTAAAATTATTTTTTACTTTCGTTTTCGGGCTGATTATCTTTACTTTTCTATATAAATTGATAGTGACAAGAGCAAATGTTGTGGATGGGTTGATAGGCTATGATTTTTGACTAAACAAGTGTCTGTGCAACTTTTTTATCATCTATATTTCCATGTTTGATTACTTAGCGTCTAACCATTAGCCAGAAAACAAAAAGTTAAAGCATTGTCATAAAACAAACATTCAAACATTTCAGATATATTTAAAAACGAAGTTAATCTTGGCGATGAGATAAGATTATCACTGACTGCAGTTGATGGATATGGGAAAGCTAAAACAAACGGAGGTGATCAGTTCCGTGCAGCCATGAGCACATTTGCTAAACAAGCTTACACCAATGGTATTGTTACGGATTATGATAACGGAACGTATGGCATTACCTTTGAGGCACTATGGACCGGTAATGCTACAATTGAAGTCACCTTAGCATACACAAAAGAAGCATTTGCAGCTTTGTATCGACTTCGATTGAAGGTACGCGCATCCATACTGTAAAAAATATGTAGTTTGTGGTTTCCTTTAATATTGGCGTAATACATTGAATGATAACATTTTAAAAAATATATGTATTGATTAAAAATGATTTCTGGTATATGTATAATCATTGTGTTATACAATATCGGTTGAACATCGTTTGGAAATAACATTCTTTCTTTTGTTGGCAGTCTTAAAAATTCAACAACTTTTAATTTTTTAAATGTTCAATCGTGTACAGTTTTTCTTTTCTTTGGTAAAATGCATAATAATTGTTTTCTTCTATATTTTTGTGAATGCGAGCGGGACATGTTTTTGAATTATTAATTGCTTGGATCGTTAAGCAGTGGGATAAATTGTCAAGGAATACTTTATGTTGATAAACTTATTAAATTACAGAGAATTTATGTTAAAACAATACGATGTGTTTTTGAAAAACACAGTAAATAATTTTCTATAATTGAAATCTGTAAAAGTTTAAAGTCCCATTAGCTTTTTGCTATAGCAAATATATTATGCAATAAAAACAAACAACTGCTTATATTATCCTTAGATAATGATTACCGACGAAACAAGCCCCTTTTCTTCTAAAAACACTCATTTCGCTGTAAATTTTGTTTTTGTAAAATTGAAATATATAGAGCGCGTGACGTCACTTTATGACTGCGGGAAAATGCAGCTATAACTAGTATTTTTTCAATGATATTGAAAAAAATACAATAGTGGTTTTGAAAACATTTTTCCTTTCTAGAAAGTACGCACGGGAGGAAAACACATCTAAATAATATTGACTAATAATAACCAAATGGTGGATAGCATACATACATGACGTAATACACATAACATTGCAAAATGTATGGGAGTTTTTTCGAGTTTTTCTCCAAAGATAGTTATTCCCGACGAAACAAGCCCCTTTTCTTCTAAAAATACTCATTTCATTGTGAATTTTGCTTTTGTAAACTTGAAATATGTAGAGCGCGTGACGTCACTTCATGCCGTATGTATAATATGACTGCGGGGAAATACAATTGTTCTATAAATAGTATTTTTTTAATGGTATTGAAAAAAAATACAATAGTGGTTTTGGAAACATTTTTTCTTGCTATAAAGTACGCACGGGAGGTAAACACACCGGATTCCTCTAGTATAGAAAAATAGAAACTATTACGACCGATAAATTCATATGATTATGGGACTTTAAAATTAATGTAAACAAAACATCGTATTTTGTCCATCGTAAAAGACACATTGAAAATGATACCAATTTTAAGGCATACATGTTGCTTTATTCAAAATACAAGAGCACGGCGTTAATTGATTGATTCTTGTGGTGATATTAAATCATATAAAAACTTGCTTTTAACACACATTGGCATTTATTTCAACAAAACACTTTCAGAAAATTCCATTAATACAAGCCGGAGGTAAATACAGTCGAAATGGAGTTACCGAAAATGTTCTCTGCGATCCAGACCCGGCCGTCTTAGCATCATATCATATATGCAGTTACAAGGCAAACGAAGCGTGTAGGACTTCGCAAGAAACACACAGACAAGATAATTGCAATTTTACAACAATGAACGATGGATTTCCTTTATTCTGTGCAAGACCTAGGCTTAAATCATTACGATGTGAGCACATGATGTTCATTTCTACACTTCGTTCTATTCCCACGGCTAATATAACTGCTTGTGAACACAGGGCCACAAGAGGGTCAGTACTGATTTTACACAGAAGAGCACCGATTCTTAAATTGTATTAAAAATTAACTTATTGTTAACACAGACACACTTTCAAAATATATGAGGACTGATTGTTAACACAGAGATATAGTTATACGAGTACAGACATATTTACACGAGTACTTATTGTTAACACAGAGGCATATTTACATGAGTACTTAATGTTAACACAGAGACATATTTATATGATTACTGGTTGTTAATACAGAGACGTAGGTATATGATTACTGGTTGTAAATACAGAGACATAGTTATATGATTACTGTTTGTATATACAGAACAAAGTTATATGATTACTAGCTGTTAATACAGAACATAGTTATATGATTACTGGTTGTTAACACAAAGACATAGTTATATGATTACTGTTTGTATATACAGAGACATAGTTATATGATTACTGGTTGTTAATACAGAGACATAGTTATATGATTACTGGTTGTTGATACAGAGACATAGTTACATGATTACTGGTTGTAAATACACAGACATAGTTATATGATTACTGGTTGTAAATACAGATACATACATGTACGTACGTAGACCTATTATTATTGTTAATCCATGGACCGTAAATAATTCGTATACTTGTTTGTGTTTTTACAACTGAATAATGTAAAATTGTCGATGATCGATTTTATTAATGCGTTGGTAAACGACCAAACAACCATTCTCCTTTCTATTCAGATACCATCAAAGATTGAACAAGGCGTTATCTGTGACAATATCACCAAACAAGAACAAAATGAACATTAGTGTGATAACATTGCCTCAATCATCGTGTGCACATTATAATCGAACAGAATTGTGGTCTACAAACAAACCTTCTGGATTTTTCTTTGAAGGACGGTGGCATCTTAGGCATTGTAAAGGTATTATTCAAAATGTAAAGTAAACATCTAACAAATTAGCATTACATACCTAGTCAAATCGAAACATAAATAATTGGTATTCGTTCTTTGGAGTGTATAAAGTATTGATTGATTTATGATTATCAAAAACATTATTCGAAATTCTTACTCTGAAGTTTTTCATTTTTGATAAGTTTAGATCACTCTAGGGTATCGAGTTGCAGAAAAAAAATTATTATTTACAATGCATATACGACCAAATCTGTCAACAGAAGTCACCTTTGGGAAAGACAAAATGTGGTATTTAATGACTAGTAATATGTTATAAATAATCATCAACGTTTTGTTTTAAATAGATACCTTAATTCACAGACTGGCTTTGATTCGGATGGACGCTAATACAAGTTTGACTGTACGATTTTCAAAACCGAATGTATTCTTAATCCGGGCCATCTCGTATCTTTTGTACGTACATTGTAATTAGTTCGCTTCTATAGATGCGTTTTGTTGTTGCTTTTAATTTATTGTTATGATACAAAATATTTGTAATTATTTGTTATAAACTACATTGTTCAAAGTAGGACCTTCAACTGGTGGAAATAAAGAACATCCTTGTAGTAGTTGCCGTTCAAAATATTCTCCCTTGTTTCAGGAGTTGAAATAAAAGACAAACACTTATGTTTGAAAGACAGACGACTGTATATCGTTGGTGACTCAACTATGCGTCAATGGTTTGTGGACATAAAGGAGAGATATAATTGCACCCAGTTTACTGAAAAGTGGACAAAGCGAACATGGTATAAATTATCATCTTGCCGTAATTCGGAACTGAATTTTACGGTAACGTACGCTGTACATGGTCTTCCTTTTGATGTAGGTGCTTGGATTAATATATCATTACATCTAACATCGATTGCGCAAAGAATGGACAACATTCCAGACAATGAAAATGCAATATTTGTTTTTCATATGTATCTGCATATGAGATATTTCCCTCCGCGGTATTTCAAATTAAAAATGGAAGCCGTTCGTTCAAGTGCTAAACGGTTATTGGATAGAAACAAATATGTAAAAATAATGGTAAAAGGACCACACGTTTGTTATAGAAACGACGATGCTTTCGAAAATGTCTACACTCATATCTTATATGACGTGTTTCGTAACTTCCAAGATAGAATTATCTTCCTTAATAATAAGGATGCGACAATAGCAGTCCAAGAAACCCACAAACACCCCCGAGATATGGTAGTGGAGGCCATGGTAGACCAGATGATTGTCTTCGCATGTAAAAACTTAACATAATGTTTTGCTTATTTGCCTAGTAGCTAGATATCTTGTATGATGACTGTTGAAACGTAATCGCCTCAATTAGATATTGCTCCGTTGTTTTAAAGTTATTGCTCTTTATACAAGTAGAATACATGATGTTAAAAACATTGATATTTATCAAAATTTTGTTATGCTGATATGAAAAATGCTATTGGCAATATCCAAGTACAAGCATGTATGGTTAAATCTATTGATATGGAATTCGTCTGAAATATTTACGATCTTAGAAATGTGTCAGCTTAAAAGTTTTGAAGAAAAGAAAATTTATTATTTCAATCAGATTGTTTGAGATGTTTGTTAAGTTTTATGACCCAATTCTTGCAATTATTGTAAGATATATAGAGTTCATACAAACTTGGATAAATGTTATGAACCATAAACCATATCTTGATCGTTTCTAAAGTATAATTCAATGTGTTATAAAATTTATATCATCATGCTATATTATTGACAATGTATATAAAAATTTCAATATGTAGAATACTATGTTTCATCGCTCCTTTTATGGCTTAGTTTCTAGTATGATGTAAAATTAAAATGACGTACCAGGGTTTTAACTGCTTTATTGCACAAACATGTATAAATGTATCTATGTAAATGGATACTGTTTCGGGGATATAAAACTAAATTTCATATTATTTGTTCTCCTTTATTGCGCAAACATGTCTAAATATATTCATGAAATATACAGTGCAATCTCTCTTAAGCAACACCCTTTGGGAGCAGCAAAATTATGTTGTTGAGACAGGTTGAATTTATAGTTCAATCGTACAATGGGAACAATTATGCTGTTATTCAAGGGATGTTGTTATTTCCAGCAACCATAAAAGTTACGGTGTTAATGCCCAGACATTCTGATAGAACCGCGTTCCATTCCGTGCACGTCGGTCATGTAGTGGACATACTTGGACAGCTTGAGCTTCGTCGAGCTGCTAGATTTACATAGGCACACCGTTATTTGCATTGCACGCGTATTCATATATTGATTTTTTGTAATAAATAAGTCTTAACTTCAATAACAGTTAAATTGTTTAATTAATTAAAGTGTATGAAGCTATATCTGACGGTCATTTAATGTCAAAGTAAGTATTTGCATCGTGTTTAGTATCATACTAAAGTACCTTAATTGCAAATTTAAACTTTGGATGGGTTCCGTGTACGTTGATTCAATCGTCGAAAAATAGACTATTCTTATAGCCACTACACCCATAAGTTCGTGCCCATTAATATTCGAAGTCTGCGCATGCGCATATGACACTACCGTGGTTGAACAAGATCTCCATAAAATATCAACTTACAAGTTAATTTTCTCTACATGTAACGAAATGTAACAAAACAGCTTGTAAACATGCATTACACGCCTCAAAATAAACATGACCTTGACAATCTTGATCATCTGGAAGCTTTCTCACAACTTCGTGCTCATAAACTGATGACGTCATGCGAAAGCCGCGCTGCTGTTTTCTAAATATATTTTATCATTAATTGTAAGTATTGGGTATGCTCTTTAAGAATAAACACTTAGACACTTGATAAGATTAGTATTAAATATACCAACGAAGTCAAGATAAAGTCAGCGAGTGTCAAATAAATTGGAAATGTGAACTTCTTAACAGTTTAATTTCTTTTTAGAAAGTTTTACGCATTTTTCACTTCTTTCTCACAGCAATATTTCTTCATCTACAACTAGCATAAACTTGGACACGGGAAACCATGTCATTCATCACTAAAATCGGTTATAGCCTCGGGCACGAACTTGGGGTAAGGCACGAAGTTGTGAGAATAGAGGATAATTCCATTCGTAAATAGACAAAACGGAAGTGTACGGAAATATTTACGAATGCTCCCGAAGTTTGACAGATTCGATTGTCTAATCGGATACATTCGCACAATCGCGAACAGCAATTTAGTAAGTAATTACCGTTGTTGTTTATCATCATCGTTTAACTGGGTCCTGGTTATAGTTAAAAGAGTTGAACTCTAGTTGAAATGCAGTTTGTATCGATTTTAGCATTGCAGAAAGTCTAAATCGGATTGGCCTGAAAATCTGAAAGGGGCTCCAACGGGGTTCAACACTGTCATCACTTGTTTGTTTATTATTTTACATTTAGCAATCGCTGAATTTGCTCAAATTATTCTTTTGAGTTAATTCAGCTAAGAGTATTGTAAAAATGTATGTATGATTAATAATAATGTTTATTATATATGCAACGGTTATCATCAACTTACATTGCATGTATTCATCTCTCACATCTCAACCCAATTCAATAACAAATCATTCAGAATCAGACGGAAAACTACACTGTGTTTGCATAAAAATGCAGTTGTCTGCTCAATGCAAGGTCTATTTGACCCTGATTATTCAAACTTTATGTGGAGCAAATACCTCCTACATACATTGTATATAGTATAGGTCTTTGTCTGGAGGTTAGGCCTAAAAGTCAAGTTTTCTGTGATTACTCATGCATAATGCTAAATGTCATTTCCAGCTCATCCAGGTGAAATACATACAGATATACCTCTTGTTTCTGTACTAATTTGAATAGTTTGGTACATCATTATATTCTTAATAATGTTTATTAATAAATGATGTATAAATATACGAAATGATTTAACTTACACATTTACAGCTTCATGAGAGGCTTGAACGCTATAAGGAGACTATCTGTCTGACCGTAGGAAAACAGCCTGGTGTGGACTAAATATTACTGTTGATTAGGGTCAACATAGACACCATCCACAGCACCACAGTGTTGTTATTGCTCCAAATGCAGGGAGATGTCCACTGCAGCAGAAAGTTTGTTGTGGATTATGTACAGAGTGGTGTAAAGTCTGTTAATATTGTCTCAAAATAACTACAAGTTTCGTGATATTCTACCTTGTATTGTTTTAGAGAAACACATTCTTCCGGTGAAAGGTCAGTTGTTAGGGAAAACCTAAAGTAATGGGGCCAATTGCACGTGTTTTTGTTTTGTTCATATAAAGTTTTACGCCCCTTTTCAACACTCAATCATATGAGGCTGACAGTTCACATAACTATTATACCTGGGAAGCACCAGTTCTAGACTTCCATCCTCTGTAAGCAAGTATCTTCTTTCTCACATAAAGAGACAAAGAGAACCCACGACCCACTATCAACTTACTATCAGTGAGAGGTTATAGTAATTTGAAATCGGTGGCCTAAACCACTCACCGACAGAGGCAGGTCTCAAATTGCATGAACAAGTAATTGATTTATTGATGATTGTTCAGCTTTTTTCATTAATCAATTAAGTTAATGGTTTGCAATTTTTACACAAAAATTTGATAAAGAATTGTTATTTATGTTAATCCCCACCAAAGTTATTGATTAATAAGTTTTGCTTATTTAGCAACATTTGCTTTTCTTGAATGCATAAAAAACAGAATTTTAATATTTTGTCTTGTGGACATATACATTCAAATTTGAAGTGAAATATCAAGTCTTGCATTGCATTTAACATATCCTTAATTACCACACAAATCTATTAGTAAGCTATCTCTCAGTTTATGTCATGAGCCAGTATTTTTGTCTAAGTTACTCTAAGGCAATAGCAAAAAGTCAGTGGTACAAATGTACATGTGCATCATTCTTAAAAACAGGAAACCACACTTTAACAAAAACATTATTTATTATACAGGCATACAGTTGTATTATAAGTCTCTGGTATTGCTAATAATTGTGTAACAGCTTTCTTTCATGCAAATAAAACAATTAATATTTTTTCATAACAAAGCACACTGTATTCAGTTTTTGGACTTGATTTTTATCAAAATCAAGTCCTTTGTAATCGTAGACTTATATTGGTCGCTGGACTCCATAACAGCTTGGTTAAAAGAATGCCACATAAAGGAAATAGTACGCAACTAAATGGTATGTTTATATAGAAGTATCTGGAATCTTTCCCCAATTAAGTGTGTCAGATCTAAATATATTTCAAATCATTCTATTGTAACTACATGGAAAGAGTCATGTATCTAAATTAGTGATTGTCGGTAGATACATGAGATATTCAAATGCGTAGAATTTAAACCGCGTATTCACTGTCCAATAAAATATCTTGCCGTAAAAGTAGTTCTACTTTCGGTTTTCGTTCGATAGAACTTTCAGAAAAATCTCCACGGACGTATTCATGCATTTGCAACAATCTACCATCGATGTGTGTGTTTTGTGCCTTTCTAACATTTCTTAATATTACAAAGCGAATTCTCATTTAATCGTATTCCGGGATATTCACACCAACTAGTGTTATTTTGATGACGGAATCGCTATTTATAGACTCACTCCCCGCAGTGGCTAGTAGCAAAGCGTAACCGATGTGGGGAGTTTCATTTATCGAAGGTTAAATGTTAAAACTGCGGCTTAAGAATAATAATTCGAGTCGCTAAATACGAACGTAAATTACTGGATACGTGCTTTTAAAATTTACTGTTTAAGAGTTCCTTTTACGCCAGATTATTTAGAATTACATAATCACGTCTGAATTTCATGCAACATCGGGTTAACTATAGGTCATATAGGTCTTACTCTACTGTGTCAGGACCTTTTTGATTTGAGTGACCCTGAATGTGTTCAATGCGACGATGTTCTGTTGTGTTAAAACCAGAAGAATCAATGTTTGTATTTACTGTTACTGAAGTGTTGTTTACTAGTTTTGTACAATAAAGAGTTTTTAATGCAATTAAATTGTCCTCAATTAATGTGCTAATCATTAAACTTTCCAATATCAGGCTTTTTTCATTTTAAAATTTTAGCAAAGGGACTATAGTAAAGCCCTAGCTTATGTCATTTACCTATATGCATATGACCTGCATTACAATACGAATGAAAAATCGGTCCGTAATTTTAAATGTTAAAATATTTGTATGGGCTCGAACGATGTGGGTACACATTTCTCTCTTTTGTCTCGTATGGTAAAAATCAAGTCCGACAGTACTTTCAGTACTTTGATTTATCTATATTTTTCTAGGATATCAAATGCTAGGTGCTGGATAAAGGTGTACTCTCCATAGCTAGGACAAACATACTGGAATAACTAACTCATGCAAATGACTGGAACGTAAACAAGGCCTACCAACAGGCTGCGTATCGTCAATTAACTCTATGGTGCCATGTCCATTCAGGGTCAGTTGTGTTTGGCTGATAAGGGACGTGTATGCAGACATATATGGACAATAAACTGGATTTGTAACAAACAGACTAGCATAAAGCGTATAAAACTGCGGCAATTAATTAGGTGGATATCATTAATTAAATACCAGCTGGACTGGAGAAAAATGTACAGTCCAACTTGAAATTTAATCGAAATTGAATCAAACACAATACGAACTGAAAAAATAAAACATCTACGTCATCAACAATAGATACTACACTGAGATCTTTTGGAGGTAAATTTCTTTCTGGAAGTACGGTTGCAACAAACAGATGTTTTATTTGTATTTATTTATTTGTATAAATTTATTAAATGTCAGTGAGTTATACGTGGGCAATTACGTCATTGGTCAATTATTACGTTGACACATAATAACTAATAAAAAAAATAACTATCACGTGACCACGTAAATATTTCGTATGCCCTCTTTATGCCACCGTAGGCATGTGATATACAACTGTGATATCCCTTTGTAGGTAAACATACTATAATAATCTAATAAGCATGCATTCAGTTCAAGATATCAAGTGAGGTAAGTACGAATATAAATAATATGTTGAAAGATTAACACAGTAAAAGAGTAAAATGCTAAATGTATTGTAAAACGGGCTTGTTTTGAAACATTTCAAAACTCCTCTCATTTCTCTGTTTTTTTCCTGTCGAGGTTGTACGCATGTGAATGTATTTTGTTCATATTATGGCACTGGACGAGGGTGGATTTTTATGATTTATTACACACGCACGATGTTGTAGAGCGACACACACGCAAAATCACGAAAATTCCTAGTACGAGAATTTTACGTCAGGTGACGTTCTTGAAAGGCACTATCGTACCTAAGATATCGTTAGTCAATACTTGCGAAAAGGATATACTCTTACGACTGTCTACCGTACCGTATTGGGTGCTAATTATTCCTTTTTCTATTGTTGACAAAAGGGCTTTCTGTATCCCGTTTTTACACTTGATAGGCTTATATGTCAATGACATAAGGTGATGCTTATAAGAATATATGATTGCTAACTTGCGGTCATGGATCACATTTTGACAAAAACAACAACATCATCAACAACAACAACAACAAAAACAGCAACAATTGAACGAACGATATACTGTAAATTAATAACAAGCAAAGGCAATCATCTGGTCCACCATGGCCACCACAACCATGCTTCTGGGATGTATATTGGTTTCTTGAACTGCTATTGTTGCATCTCTATTGTTAAGGAAAGTTATTCGATCGTGCAAGTCACGAAATACTTCATATAAAATACGAGTGTAGACATTTTCTAATACATCCTCTTTTTTATCAAATGTGTGTGGTCCCTTCACCATTATTTTAATATATTTGTTTCTATCCAATAACCGTTTAGCACTTTCACGAACTGCTTCCATTTTCAACTTGAAATACTGCGGATGGAAATAAATCATGTGTTGATACACGTGAAATACAAATATTGCATTTTCATTGTCTGGAATGTTGTCCATTCGTTGTGCAATCGATGTTAGGTATAAAGATATATTAGTCCATGGACCTACAATAAAAGGAAGACCATGTACCGCGTATGTTACCGTAAAATTCAGTTCCGAATTACGGCATAATGATAATTTATACCATCTTTTAATGGTCCACTTTTCAGTAAACTGTGTGCAATTATATCTCTCCTTCATGTCCAAAAACCATTGACGCACCGTTGAGTCACCAATGAAATACAGTCGTCTGTCTTTCAAACATAAGTGTTTGTTTTTTATTTCAACTCCTGAAACAAAGGTAAATTCCATTGAATGCTATGCCTATTAATTCACCTTACAGCTTGGTAAAATTGTTGCTATTTCGCATATCGAAAGCACTACACACAATTGTTTGACTATTACTCAACCTACCGTACAAACATCTATGAGCATCAAGATTGTGCTTCTTTTATCGATGTGCACGTTTGTCCTATTACTGTCGTTTCTTTTCTGTAACACATAACATTTCGAAAATTGAGCGAAAGCCTTAAATTCGCCAATCATTGACAATGAACGAAAACATTCAGTGTATCACAGGTATTTAAAGTTTAGTTTTCATATGTTAAGTAACTTCAGCAATACCTTTACAATGCCTAAGATGCCATTGACCTTTGAAGAAGAATCCTGTCGGCCTTTTTGTGGACCACAAAGCAGTACGATTATAGTCTTTACATAAAATTTGAGGTAATGATATCAGCTGTGTGTTGTTCGCTGTCTTGTTGGTCAAAATTGTCACAGCTATCGCTTCTTTCAGTCGTTGGTGGCATCTATAATATAAATTAGAAACCACGTAACACACACAAATTAAAGTGAATTTTCGACAAATATTTACAATACAATCCTTCATTAATTTCTGCTACTTCGAAATTGTTTCACAAAGAAATTTCAGAAGTGTCACATCAACATAAGCGCACATTGACCAAAACACAGCAAAGGTATTCAAAATTATAAAACACTCGTGAACGTATGTTTGATTACTTGGTTTGGCCGTCAGTACAAAATTATATACACGTTCATAATATTATTGTAGCACTTTATATTCACCATCTGTATTCACCTATGTATGACGCTGTGTTCATAATGGATACACTGTAAGCTGTCCAAAGCAACACCCTTTGTGAGTAACAAAACATATGTGTAGGGCTGTGGCGAGTATCCGAGTACTCGGGTATTCACGATTCAAATTGAAAAATCGAGTATGAATTATCGTTATACTAAGATTCGTGGTTCGCTATCTTGTTTCTTAAAATATTAAAAGTGTATTCTTTGTTCTTAAAAAATCCCTTTTCTCTGAATAAATATTGTCTCATCATAGACTGCTAGTAATTTGTTTGCCAAGATGTCCAATCGGCTCATTAAATAATGATATTGGTAAATCAATTAACTGGAAGGGAGTACATATACATTTAAGCAATAGAACAATTTACATTGATTTACTTGAATTTTGAAGTTTTAGATGGGTTACTTGATAACAAAAGATTCGTGATACGGTTTGTGGATCGTAAGTGTTGAATCGTGGATTGGAATGGATCGCCACATACCCAACGATCCACAACCCTACATATGTGGTTGTTGAGAGGTTGTTGTATTAGAGAATGTGAATTAACAGATCTCGTAAATCGTGCGGTGGGATAATTCTGATAATTCTGTTTTTGCAGGGAGGTTGTTGCTCCAACAGAGGGCCACTCTGGGGAGGTTGTACTGTATACAGCAATATAAGTGTGTTTAACAGTTGTAAACATTGCCATGTTTGTTAGACTAGGTTCTCACCTTTCTATGATTCTGTGTTCACAGTCAGTCATATTTGGCATTATGTCATCGTCCCTGGTACTTATGAACATCATGTCGCCACATTTTAGAGATTTATTTTTCGGTTTTGTTCAGAAGTGGGGAAATCCTCCATTCCATGCAGTAAAATTACAATCTTCTTGCCTGGGCTCCTTTAGCTCATATCTACATGCTCTAATAGCATTGTTGTTACAGATATGGTAAGATGGCAACACGTTCGGGTCTGGGTCACAAAGGACTGTCTCTGTAACCCCATTATGACTGTATATACCTCCGATTTGTCTGATAGGGAATGTCTGAAAGTGATAAATCGTAATACGATGAAAACGATTACTAGTATTCTACGAGGTCATTAAAACTGTGGTCAGCTGGTACAAATACGAACAAAGCAACGCTAAAAATGACTATGAACGGAAATGCTTCCAATCTACTGATTGTTTCTCATTTTGGTGAGCTTTTGTGTTATGCTGATGTTTTTGGGGCTTTTTTTAATGAAAGTATATGTGTACACTGTCACTCAGTATAATTAACATTGTCTTTGCCATGAGTTATTGCAATTGTAAATGGCCAAATTGCCGATTTCTAAAAAACTTGAAACTTGTTTTCTTTTTACAAATGTTTATGTAAATAAGTACACTTGTATCACTTAATTCATTGCGATCTCATTATGACTCAAACCTTTAAATTCTGGAGTTATAAATCGAAATTCAACGGAGCCCATACCACGTTATAAGTGTACACAGAATGGATACCTTCAATCTTAGACGATACAAAGCTGCAAATGTTTCTTTAGTGTATGCTAGTGTGACTTCAATTGTAGCATTACCGGTCCATAAAGCATCAAAGGTAATGCCATACGTTCCGTTATCATAATCCGTAACGATACCATTGGTGTAAGCTTGTTTACTCGGTGTTTTCATGGCTGCCCGGAACTGATCTCCACCTTTTGTTTTTGGCTTTCCATACCCATCAAATACGGTCAGTGATAACCTTATCCGATCACCAAGGCTATATTTGTTGTTGGAAATATCTGAAAAGTGTATCTACTTAATCAAAGACGATATTATATTACTGCTGTTTAGATCTTAGCCTTTCTTTGGTCTCTTCTCGTTGTCTGAGGACCATAGTCATATACATTTTTTGTAGTCTTGTGTCTCTGCTGTTAACTTCAGAAGTAAATTGGCAGTAAGGAATTAGTGTGTTTTAGGTTCATTAATAATCAATTGTAAATGAAGTTCTCAAATGAGACGAACACAATTTTGATCTTACTCTTTATCTATGTATCCTAGAAGTGGTCTACATGTATACAACTACAGTTAAGTACATGCCGAATGGGACCGTGATTTGGGAATTGTCTTTTATTGCTTCAGTTTAAGGCAAACTAATCCGCACGCATTTGTGTGTGTGTGTTCATTTTGCCGTATATATATTGAACCCGTTTCTCGAACGAAACGGTTGATATTTTAATTATAAATAATAAAATAAATAAATAATAGATCTTATTATACAGCTACATCGAAGTTGAACAATTAAAATATATTTTGTGTCACATCGAACTGTGGTCACGAAATATCCCTTTATTTCCAAGCATATTTCATTGATATGAAACTAGCACTAGCAATCTTGTTCTGTTACTAGACAACAGAAACACGCGTTAAACCATGTTTAACTCACAATTCTGTTAAGACCTCCATTGTGTATGGTTGGTTTAAGAAAGTATCACATAATATCATAGTGTACGATAATTGATACTTCATATCCAATGTGAATTACGTTACTGTGAATGACGTTACCCAAAATATCTTTATCTGACAATCAATCGTCCTATGAGTAGTTTACACGCAAAATATATATTTATGAATGGTTATATTTTAATAAATTGATAAATATGGCCCAGAAAAGATACCAAATTTTGATTTAATAACAAAATTCTCGAATATATTGTACAAAAAAAACCTCAGATTTGCTCAACTTTACGCGTTTTGGCTGTATAATGTCTTACATAGTTTAGAATTCTCAGCATTTGTCATCGTTTTGATATCGTCACATTGAATGTTAATTATATCATTCTCTGTCAGCCTTACTCCATGAAGAAAGTTGTTGTTGTCTTCAAATTCAAAAGGAATTGTATAAATAGCCGACAAGCGTATCCTTAAAAAAATACAAAAGATGGCATACATGTATTTATCTCCAATACATACATTCGTATATAGAAAAGGACTAATGTTTCGATAGTACCGGATTCGTTCTGCTCCGGAATGCATCGTCTAGCGAGAATGGAAGCGATAAGGGATTGCAATGATGTTCTTTTTTTAGATGCTTATATTCCATTTCTTAATTATTTTCATGTTCGGATGTCTGAGCTAACAAGATAATTAATTCTAGTTCGATCACTATTATATAACAAGAAAGACAAACAAAGTTATGGGGAATTATTTAAATACTCGACCAATCAGTATTAAAGCGGTGCTTTGTAAATCAATAATATATATCAGATTTGTCACTATTTTGCAGAATCAAAGAAGAATTGTCGATGCTTCCATTGTATAATTATGACAATAAGATCGTGAACGTATTCGCTAAATTTAGAGAAGTGGCACGCTTGTAGATATGTAGGAATTCTGCCTCCCTACAAGTTTTACACTGTCAGTTTATACAAATCGTTTGTTAAATAAGATTAAATATGAAACAGTTTCATGTGGTTCGCAGGGGAAAGTAAAAGTTGATTTTTATGGAAGCTGACACTAAATTATTGTCGTCGGAGAGCGGGATGAGCAATCTATGTTGACTGCAGTCATGAAAGGACCCCAGCAAATCATACCTAATCATCAAACAGGGGAAACAGGTACATGAATTCATATTGATCTACAGACTTCATTCAAAATGGATAGATTACAGTTAAACCTGTGCTAGCGGCCATCTTCAAATAAAGACACCCTGTGAATAAAGGTCATTGTTTTAAAAACTTCTAGACTATTTACACTTTAAGCAAAACGTTAAACATAAATATGTAAGTCGATGGATTAAGTTTATAACATACCTTTCTTTTACACCGTTGAACGTAAATTGCGAAGTCTGCAAGTTATATGTAACAATAAGAAATCCAAGGGCTCCAACAATCAGTAAGATAAATTTATATCTTCTTCTTTGTAACATTAACACAATCTCACTCCTAATATCCATATTTACACGATTGCACGTATATGTTTATGTGTATTCCTTTTCTATTCTATTCTAGGCCAGTGTTATCATCATTGCGAATTATAATTTGAAGGTCAACTACTCTTAACACAATTGTTATGAGGATTCGCCTGACTTATCAGCGATATCTAGACAAGTGAACATCTAAAATTAGTTGATGATAAATAAATAAATCGAATAGTTGTTAACAAGTCAAGGATTTAATGATGCTGCATGGTGGAGAATCCAAACGGACGTATCACTTTAAGATATATCTGTGTTATTACAATAGTATGTTTTATTAACAATAAGTAACTTTAAGATATTAGATTTATATTACTAAAGCTATAAAATGGCAGAGAGATTATCTATAAAGGGTTTCAGTGAACAATAAAAAACATTGAAGGGCATTAAATCACACTCTTCAAACAACATCTGTGGATAAAAAAAGAAACGGTTGAACTCCATAACCAGAAGAAGTTGAGTTGTTGTCTAAATCTAATTATCCACCTATTGAAATCATTAATTAAGTTACAACATATTGAACCAGCTGTGTGTGACATTTACAAATATAATGTACAATATGGTGATTTGCCTAAGAGGCAGAGAAAGCACCGATAATCAGTTTACTGGCTAATGACTACTTAGTATGATGTACAAATTTGATGGATTGTAGTTTCATTCCCGTGTTTCAAAATCAAACATCAAACAAGTTATTCAAAAAATATCAATTGGTTGTTCCTGAAATGCTGATAAATACTGTTTTATTTTTCATTACATGCCAACGAGTGGGCATGCTAGAATCAATGAAATATTATATAGGACAAAGGAATGTTATTTTTCGATCAAATGGCTCAAAAAGCTACAAATTGTGTACGATCATGCGACCAATTCCAGAAACGAAAATGAATACCAGAATTAAGATAATGGCCTATAATGTGCCATCTAGGTACTGGATTTGTATCGAAATGCACGGCGTTAACATGTCAGCAACTTGGTGCCAAACAGGAATTCACAAAAAGCTTACCCATCAATGTCTTCAAGCATGTGAACGGACACGTCGAACTGAACGATTAACACCGTATGATGATGATGGCAGTAACATGGCATGGATTATTGTCTGCTCCTCGTGACATTTTCCATTAGTCAATCATTAAATTCTGCATTTCTTCTCAAGAACAAAGTGCGCGTAGAATTGATCAGCCTCAAAACGTATTAAGTCCATCAGAAACAGTACTTACCATTACGGAGATCAACGAGATTAAGAGGAAACTTGAACAGTTTGGTGTATTTGTAGATCCAAGTGAGCTTAGTTGACATATTGGATAGTTGTTCATCTGTTCATGGCAAGCAAACAAATCAAGCTATTACAAAGATTTAATTCAGTTTGCAGGTGAACCCGCGAAAAATGCTGTTTGGCTTCCATTTGAGAATTAAAGCAACCTGTCATGGAAAAACTGCCAAAATTAGCTACTAAATAATTGGTATCCATTTTAATAAGCATTTTAATTGAATCATTGTCAGACTTGTTTCATTTGAGGTATGAGAGAACTGCTGCCTAATTGCAATTACCCTCAGAAAGATGGTAATAATTAAAATATGGAAATGATTTAGCTGCATTTTCAGGTTGATCTCACTATATATGCTTGTACCAGTCAACACTACCAGCAATAAGTGACCCTATCTTGATATATTATACTGATTCTTTGCATTGTATATTATTACAGTACAACCTCTGTTGAGCAACACCCTGTGGGAGCTGCAAATATTGGCTGTTGTTTAGAGGTTGTTGCTCTACAGAGGTTAAATTCGTAGTAAATATCAGCTCAGGGAAATTTTGAAGGTGTCGTTATAGAGAGTTTGTTGCTCTGCAGATGACCGTTTTGGAGAGGTTGTACTGTATATAATTTCAGCCAAAATTCTTACATTTTCTCTGAATTTCCTGTCGAAGATGTGTTCGAATGTGTTTTTTTTATATAACGACATTGGATGAGAGTGAACTTTTTATGATTTATTAAACACTTACGATATTGTACAGTTAAGACAAAACACGCACGTAAAGTTACGATAATCCGAGTAGGACGTCGGGTGACGTTCCGGAAACGTACTAGTATCATATCTAAGATATGACTTATGAAAAAGTTACTTTTACGACTGTCTACAAAACGGGATCCGTACCGTATTCGATGCTATTTATTCCTGTTTCTATTGTTGACAAAAGGACTTTCTGTATCCTGTTTTGATTCTTGATAGGGCAATATTTTAATGTCTTAATGTGCTGTTTAGTAAAAAATACATGGTTGCTGTTATGGATCACGTCTTGACAAACATACAAAAACAAATGAACAAACGAAATACTGTAAATCAACTAATTACAAGCAAAGACGATCATCTGGTCCACCATGGCCTCCACGACCATTCGTCTTGGGTGTACATTTGTTTCTTGAACTGCTATTGTTGCATCCCTATTGTCAAGGAAGATAATTCGATCGAGCAAATCACGAAAAACTGTATACAAAATACGAGTGTAGACATTTTCTAATACATCCTCTTTTTGATGACACACGTGTGGTCCCTTCACCATTATTTTTACATATTTGTTTCTATCCAATAACCGTTTAGCACTTTCACGAACTGCTTCCATTTTCAACTTGAAATACCGCGGAGGGAAATATCTCATGTGCTGATACATATGAAAAACAAATATTGCGTTTTCATTGTCTGGAATGATGTCCATTCTTTGTGCAATTGATGTTAGATGTGAAGATATGTTAGTCCAAGGACCTACATTAAACGGAAGACCATGTACAGCGTATGTTGCCGTAAAATTCAGTTTCGAATTACGGCATGATGATAATTTGTACCATCTTACCTTTGTCCACTTTTCAGTAAACTGTGTGCAATTATATCTTTTTGTTAAATCCGAAAACCATTGACGCATCGTTGAGTCACCAATGATATACAGTCGTCTGTCTTTTAAACATAAGTGTATGTCTTTAATTTCAACTCCTGAAACAAAGATAAATTTCATTGAATACTATGTCCATTCTTTGTACAAATTATTATCATTTTGCATATCGAAACCTCTAAATACATTTTTGTATGTTACTCAACCTAAAAAACTAGAACCCAACTCCAACAAACAGAGATATTTGAAATACAGTTCAACATCTCCAAAGCAACACCCTTTGGGAGTAGGAAAAGCATATTTCAGTTGTGAGGTTGTTGCTCTAGAGAGGTTAGTTAAATGAATAGTTAAATCGTGCAGTGGGAAAGAGTCATGCGGTTGTTGAAGGGAGGTTGTTGCTGAAGAGAGTGCCGCTCTGGAGAGGTTGTACAGTACATACAATTGAGAAGAAGTTGAAACTTGCACCACATATATAAGCATTAGGTTGTTGTTTCTTTTATCGAAGTGAACTTTTTACTATTATCGGGTACTTTCGTTTCTGCAACACGAAAAAAATCGAAATTCAGGTGAAAATATTATTAGCCAATTGTTGATAGTACACGAAAATATTCAATGTACCTCAGATATTTGTTTTAAAGATTTCTCCAGCAATACCTTTACAATGCCTAAGATGCCATTGACCTTTGAAGAAGAATCCTGTCGGTCTTTCTATGGACCATAAAGCAGTACGATTATAGTCTTTACATAAAGTTTGAGGTAATGATATCAGCTCGGTGTTGTTTTCTGTCTTGCTGGTCAAAATTGTCACAGCTATCGCTTCTTTCAGTCGTTGGTGGCATCTATAAATTAACTATGAATTAGAAAAGATTTTACGAAATGCGAATGTGCATGGCATACTTGTAACACAAAAAACAGAGATTTTTGACTAATATTTATACATGTAATACTTCATTAATTTCTACTACTTCGAAATTGTTTCACACAAAAAAAAAGGCCTCAGAAATGTCGCAATAACATTAGCTCGCATTAACCGAAACACAGCAAAAGTGTTCACAACTATAAACTTATATTTGATCATTTTGTTTGGTCGTTACTACACAACTAAGCTTTACTTAATGTTCACAATATACAGTATACACCTACATATTGTCTCACTTCGTGTTCACCATCTGTTCTAACGCTGTGTTAATAATATGCTATTCATTTTATTTGTTTATTTCAACAGATTTAAAGCCATTTCCAACATTATATTTAAGTTATGTCGTGGCGGGCAGTTATAAGCTTCCCTGGACTTCATTTAGGACTTAACCAGTAATAACCACATTCTATCTGCAAGCTATTGCCAAGTTACCCCACATAATTCAGAAGTGGTGGACAGTTCAACATAGGATGTAATATCTTCAGTAAATTTGTCATAGACAGTGTTAGCGTCGCCCGGGGTTTGATTCATAATGGGTACATGTTTACAACAATATAAGTGTGTTCAACATTGGTACGCGTTGCCATGTTTGTTGGACTTCGCTGACACACTAAGGTCTCACCCTTTTATGATTCTGTGTTCACAGTCAGTCATATTGGGCATTATGTCAGCATCTCTGGTACTTATGAACATCATGTCGCCACATCGTAGAGGTTTATTTTTCGGTTTTGTACAGAAAAGGGGAAATCCTCCATTCCGTGCCGTAAAATTGCAATTGTCTCGCCTGGGCGCATTTAGCTTAGATTTACATGCCTTAACAGCATTGTTATCACAGATATGGTAGGATTCCAACACGTTCGGGTCTGGGTCACAAAGAACATTTTTTGTAACTCCTTTGTGGCTGTATTTACCTCCGATTTGATTAATAGGGAAAGTCTGAAAGTGATAATTCGTGATAAGTTGAAAGTTATTTTTCTATAAGGTCATTTAAACTTTGCTTTGCTTGTGTAAATATAAAGAGAAAGCAAGGCTTATACGTATCTATGAACAGAAATGCTTAATTGAAAACAACAACAATAACCATTTGGTCATTTTTTCCGATAAACGTGATAACCACTTGCAACTGGCAAATTGTTAAACATATCAAGCTCTGAAGGTTCTGCTGTTGTTCGGATTTACAAAGCAGACAAAAACTGAATTTCTTTGTAGGATGAGGTATTAGGCTGAATTTTGGAAACTGGACGATGGTTCAGCTTTCCATAGTCTTCACTCGATCGGTGCGCATGAATTTTGGTGAATTTGATGCAGACCAAAGTACCAAGCTTTTCTACACCCGCCATGTAATTTTTAAAGTTCCATGTGCTTTCAGTACTTTGATTTATTTTTCTCCATCTGGTCACCAAAAGTAGTTCAGCAGTTCGCATATACAACACATGAATTATGACGTCATCATTCCTCGAAATGTGCTTACTGATATTAGATATTGTAATTATTCCGAGGTAGAGGATTGCTTAGAATTTTTACGACTGTTTTGTATTGCTTGTTTACGATTTTGCATAGTCATATAATTATATGCATCTGATTTTGACTTGATTGCACGCAATATTTGAATTTGTACTTATGCCACTGAATAGAAAAATTGGAACGATGTTCGTAGGCGGAAGTATATGTAGGAAAGATTTCCCAACCGACTGTTGAGAGATGGTCTAAAATTACCTGTATATCTAGTACATTCACACTATTATTACTGACAGTATCAGCGACTCCAGAATTGAATGGGTTTATCTTATGTCACTAGTGCCGAGGTATATAGTACGTGATTCATTCTATATTGTTATAATGTTCGTGTTGTGAAATTAACTCATCGATCCGTACCTTGATACTATGCATGGCCATTTTTTCATATGATAAATGACAAAATTATAAATTATACCCCTTTTCGTTTTACCTATTCAATACTTATTGTTGACCCTTACTTCTACTGAACAAAAAAAGATCCGTTAAATTTTGATTGAAAATGATGGAAAAATTATTCACCTGTGTATAAATGTGTATAATGACATATGTACTAATGTTAATACGATTTGCTTAGCTAGTAGATTGAATTTCTGTATACATTAACAGTCCCCGACCATAGAAAAATATCGTTGAATCTGAATACCAGTTTATGTTATGTTGGCCATTGTATCAAAGTATACAATTAATATACCTAGGTAGATGTAATAAATTTAATGCATAATGTCAACAAAAAGTTACATATGCTTGTTAAATACTGCACAATTTGTAAAAGAAGTTCTATGCGTGCGTGAAAACACTCCAGTAGCAAACACTAAACTGATATGCTTTTATGTTATGCTGTTATATTTTGTGCTTTTAATGTAAATGAAAATACATCGGCACCGTGTGTATATATATACTGTCTTTGCCATAAGTTACTGCAATTGTAACAATGATGACCAAAGTCAAATATTTTGCCGATTGCTGATAAACTATCAATGTTCCTGTAAAAAATTATCGCCAAAATATCACTCAAATCTTTAAATTCTGGTGTTTTAAATAAAGATTCAACGGAGCCCACACCACGTTATAAGAGTACACAGAATGGATACATGCCTTCAATCTAAGACGATACAAAGCTGCAAATGTTTCTTTTGTGTATGCTAAGGTGACTTCAATTGTAGCATTACCGGTCCATAAAGCATCAAAGGTAATGCCATACGTTCCGTTATCATAATCCGTAACGATACCATTGGTGTAAGCTTGTTTAGCCGGTGTTTTCATGGCTGCTCGGAACAGATCTCCACCTTTTGTTTTCGGCTTTCCATACCCATCAAATACGATCAGTGATAACCTTATCCGATCACCAAGGCCATATTTGTTGTTGGAAATATCTGAAAAGTATTACTGGATAAAAAACGGTATTATATTACCGCTGTTGGTCTGTCTGTTTTTCTGTCTGTCTGCCTGTCCAAGAAGTGACGTACATGGAAACCAAAAAATCTCATTGTCTTTTACACGTTTCATAATTGTAAAGATGAAGCATAATTAACCGCACCCTTTGGCTTAATTATTTTATTGATTTTTAATTAGGGAATAATTTGTTATTGCTTCAGGAAGTATTAGGTGAAATATTCCGCACGCGTCTATGTGGGTATTAATTTTACCGTTTCCTCGAACGAAACGGTTGACACTTTAATAATAAAAACGTAAATAATAAATCTTATTATAATGTCTTACGTAGTTTAGAATTCACAGCACTAGCCGTCGTCTTGACATCGTCACATTGAATGTCAATTATATCATTCTCTGTTAAGCGTTCTCCAGGAAGAAAGAAGATGTTGTCGTTTTCAAATTCATACGGGTTTGCATCATTGGCTGATAAAAGTATCCTTAAAAATGAAAAGACGGCATACATATATAAATCTCCTACATATATACAAAGGGATAAATGTTTTGGTTGTACATGTACTGGGTTGGTTCTGCACCGGACATAGAGAAATTCGGGTCACTGTCCGGTGAGAACAATATGTTATCAGGCGAGGTGATATCGTCCAGGGTGGCGAGCTTTGACAATATCTGGACAATATCGCCGAGTCTGATAACATTTTTCGATCCGGACACTGACCCGAGTTTCTATTTATCATGTAACTCAGTTTTCGGAGCATGATTTAGTGTCATTTCACCTGAAATTTAGCTAGTGTGATTATTACGGTCTCCCGGTAAATCACATTGAACAGTCAACATCCGCAGATAAATAGTTCACTACAATTGGGAAAAATGATGAAAAAAGCTCTCATGGATCACAATATTTAATTTCACATTAAAGAAATCATTTGTTAACCATTATCTACAACTCATAAGTAATTGTAGAATAATTTTCTTACTGCTTGATCGGCATTATTTTCGTCGATATAACTTCAATTTTCAATAAATTTACACGATTTTGAGGTAAATGACATCGCGCACGGTTGAACAAAATGATGTCATTCTATGACGTTTTACACGATTTTAAACACAAACTTCATAATTTTGATACGAAAGTTATGTCTGCGAATACTGAAAAACAGATTGATGAGTGTGTTAATGATATCTCTGAATTACTGAGTGATGCTGGCAGCCATTTGTTTGAAAAAAAAACGATTTCCGGTTCCGGTATAAACAAATACGATACTTTTGAGCTCTGATTAATTGTGTGATTAAGTGTATAAATTCAATATTTTGGTTTGAAATAATTGGATATATAGGATCGGTAGTGAGTAATCTACACATCATAGTAACTGTATTGAAATATATTGAAACAGAAACGAGATATCGATACATCTGTGAACGTTCTTTGTTTAACTTTGAAACTTTGAATTTTCTATGTACAATTATGGATTTCGACAAGTGTTCACCACCCACCTGACCAAAAAATCTTCACGCATGACTGAGTTTGTGACTGATGTCGTATTATATAACTGTAAAAACTTGCCGTAAATTTTCAACAATGTTGGACCCGACAGAATACGAACCGTTATCCATAGATGAAAATACTGAAGTGAAGGTTGTTATGACATCACGAGCCTCGGCCACGCGTACTACCGATGGCGACGATAATTACAATGGATTACAATCAGTTAATCCTTTCAGTGGTGATGATTATAACAGATCAGTTTCCAGGGGCGGAGACCAATCTGTTACGGAATGTGATATGTCGCGGTCAGATGTTCATACAGAGAATTCCCGCCGTTACCCCATCAGTGATCAGCGTTCTTGTGATTCTGATGGTTGTCTTGACGACGACTGTTGGTTAGACATACATAGCGATAGTGACTTCAAGATCATAGAGGAATATCGTACATTAGTGAAATTTTATAAAGAGTTACCTCGGGACATGTGCGTAGCAAGAATACTACGAGAATACGCGTCCAGTGAAAGTGATCTAGAGAGACTCCGCAATGAATACTTTGAACATATTAAACAAACTCGTACCGACTTCCCATATGGCGACAAGGCTTGTTTGAAACGGAGATTATTTACTCGCAGTGGTGAACCAGTCGCGCTTCGTCTCGCCCAAGACATTCACTGCATTTTAGAAGTGACAGAAGGGGGCGACTGTAACATCCTCAAAACTATGATCAGTGCTGCTCGAACACGTAAGCATCCATCAGGTGGGAGAGCACGCAGAACGACCGGAAGTGGAAGTGTTGCTGTGAAATGTACATGTGCTGCGGAACTTACTTTGATGAAAGATAGTGTATCTTCCTTACAAGCAGATTTTCTTCTGTTAAAGCAATCTTTACATGCTAGCGAAAGGTTGCGTACTGAGCAAATTAGTCTTGTTAAAAACACTTTTGACAATATGAAAAGGGACATAAATCTGTGCAATGATGGTATAGCTACGTGTACCGGTAATACATTAAACTCCATGCAGAGTTTTGGCAGTGCGGTTGGAGGCCGTATTACAGAGTTTGAGGACAGAGTGAGATTGCTAGAATGCATGATAGATACTGAGAATATAGTGACAATTTCGAAATGTGTTTATAGTGAGGTTGGAACTGATAACACCTTAACATGCGATCCTGTGAATGCTATCGATGATAGAGTGGTTGGTACATACGATAATCATGATACTGGCGACAATGGTGATGTGGAAGTACATGTGCGTCCCAGTTGTGACAACGTTGCCGAAGTCGGGAATAGTACCAGTGTTGATAGCAAAAATGTGGGACCACGTGACACTCGGATAAGACAGAGTCTAGATACCAACTCATCGGTGACTGGTCATAGAATTCCAGTTATCATTACTGACAGAGTAGATCCATGGAACGATACCGAAGGATTCTCGCCACATGTGAAAAAACATACCAAACATTACTGTGTCTTGGGTTTGAGTAAGAATGTGAACGTTGACGTGTTGGCTGAAGTTATATCATCCAAAGGACCACGCGTCTCCATCATTAGAGTATACCCATCACGTAGGAATACCGATAAAGTGGTGCACAGGCTCAATCTGTATGCAGATGAAATGTGTGATCGCGTACTCGAGGACGGATTCTGGCCGAGATACGTTTCGTGTAGGAAGTGGATGTCTCGTGGACAGCGTGCCCAGTTTCCACGGGAACGATCGACAGAACATCAACGCAATCGTGGTACTGAAGGAATCGCGCCTTTGAATGGACCACCAGTAAGGCGCACCGGAACACGCGAGTTGCCGCCACGATTTCAGACGTCACATACTGGTTATGTGCCTGTGCGTAGACGATATGACGATGTCGATTAGTTTGTGTCTGTTTAGACATCTTGCAATTTGTGTCTGACTTATTACTTGTCGTTATAACATCGTAATATATATATAGTATGTTTCATAATGAACTGAATATTATTACCTGGAATGTTACTGGTGTAATGTCAAGTGCTGCCTATTTATGTGATATATTGACTGAGGGAAGCATCGACGTGTGTGGAATATCTGAACATTGGCTGACATCAAATAACATGTTCTTTCTTGATTCTATATGTAATGAATATGATTATTTTGGTGTGTGTGATGAAAATAATTGTAGAAAAGGGGGTGTGGCTTTTCTATGGAAAAAACAATTATCACCTTATATTGTACCAATAGACACTGAAGATGACCGAATTGTTGGCATTCAATTGCAGGTTTCACCAACAGAGTACATTTATATGTTTCAAGTATATTTACCATGTGTGAATCATAGTTACATTGTATATACAGGCTATATTGATAAACTATATGATCTATATTCTACATACAATGATAAAGGTACTACTGTTTTCATGGGTGATTTTAATGCTTATGTAGTTAAGGCAAATATGCAAAACCGTGATAGATTATTATTGCAATTTTTTATTGATTGTAATATGTGTCCTATCAACTTGTTACCTGATTGCTATGGAGTCACAGATACATATGTTTCATATGATAATGTCTATATGTCAACGATTGATTATATCTTATTACCTATTGAAACTTT
Organism: Lutraria lutraria; assembly: GCA_964023205.1. Taxonomy (NCBI): domain Eukaryota; kingdom Metazoa; phylum Mollusca; class Bivalvia; order Venerida; family Mactridae; genus Lutraria; species Lutraria lutraria. The sequence goes on along the minus strand of OZ026834.1, from coordinate 13,443,804 downwards.
AGATTTGATTATACATTGTGAAGTTGCTGATGATCACTGTTTAAATGTATCTAGACATAGACCATTATTATGTTGTTTTAATGTATGTATTGATATGTCGAACAAAGTAGATACTTATGATCAGTGTAACGCGATAAATTGGAGGAAGGCTTGTCAGCATGATTATGATAATTTCTGTGTGCGTTTACTCAATGATGATAAGCTTAGTAGTGTTTGTGGTACAAATATGGACATTGATGACATTGATGATGCGTATCGGACTGTGACGGAGAGTTTGACTAATAACGCCAGGGCGGCATTCCCAGTTAAACGTTTTAGACCGCATCTAAAGCCTTACTGGTGTGAAGAACTAAATCGTCTGCATAGTGTTATGGATAAGGCACGTGACGCGTGGTGCCGTGCTGGTAGACCAAGATGTCACGGAAGTACAGCTTACACCGAATATAAAGCTGGTAAGACCATGTTCAGAACTGCTCATAGACGTTGTGTAGAACATTATTTAGCAGGATTGGATCGTGACTTGGAAGACGCTGCATTTAGTGATAGTGCGAGGTTTTGGACACTTTTGAAATCGCGTAAAAGCAAGTGTAAGAGTGCGATGGGTGCAGGGATAAGTTTTGGTGGAACTGTTTATAGAAGTAGGGAAGATTTGACTGAACAGTGGGCGAAATACTTTCAAGACTTATATCAGTGTTCAGACGGTGTATATTTTGACAAAAGTTTTGTGGACCATGTAGGAACAGTAGTTAATGAAACGTTTGATAGAATACATCTAGATGATAGTGCTATAGTACTGTCGGAATCGGTTGAACGTTCTATTCGTGCATTATCTAGAGGCAAGGCTGGTGGTGTGGATGGTGTGTGTCATGAGCACCTTATATTTGCAGCCCCAGTTATATCGCCAGTGCTAGCTAATCTTTACACGTCCATGTTACGTCGAGGACATATTCCGTTAGATATGAAACGTGGTGAAATCATAACTCTACATAAAGGTGGGAAAAAGAGGAAAGATAATCCCAACAACTATAGGGCTATAACTCTATCGTCTGTCATCCTTAAACTGTATGAAGTAGTTTTAATGGAGCGATGTAGCGACCGCATTATTTCCTCATTAAGTAAACAACAAGGAGGCTTCCAAAAACAACTAGGATGCAACATGTCATCGTTTATTCTAAGAGAGACACTTCACTATGCTCGTGAACAATCTTCGAAGGTATTCATGTGTTGTCTAGACGGAAAGCAAGCTTTTGATCACGTATGGCTCGACGGATTGTTTTATAAGCTTGTCGAATTGAATGTTTACTCTACAACTTTAGCCTCGTTCCGGAATATGTATTGTAACGCCAAGTGCCATGTTAAATTTAATGGACTTTGTTCATCGGATTTCCCCGTTATGCAAGGAACCAAACAAGGTGGAAAGAGCTCACCGTTAATGTATCTTACATTTATTGACGGTCTTATCAAAGAACTGGAGGCAAGTGGTGAGGGTATTTGTTTATATAGTGTAGATGTTTCTTCCCCGACATTTGCCGACGACATGGTTTTGTTATCATTTTCAAAGTTTGGAATGGACCGCATGCTTGACATATGCTTCAAATATTCGTGTAAATGGAGATACTTTTATAATGCCAACAAATGTGCTGTGACTGTGTTTAATGAATTTCAAAAACCATTCGAAGATAGAGTATTTCACATAGGTAATGAAATAGTACAGGAAGTTGAAACACAAGTTCACCTGGGTATCGCGTGTGACGCATATCTATCAACTAAGAATCAACTTCGTGAAGCGAGTGTAAAACTACGAGGGACATACATAAATATTGTCAAAAACGGATTACAATCAAAGAACTTGAACCCATTGGTGCTACGGACAATATATCAATCTACTGTTGTCCCAAAAGCATTGCACGGATGCGAAACATGGACTTCTTGTGCTCTCTCTGATGGGATCGTTCTTGAACGGGCCCACCGATTCTGTATCAAACACATGCAAGAATTTGGACGACATTTAAACTCAGACTTTGTGTATATAACTATAAACATGTCACCAATTGAATTAGATATTGACTATAGAAAGCTGCTAATGCTCGGGAAACTTTGTAGACTACCCGTGGACTATTTAGCAAAGACTGTGTTTGTTAATAGGTTGTTACGCTTCATTAACTATGATAAACAATCGCGTGGTTTTATACCTGACGTGTATCATCTTCTACAAAAGTACAGCCTGATTTATGTTCTCGAAGAGTATTTAGTAACTGGAAATTTCGTATCCAAAGTTGCCTGGAAAACGTTATTGAAACGAACTATTCATGACGCATGGAAAACTAGAACCTTAATAAAATTACAGGATCGTCTAGATAACAATCACCTTTCACTTGAGAACTGTGCATCATTATGGCAACGAGTGAAGGACAATCCGAATCTTTGCAAGGTGTATTAAATTCTTCTCAACAGCATAGGTTCCCTTATATCTCGGCAGTTTCCAAGGACATGTAAACAATGTAACATGATAATAGAAAATGTGGTAGAGCATAATATGTGTTTCTGTGTTGCTCGGGATAGTGTACGACGAAAGTTATGGGACGCACTTATCGATGTCAATGGATATGACTGGTTTGGAGAATTTATCACGTCTCCTATTTTCATTGATGGACGTGAACACAAATTGGACCAGTAGGACAGTAGTGAGAGTGTCATAAAAGTTGTTTCCTGGAACGTTGAAGGGTTAACCGCAGCTAAATGTACATCAAATGACTTTATAGATATTGTATCTAAGTACGATATCATATGTTTAAGTGAAACATGGACTAACAAAAATTCACAAATAAAACTATTGGGGTATAGTAATCCTATACATTCATATAGGAAACACCAGCATAGACGTGCTAAACGATCTAGTGGCGGAATAGTTATATATATTAAAGATGAAATAAGCAAAGGTATACAATTGGTAAAAAATGATATTGATTGCATTGTTTGGGTGAAGTTGGATAAATGCTTCTTTAAGATTGAACGAGACGTCTATCTTGGTGTTACCTATATAGCCCCGGAAAATTCACCTGTTCATAATGTATATAATGATGATATATTCAGATTGATTGAAAATGATGTCAATATATTTTCGGATTTAGGTCATGTATATGTAACCGGTGACTTGAACGCTAGGATTGGCAAAAAACATGATTATATTGTTAATGATAGACAATTAGACATTGATGGTATAACAAACGTAGATTATCCATTTCCCCGTGGAAATAGTGACCACAACTCTAATCGTTTTGGTGATAATTTGTTAGACTTATGTAAAGCCACAAATATGCGAATTGTAAATGGAAGATTACATTATGACAACAACATAGGTCGAATTACGTGCATGACGCATAACGGTCAAAGCACAGTGGACTATCTGGTAACACGACACATCAATTTTGAAAATATCTCACACTTCAAAATTGACGACTTTAACGAGTTCTCCAATCATGCGCCATTGGAATTTTCACTACGTACAAATACAAATATTATTGATAATCCTAATACGTATAATACTTTATATAAATGGAAAGATAAATACAAGGATGATTTTTTATCATCTATATTGCAAGGTATTGGTAACCTAGAAGAAACCATTATTAGAGGTATTAACGAAAAACAAGATGCTGATCAGCTTGTCCAAGTCTTCACAGAGTTCTTAACATCAAACGGTAACCGATATTTTAAATCTAGATCTAATACTGGGAAGACAAGATTTGACGATTATGATAAGCACATGAAAAAATGGTTTAATGACGAATGTGTGCACAAACTGAATGCATATAAACAAGCAATTAAATCATTCAACCAAAACCGATCGGCTGAAACAAGAAAGCTAGTTTTTGATAAAAAACGCGATTATAAATATTGTTGCAGAAAGCATAAAAGAAATTATAATAAAGATTTAAGTTCAAAAATGAATAATATGCGTCACAAATCGCCGAAAGAATTCTGGGGAATATTTAAGAAAAGATCATCTAACCCCTCGGGCGAGCCGATTTCAAACAATGAATTTTATGAACATTTTAGATTATTGACGGGGAATGATGACGTAACAGGTAACATAGAGGCAAATGAACATGTGAATAATTTCGACAATAATCAGCAAAACGTAACATACCCGGAATTAGATTTACCTATAACGGTAAACGAAATAATAAAAGCAATAAAAAAGCTTGGCATAAATAAGTCATCAGCGTTAGATAACATAATCTATGAGTATTTCAAAGAAACAGTTAACATTACTGGACATGCATTAGAACTTCTATTTAATTATATCCTTAATTCAAAAGTATTTCCGAAAAGCTGGTCCTCAGGGGTGATTATACCAATTTTTAAGAAAGGCGATCCAACAAACCCGAATAATTACAGAGGCATAACTCTGGTAAGCTGTTTTGCGAAGGTATTTACAAGTATTATTAACGATAGGCTTCAACAGTGGGCGACAGAAAATGATGTACTAACCGACGCACAATTCGGTTTTAAAAAAATTATAGCACAGTCGATGCGATTTTCATTTTAAATTCACTTATAGAAAGACAATTTGCTAACAGAAAAAAATTGTTCTGTTGCTTCGTTGATTATCAAAAAGCTTATGACACAACTAATAGAATGAACTTATGGTATAAACTTTTAAAATTAGGAGTAGATGGTAAATTATTCTCTGTCATTCGCTCTATGTATGAAGATGTAAAGTTATGTGTTAAACATTTGAATTCAGTTTCAGATTTTTTTAAATCGGACCTAGGTTTATTTCAAGGTGAAATAACGTCACCGTTATTGTTTTCACTATTTATAAATGATATTGAAAATCACCTCCATGAAAATATATATGCTGGTATTAACATAGAACAACTATCAATCTACCTTTTATTATTCGCAGATGATGCTATTATATTCTCAGAAACAGAAGCGGGGTTACAGTTATCTTTAGACAGTTTATATGATTATTGCTGTAAATGGAATTTGACCGTAAACATTGATAAAACTAAAATTTTAATATTTCAAAAAGGGGGTCGAATTAAAATGAATTATCGATGGACGTACAATAATAAAGATATAGATATTGTAAAAAGCTTCAACTACCTTGGCATCGTTCTGTCAAATGGTGGATCATTTTTACAGGCAACACAGACTTTGTCAGCCAAAGCTTTACGCGCAATGCACGGACTGTTTGGTATTACCAATAAACTGGACGTACCAGTTGACATAATGTTTAATCTATTTGATTCTTACGTCGCTTCAATTTTAAATTATTCATGCGAAATTTGGGGATTTTACCAAGCCGAAAATATTGAGAGGGTACACCGGAAGTTCATTAAATGGGTCCTTAACGTAAAACCAACGACAAATTCACTCGCTATTTACGCGGAAGTTGGTAGATATCCGATGATTATATGTAGACAAATACGCATTATCAAATATTTTTTAAAGATATTCCAAGATAAAAGTTCAAATTGTGTAATCAACACTGTTATAAGAAATCAAATTGAAAATTTAGGAAACGATTCACAGGACACCACATGGGTATATAAAGTCCGTGAGCTACTTAATCAAACTGGATTTTCAGAAGTGTGGTATTACCCGGAATCAATAAATATTAAAGCATTCGTCAATATATTTAAATTACGAATAAAAGATCTATATGTAAATAAGTGGCGTATAAGCGCGAATGTGTCACCGCAAATGATGATTTACAAGGAACTCAACTTGTCATTCCAAAGAGCACAATATCTTAGAATACTGCAAAATAAGAAATATAGAAACATAATGTCAAAAATAAGACTCTCTTCTCATCAATTATTAAGTGAAACTGGTCGACATTTGAATATTCCTAGGAATGAAAGACTGTGTAATTATTGCACTTTATTAGATGTAGAAGATATTTTTCATTTTGTTTTTATTTGCCCTTTGTACAGTCAACTTAGAAATAGTTTTATTCCCAGATTCTATCGAACTAAACCGAATATGCACAAATTGTTATTATTATTAAATGAAACAAATAAAAATATCCTTAATAAATTATGTATTTTTTGCATTAAATCTTTTAAATTAAGAAATGAACAAAATATATGATGTACTTAAGATGTATGTATGATTCACTTATAATATTATGATAACAACATTCTCACTTTACTTTACTGTATATTTATAACTGACTCTACTTAGTTTAAATTCTCACATTTTTCCCATTATACTTGTACTGAATTACTATTTATTAAGTTCTTACATTTATTGTAAAAGCATGTTTGCATAATTGTATGTATATATATGTATATGTTATGACGATGAGCTGTCATGCTCAAGTCTTAATAAAGTTTCTGTTCTGTTCTGTTCTGTTCCTATTGAAAGGCAGTGTTCCAACTTACTGGGACTCGGAACGCAGTATAACACAGGACAGCCGTACTCTCTGTCACTTACATACGCGCTATTCAATGTTTTACGTACCTAGTGCTCTAAAATAATCGTTGACCTGTATTGGTCAGTATTCAGTACGCATTGTTTCTCTCGTTGTTTCAAGTGTGCAGATATGTAATTATTTCCCATATATGTGTACATGTACTGAATCGTATGTTATGTTGGTAATGATAATATGATAGATAATTGTATTATAACAGTGTGTATACATTTCTGTTTGTTAATTAAATTCACTCTTGGTACTACTAATTACGTAATTATTTTATCAGACATGATAAAGTTTATGTAACTAGTAAACGTGCATGTCAACATTCTAAGTCTGTTCTCTGTATCTTGTTTTTCGTTTCGACAAGGTCAGTCTACAACAGACGTTAGGTACAGTAATACGTTTTCCTTGTGATATATTATATATGCATGTAATTGTTTAATTTATGTCTTGTTATATGATGTCATATTGTTATTGTAAATATGTTATACTCTTCAATTATGGAGGAAAGTAAAGAATCTATCTATCTATCTATCTGCCTCAACTAATGACATAAAATATTCAGATAATCCTTGGTTTACTGATGAGTGTTACCAAAATAAATTAGTTTTTCACAAAATGTTAAATATCTACAGGTTAGTTTGCAGTGAAGAAAACCGAATTAGTTTAGTAAGGGCTAGATCAGCGTATAAAACGTGTATTAGAAACTGTAAATATGAATATGATAGAAATGAGACATTAAAACTTACTCAGGCAAGATTTACAAATGCTAAGTTGTATTGGACTATGCTGAAAAAAAATGCTGGAATTGCACAAAGTAATATACCGTTAGATATTTTTGCACGTTATTTTAAAACTGTCAATAACCCACATGATCGTTTTTATATTCCGGATGATGACGTCCTAGACTTTATAGAAAAATATGAGAATAATGAATTCAAAATAATGTTCAGTGAGCTAAATACTAGCTTTACTGAGAGAGAAATTGTCCAAGCCATTAATCAGCTTAAATCTGGCAAATCTGGTGGACCCGATGCTCTTTTGAATGAATTTTTTATACACGGTAAACACATACTTATGCCGTCAATTTTACTACTTTTTAATACTATTTTTGCTAAAGGTTATTTTCCATCTTGCTGGACAGAGGGATATATAATACCGTTACATAAAAAAGGTAGCATGAATAATGTCGATTATTATAGAGGTATTACGTTACTTAGTGTTTTTGGTAAGCTTTTTTCACGAGTATTAAATAATAGATTGTCTGAGTGGGCAGAAAAATATAATGTTTATGTTGAGGCTCAGTCCGGCTTCAGGTCAAAAATGGGGACTGTTGACAATATTTTTGTATTACATGGCCTAATTAACCATATGATAAATAAAGGGAAACAACTCTATTGTGCTTTTATTGATTTTACTAAGGCGTTCGATTACGTAGTTAGAGAAAATTTGTGGTATAAATTAATAAAATTAGGATTACGCGGTAACATATTAAATGTAATTAGTTCAATGTATACATCCGTTAAAACGCAAGTTAGATACCATAATAAATTAAGTGAAGATTTTACTTGTGCGCTTGGTGTTAGGCAGTGTGAATGCTTATCGCCTTTCTTATTTTCCATGTTTTTGAACGATCTTGAAGACTGTTTTTACCATAGTGACTTAGATGGCATTGATGTTAATATGTATAAACTGTTTTTGATTTTATATGCGGATGATATAGTAATATTCGCTAACAGCAGCGAAGAACTACAACTAGCCTTAGATTTATTATCAGACTATTGTGATAGATGGAAACTTACAGTAAATACGTCCAAGACAAAAATAATGATTTTCAAGAAAGGCGGAAGATTACCTAGAAATATGCAGTTTAAATATAAAAATGAGGCAGTTGAAATTGTGTACAGATTTACTTACTTAGGACTTGTTTTCACTACAGGGGGGTCTTTTTCTGAAGCACAATCTACTCTTGCCGGTCAAGCTTTGAAAGCAATTTATACCATGAATAAATATTTATATCATTTTACAAATTTAACTGTTTCACATCGTCTTGATTTATTTGATAAATTAATTTCTCCTATTCTCAGTTATGGAAGTGAAGTGTGGGGGTTTGTTCGTGGCAATGCCATTGAAAAAGTACATATTCAATTTTGTAAGCGAATATTAGGCGTTAAGAAGACAACTCAGAACGATTTTATATATGGGGAACTTGGAAGACTTTCTTTTAGAAAATTAAGACTGTATAATATTATTAAATACTGGGTTAAAGTACTTCAATGTAATAATAATAAGTATGTTAATAAGGTGTATAATCTTTTGAAGAATGATATGGAATTGTTGCCTAATAAAATAAACTGGTGTTCACTTGTCAAAGATCTTTTATGCTCTCTCGGTTTTTATGATGCTTGGTTATTTCAATATGTTGGTGATGAAAAAATATTTTTGAATATTGTTAAGCAGAGATTAAATGATCATTTTGTACAAAATTGGTTTAGTAGAATAGAAAATTCAAGTAGAGCTTTATTTTATAGAAACATTGCTGAGTTTAAATTTCAACCATATCTTAATATTGTAAATGTTACAAAATACCGTAAAGTATCTTATCTCGGCCACGGATATACGTCCGGCATGCATAAAACATACAGATCATCAAGCAATCTCAATTAAAATTCTTAATACAGATAATAGAGGTCCAGGTTACTGGAAATTGAACAATTTGTACTTAAGCGACCCCTTTTATCTCCAATTAATAACAAATCTCATAAAAAAGTCAAAATGCAAAATTGGTACATCAAAACAAACATTGTGGGAACAGCTAAAAAACGAAATAAAAGACAAATCAATAAATTATGCAAAACAAAAAAGTAAAGAACGATACAACGAAATTCAATCGTTAGAAAACCAACTGATGCACATTAACGCGACGGATAGTGTAACAAATATAGAGCTCAGATCTAAGATCGAATCAAAATTAAACAAACTTTACGATATTAAAGCCCGGGGTGCTGAAATAAGATCTAAAGTAAAATTTATAGAACAAGGAGAAAAAAACACAAAATACTTTCTAAACATGGAAAAATCCAGGCAATCAAGAAAATCTCTAAATAAAATTATAAGAGGTAAAAATACGTTCTCAGAAATTGAAGATATCTTAAATGAGGAAGTAAAATTCTATTCTCAATTATATACATAAAAAAATATAAGTCAATCTGAAATACAAAATTATCTGATAAACATCGAATGTGATCGCAAACTATCCTCACAAGACGCAGACTTATGTGAAGGCCTCTTCACAAATGAGGAAGCCGAAATAGCATTAAAATCTATGAAGTCAAATAAAAGCCCAGGGATGGACGGTCTAACTGCAGAATTTTATAAAACCTTCTGGGATTCATTAAAATGCATTCTCACAGGTGCCCTTAACGAAGGATTTTACTATTCCCAATTGACATACTCCCAACGAACTGGAATTCTTTCTTTACTTTATAAAAAAGATGACCCAACAAATCTAGAAAATTGGAGACCAATATGCCTCCTAAATGTAGATTATAAAATTACCGCAAAAATACTAGCAAATCGGCTTCAAAAAGTAATACATAAAATAATCAGTTTCGATCAACAAGGTTATATTAAAGATAGATTCATAGGATATAATATCAGACAGATTCAAGACGTCATCGACTATGCTGATCATCTACAACTAAATGGAGCAATTGTCTTCCTTGACTTTAGAAAAGCTTTTGATACAGTAGAACATAACTTTTTATTCGAAACTTTAAAACATTTTGGGTTTAAAAACGATTTCATTCAGTGGATTAAAACATTTTACTGCAACATACAAACATATATTTCGAATAACGGATGGATATCTACACCATTCAAACCAGAACGCGGTGTAAGACAAGGCTGTCCCATTTCATCCTTACTATTCATTATAGTTGTAGAAATCTTGGCAATAAAAATACGTAAATCAGACAATATAAACGGCATCACCATAAAACGTAATGATTTGCATGTACAACAAAAGATAAAAATTTCACAACTAGCCGATGATACTACCTTATTTCTCCGCTCAAAAGAAGACATTACAAACGCATTGCAAACAATTGAAAGTTTCGGATCATTTTCTGGATTAGAGTTAAACAAAAATAAAACCATAGCATTTTGGATAGGCAAAGATAAAAATAGTTCAGATAAAACCGATAACATTTCATGGACAAATAAACCAGTCAAAGCTCTCGGATTCTACTTTGGCCACAATAAGAAAGAATGTGAGAAATTAAATTGGGAAACAAAAATCGAAAGCTGTAAAGCCATTATAAACAACTGGTCAAAGAGAAAATTAACCTGGTATGGAAAAATTCTCATTGTCAAAACTCTTCTTATTCCAAAATTTACATATGCTTTTCATTCACTAATAGTACCAAATAAAATTGTTCAAGAAATTAATACCCTTATTTACCAATTCTTATGGAATAAAACTAAAGAAAAGATCAAACGATCAACGCTCATAGGCAACAAATTCAATGGTGGCCTCGATATGATAGATATAGAGACATACGTAACTTCAATAAAACTAAAATGGATCAAAGCTTTATCAGATAAAAATGATGCCAACTGGAAAGCCATTCCAAGATACTTCTTTAATAGATATGGATCAGATTTCCTTGTGTTCAATTTCAATTTAGACTTCATTAAAAACCTTGACACTACATCTATACCTGAATTCTACAAAAACATCCTTGACCTGTGGATAAAAACAAAAAATAAAACCTCTGCAGATGAACCAAATTCGTTTTATGATATAAGGAAAGAAATCATTTGGGGCAACCGATATATAAAATTTAAAAATAAAGTCATACTGTTTAAAAACTGGATTAAGTCAAACATAATTTTCGTAAATGACATTTTCGACAACAAAGGATTTTTACGAGAAGATTATATTTACACAAAACTTAAAGACAAAACAAACTGGATTTCAGAAATAAGTATTTTAAAAAAAAGTTTTCCGCATAAATGGACCTACATACTATCTCAAGAGAAATCACTATTAACAAAGGTAAAAACTGTTATTCAACCACAGTGCTTTAACAAACCCATTGCTGTATTAACCAATAAACAAATATACAACTTAATAATTGAAACTAAATTTACAACTCCTTATATACACAGATTCTGGAATTCACATTTTAAAGAAAACATCGATTGGCATTCACAATATAAATTTATAAATTCTTTACACGACAACAGACTTAAACAGTTCAAATACAAATTACTCCACAGAATTTTCCCATGTAAAGAAATACGATTTAGATGGAAAATGGTAGACTCACAGAATTGTTCTTTATGTCACGTTATAGAAAATTATGAACATGTTTTTATTGATTGTAAGACTGTACGAGAAATCTGGACCAAATTACAGTATGTTCTTAATGAGTGTAACATTAACAAAGACATCAAATACTTAAAAACTATTTTAGTCGGATATAAAGTTAAATATACCCAATACAACTATTTCAATATATTTTTAACACTACTCGGTTTTTGCATTTACAAAGCATACTTCATCAGTGAAAATAAACTTAAAGATGTCAATGTATGGAATCTGTTTAAATATGAACTTTCCACACTAATTGAATACTACGAAAATAAAAATGAAACAAATTATTTTATCTCTAAGTTTAAATCACTTATACTATGTTGACGTATTTTTCCTTTTTCACTAATGTTAAACCAACCAGTATCCTACCTAGCCACAAACTTTTTGGTATATAGTTACATAATATTATAAACATCACTCTTGTCACTAAATTGTCAGTGTTAAACTTTTCATCATATTTAGAAAATTAATATTGCATTACAATAGTATATTTTCATACATGTACATGCTGATTTATACTTATATGTAATATCCTGTATATATGTTATAAAAAATGAATAAACGGATTACCGTTCGGTAATTGGAAAAAAAAAAAAAAAGTAAAGTATTGACTAAATTAAGAGTCTCTTCGCATAGACTTTGCATCGAGACAGGTCGTTGGACTAAACCGAGTTTACCTCTTGATCAAAGGAACTGCTTTTCATGTAATTTATTGGAAGATGAATATCATTTTGTATTAGAATGCCATCTTTATAATGAACTTAGTCGTAAATATATCCCTTTATACTATAGAAGAAATCATAATATGCTCAAGTTAATAAATCTTTTTACTACAACAAATGAGAATACACTTAAGAATCTAGCTCAGTATATATTTCATGCTTTTGAATTAAGAAATCAAATGTTATATGACAGATCTTAAAGGTGTAAAACTTTGTTATGTTTTACACAAAAGTTAACATTAATTAATTATATGTAATACTATGTCAATATATGCAAGAGTGTATATTTATTTTTTTCGATTGTAAACTTTTTTTCTTTTTTTTTCTTTTCCTTGTAGAAGGTGTCATCATCGAAACTCTTCATTATTTTGTCCTTGAACTTTCGTTTTCGTCAAGGATAATTTTTAGAAATGAATGAATTTTCGTTTCGTTTATGAATAAGATTCATGATATATTAGCGTACGCTTTGTGCTTTGACTTAAGGACCAATGTACATTTTATAAATTAAATGATAGTTTACTTCTAACCTCCTCTAAATTTGTTTTTTCTTTTTGTTGACACCCGACTTTCGTCGCAGTTCTTGTGTACATTTTTACTTATAAAAAGATGGATATTTTTTCTTTCAGTAGATGTTTTTTCTCTGTAGGTATTCGATTTTTGCAGGTTCGTGCATTTTGAGGGAAAATACTGTGTTTATATTTAATATTGCCTTATTACTGATTTAATGCACATGATCTGTTTCTTTGAAAAACCTTCTCCTTATGACTTGATTATATGTATATATGTTTCATTTATTCTGCATTACCATTGTATTATACTATGTATCCTCATGGGCCATATGGCTTACAGGATTGTATATAAATAAACTTATCAAAACTTATCACGATTCTCTAGTGAATCACATGTCGGCGTTCCAACGTTGCTCCCATTTGTTTTTTCTTAGATAGATTTATTATAGATTAATTTCGACATAAAATGAATATTTACATGGCAATCATAATAGTAAAACATATAAATACAGTAAATCGATACATGTGTAAGCATGAATTGATAAATCACCCATGTCAAATCAACATTAAATGTCAAGGATAACACAAGAAAGGGTTCAGAGGAACCCTTATTTCAATTGAGTCGATACAAGGCTGCAAATGCTTCTTTTGTGTATGCTAAGGTGACTTCAATTGTAACATTACCGGTCCATAAAGCATCAAAGGTAATGTCATAAGTTTCTTTGATGTAAGCATAGTATTTTGTTGCATAAATAAGCATTTCTTGATGATTTTTGGTTTTTATTTTTGATAATTTGTGTTCAAATATACTATTTTTATATTTCTTATAATAAATTTCTTTGACAAAAAATCCTGTTTTTTTATAATTAAGCAAATAAAATGTTCCATTCATAATTTATGAAAATATAGTCCGTCGTTGTGGGCGGAGCCAAAAAGTGTTCTCATGCTACTAGCAGCCTATTGTGTTATCAGGCAGTTACCATGGCAGTTGCATGATAAAATGTATCGTCCAGCCAGAATGAAAGCTATGTTCTTTTTTCATTTCAATTACGAAGGGTATCATTTTCATAATGTTTTCATGTTCAGATGTCTGAGCTAACTATTAATAAATTCTAGTTCGATCAATATTATGAACAAGAAAACAAATAGATTTATCGGGAACTATTTGAATACTCGACCAGTCACTAATAAGACTTGCGGTGCTTTGGAAATCAATAATGTTGTTAACCAAAGTTGTTAAAAAAAATTATTTCATTCAAAACTCTGGTTGCCATGGCAACCAATAGGAAAAACTTTAAATATCTTCTTGTCCAAAACCACAGGATTTAGATATTTGGTATGTAGCATTGTCTAACAGACCCCTATCAAGTCTATTCAAAGTATGGCCCAGGGTGAAAATTAGCCCCGCCCCGGGTCACTTAATTTTACAAAGGGTCATGATAATTTTCTCTAAGAGTCTTTTTATCTGGTGAGCGATATAGGGCCATCGTGGCCCTCTTGTCAGTCTATGACAGAGAATTACTTTGAATTTATAACATGTATACTCAGTCACATTTTCGCTAGAAAATACACACATTTGTACTTCGCGAGTAGGCCTACTCGAAACTAGTGAAATAAATAATTTAAATGATAAAGCATTTTATTGCCCTCTTTCCGTGATATTAACTTATACATACCCTATTTATACCCAGCTACTATAGGAAACTGATAATCATATGAACAGACGACAAACTTTATTCAGAAGGGATAATAAAATATGCAAACCAGACACTTAATCTTAATCCGAGCTTGACGAGTGCATAATTTTAACACAAAATCTGATTACAAAGCGCAAATAATTCTTGTCTCAGTTCTCAGCTACGAATTCTTTAGTTTGGGAACAATTCTTTCTTAACTTTACGATAGCTCATGGGCTGTCTTAAAGATAAAGGCTGTCTCATAATAATAAAGGCAGAAGCCGCGTTTTCTTATCTTTAAGAAAGCCCATGAGCTATCGTAAAGTTAAGTAAGAATCTTTCCCAAACTTAAGAATTCGTAGCTAAGAAAATATTGATGAAACGTATTTTAACACTAAGAAGGGAGATAAGACACTTCTTACTTAAAAAATGGCTTAAGATGTTTGATGAAACGGGGCCATAGTGTTTAGGCCGTGGCCTACTCTGCTAAGTAAGCTACGTCCCTAATCAAGCTGTAACCACTAAAACGAGCCTCAATCAATATGACAATAAAATAAGCGCTAATGTTATAAGTTTCAATAAAACTTAACAATGCATAGGAAAAATATCAGCGCGTTTCTAGCGGTAGTATCATTGACATTGGACTGTGCTTATTTGTATGTTTAAAATACACTTAAAACATATCTAAGTTTCCGTACTTTTGGATAAATTGGTGACTGTTGATTGAGGCAGGGTCACTCAAATAGAAGGGTCTGGACTCCGTAAATTAAAGCGTTGTGTAGCGATCACGTGATCGCGCGCAAAATGGCCGTCATTGTGAAACGGTGAAGATCGCATTGAAATAAATACCCAAATATTCACAAATTACTAATCATTTTATTGGTGTAGAGCTCCACGAAAAGTTAGATCGTAAGTATCTCCTTCTAATTTGACCAATTTCTTAGGATAAAATTCATTTATTTATGTTGAAATCCGACGGTACATAAATGGACGAAAACTCGTTTTAAGCGTTGTCGCAAAGCGTGTATTTTTCGTAAGTAAATATAACCCTTTTAAGTTATAGAGTGATGTAGTCGGGATAAATTTCATGTCTTTTAAAGGTTGTTGAAGTAAATCATGCAGTTACTTTTTCATATTGATTCCGATGCTAAGAAATAATGATACATGAATTTGAGCCTTTTTGACGAAGTCGCCATTTTGAGTTGACCAATTTTACTATTTTTAGTAAGTGATTCTGTATTTAATAATCACCTATCGCTGAAATGCTTGCAACACATTTTAGAAAAATCAATACTCCGTTAATTCATGATTTTATTTTAAATTTTCGATCTCTTGTTTTTGCCCAAATGGAAATAGAAAATGTGTGTGTTATCTATACACACGTGAAAAAAGCTCTCCGATATGTATCGACAGCACAACTTGATGTTTATACAGAGATAAGCGCCTGAAGAGCACGAGTCCAGACCATTCAATTGAAAGACCCTGATTGAGGGGAACAATGCAGTGGTTTTCTTCTTTTCATAATAGCAATAATTATGTAATCAATTATCACGGGCTTTAATGCGCCTTAATTTTCAATAAAGTTTTGTACAGTTGTACATGTATATATATTTTAACCAATATATAGGTATTGTCTCCATGACATTCAATGACGTAAAATCATTAATGCACACATGTTTTGCTGTATGCAGCTTCTGGCCCCGTTTCATCAAACATCTTACGCCACTTTTTAAGTAAGAAGTCTCTTATCTCCCTTCTTAGCGTTAAAATACATTTCATCAATATTTTCTTAGCTACGAATTCTTAAGTTTGGGAAAGATTCTTACTTAACTTTACGATAGCTCATGGGCTTTCTTAAAGATAAGAAAACGCGGCTTCTGCCTTTATTATTACGAGACAGCCTTTTATTTCAAGTCTGTAGAGTGCGATGTAAGATATATTTCTGCTTGTCATATCATTACTCACAGTTAGGAGATTTTGATGATATACTAAAGTCACAATGAAGTACTTGCATGCATGGGCTATCAACTGGAAGTTTTTTTATCATGTTGGATTTCATGTTCATATCAAACATTAATACAGTAAAGCAGTGGCTGAATATATTTGCACCCAAATTCATGCAAAGCAATGTTTATCTATCTAAATGTTTATCACATCAAAATCACATTAGGCACTGGTAAATTGTTTTATGGAGTCCTCAAAAGAATCTGTGAATATAAAGTACAACATTTCAATTCATAGTAAGTCTTCATAGATAAACTCAGAAATTGGTGCAGAATTATTTATGAAGAAGCAAAAACGACATAAATAACGAAATATATTAAATATTTTAAGGATATTTTATTCAAGAAATATTTCAAGAATTGGTTTAAATTATAACTAAAAATGGTGAACTTTCAGTTGTATTTGCAGGGATTAGAAGCACTGTCAATTTTTTTTTTTGAATAATGCATTTTATTTCAAACACCGTGATTAACGATAATTAGACATGATATCAGCTTTCGACGTAGATGGCATTTTTATATTGTTCATTTTTCAAATTAACGTTACGCACGTGCGTATGTGCGTATCGCTGATATAATAACTTGTTGGCAATCTGATATTTTTAAAACTTATTTTAAGACCGTAAACATATTTTTATCTTCAAAAGAAACCTTTTTGGTATTTCTCTTTAACAGATCGTATGTGCGTTTAATAGCCATAAAACAAATTTTCATGATAAAAATTTAAAAATAAAGCTAATAGGTATTAAAATGCATCTGAAGTTTTCGTATTTATTAACTGTTCCTCTCCGATTCTCACTGTGAAATCTTATTGCTCAAACGATACTAATTTGATCTGATCAGCATTAATCATAAAAGGTACGGTTATAGGTTGTCCAACATACATAGATGTGCGAATAAAGGAATTTTATATGCAAGTTTGAGCGACTCAAAAACACATAATATCATGAGCCAATGTTCACATTGTTTAAAAAACATATTTTCAGATAAGATATATCAAATAGTTTACATTTTCTGAAAGATGAGAGCTTCATCTTTAATTTGGTATATAATTTACAAAATTCGGCTGAGAAGTAAAATAAAACTCTTTATATAATATATGTATAGAATCAATTGTATTTTTCTTATTTACATAGCTAGGGCCGGTGAATAGACTTACCCGTGTAGACTGTGTCGCGGTCCTTACACATTTAGATAAGAACAGTTGATAAAACGGTTTAAGAATTTCGTAACTTTTGTCGTTAGTGTCTTCGTAGGAAAGAATCTTACGTAAGATAAGAATATATTGATGAAACGAGGCCTATATTTACAGGACAGTGAAAAGTACATGGCAAAACATTTCAGTGGGGCATGCACCAAGATCCCCTAGAATTCGGCCTACGCATTATTTTAAACTGCCAAGCTCCGCTCCTGTTACTATAGTAAAATTATCAATGTTTGTGAATTTATGCTATTCTAATCATTTATGTATTGTCTATTCATGACTTTCACGAGAAGCAATGAGTCATTGATTCATAAAGAGGGATTCTCTTCTTTGCCTAGCTCATATTTACAACGATTTGTTGACGAAAACGAACGTATTTCGATTTCCGGTCTATTTTTAGATTCCTTAGATAAGAAAATCCTTAACTTATGCTGAGGAAATTTTTTAAGTATTAAACATTCCTTATTCTCGGTTAAGGTAAATATGTTAAGGATAAGGAATTTCTTAAGGTAATACTTAAGATTCTTCGTGAATACCACCCCAGGAGCATTTCAATCTTATTTGAAGGCAGATAGACTATTTACGGTGAACGTTTGTAAATAACTTGAATTAATGTTAGTAACATACCTCTCTTTTACATCATTGAACGTAAATTGCGAAATCTGCAATTTATATGTAACAATTACTAATCCAAGTGTACTAATAATCAGTAAGATAAATTGATATCTTCTTCTTTGTAACATTAACACAACCTCACTCTGAATAGTCATACTTAAAGCATGATGGCGAGTACACGTTTAAATATGTATTCTATTTTTGTCAGGTATAGATTTCATTTGTGTATGAACACTGGGGGCCAACGACGTATCACGAGAGGCGGTTCGCATCGAAAACATGTGTATGTTATGCAACGACAAACGACACATGTTATGTACACATAACGTGGTTGAAAAGCTAAGGACGACATTTCTCGTAGTTAGTGACATTGTATTTTGCTGGAATATCATATTCCAAGCACGAAACATGGTGAGTAGAAACGTTTAATACTATGAAACAGTTGTATGCAGTTAATTGAGTACCAATTACGTATGAATTAAGCTCAAAAGTTAGGGATGTTCGCAGACAGTCTCGTTTTGGTAGATTTTTCATTAAAATATTTTTCGTGAGTATCATTTCTTATACTTACTGGGTAAGGTTTACTTATTCAATCTTTTTGTCTTCATTAGAAATGTTCTGTAGGTGTAATAAGCACATATGAACGGGGGTTTTTGCATACTACGACTGTGTTTGTTTCTCACAGAGTGTGTGTATGGTGCTAAACGAAGGTCACTCTTCATGTGTACGTTGCTCACTGAAGTCAAAATTAATTTCAGGATACAGACCACGCGGTGTGTATGTACTGCCGGTCACCATTTTCCAGCATTTTAGAAGCGCAATGACACTGCAAACTCCAGCATATAGAGCGTTACGTTCATGAGGGAAGCAGATGATAGAGGTACAACTAAATATCACAATGCAACTTAAAATGAAGGACCATTACGTTATCTACATCATCGACGACATGACAACGATCACGGAAACTGAAAAAATTAATACCTACAAATAATGTAACAAGTGACAGACCAATATGGAAATTTCTTAAAGTGAACACACCGACTAAGTCTGTCCATTGCCAATTGTTCCTGAAACAAGCGGAATCCGGGATGTACAGAAGTTTCTCAACCAGATGGTGCTGAACCGACGGAACAATTGGACACAACTATACTATGCTCAGACGCAGAGGACTTTGAAAAAGTAGATCTAACGTTACCGATGAAACAATAAAAGAGACCGTAGTCTCTTCAATCCATCACATCTACTCTAAGTATACCCCCATCACACCAGGGCAACGAATGCACTACACCCACCGCGTCCTGACAGGACGTTAGCAAATGAATGCATTTTGTTGTTGTACCACCTGACAAGCCATTTGGATGCTGATGCCGTTTTCTAAATAAGAAATAGAAGAAAAAGAAACATAAAGAAACTTAGATTATGTTTCGTTAGTGCATGACTATAAGCAGAAAGAAGACTTCTGTTTGGCCATCATGACCAGTTAATATAAATGGACACATATGGTACAGTATACATACGGAGCGAGTGAATGCAATGATGACGTTATTGGGACCTAGGGAGAGCGCAGTTCAGTCTGCATGGACGTAGTGAGCACATAATTTGGGCGTAGTATTAACGCAATAGACCTGGTGACAACGGGAAGCTGCACGTGTAATGAACTTACTGGCAACGTGATAGACGCAGTGAGAACCTGGCAAAGACGTTGTAAGGGCGTAGTGCGAGCCTGAGTGCATCATTTCTTTTCGAGTTTGACCCCGTCCCTGCCACGGCCATCAAAATTTTCAGGACGTGATAGGAACTTTGCGAGCGTGGTGCGGACGTGCTCTGGTGTGATGGGGGCATTATAACTGACCGTAGACGTCTTCAAGACTGGGTCACCTTTTTTCAAATGGTGGATATTATCGAATTCGGTGCAAATCACGCTTGGATTGACGAGCACGGTGCAACATTGCTATAGATACTAATGAATGGGGCAATGGTGTTAACGAATCGAAGAAATGCAATCAAACTTTTTAGATAACAGCAGATTTCTAAATTGTTCAAACTCGTAAATTATATAAGTATGTGCCTAAATCTATTATAATGCAGTTATTAAATGATAAGACCATCTAACAATTTTAACTGTTCTTTTTAGACCATCACACATAATTAAATAGATATCTGTCAACTGCAAAATATTAATTGATATACACATTTGACTTCAGACTGAAACATCACACACTCTGTTAGTAACATATACATCAAAAAGAGACTTCAGTTGACACCATACACACTTGTCTAGTGCGAAAGGCCTTGTTATATTAACGTGTATACATTCTATTGAATCTGATAAGCGGTGGGGAGATGCTAAGTTATGTTCACAGACATGATGCCTGTATCATGAGTGCTAAATATTTTACAAATGGGTTTCATGTCACAATAATGTTGAGGAAAACTGTTTTTTACACAGAATAACGGACTAATCTGGCATAATTTGATGAATGCCAACGCAATCATTGTACAGAAAACGCATTTTACAACGGCAAATACAAACTTAATAAAAACAACTAACAAGACAATCCAAAAAACTAACATTTCGTCCCCCTGCAGGTCAAACATTTCAAATTGGCATGTGGAGGTCAGAAAACCAGAGACTGTTTACATAAAATTTCGTTGCATAACATACACATGTTTTCGATGCGAACCGCCTCTCGTGATACGTCGTTGGCCCCCAGTGATGAAGTAACATGCATTTTTTAAATCGATGCGTCAAGGGTAATTTAAACAGTACTATAACGTCTTTCGGGAAATTATTTCGCGAATATCGTGTTACGCACGATTGTCACAAGAACAAAAATCGAAATTTACACAATTGCAACAATAAAGCGAAAATTATAAAGAGAGTATAATTAGCAAAAATGTTTCGGAATGATTTGCGGCATTTGCAAAGTTCAATACGTTGAAAAAATATAATTGCTGATACAGTCCAGGCAGCTTGATTCGTGTGTTTTCATATCCGTCATGCGGAACCCTGACTTAGTATGCATTGTTGCAATACTTCCCTTCGTTAATAATAAATGTTCATGTGTACTCGGAGTGGACATCATATTTGACTTTATATCATAAAGGGAGGTAATATTACTAACTAGTTCTCTCCCTTCTCTATGATTATATAGCATTTTTTATTCATGTCCAACTTTGGCGGACATGGCCTTATCGAGTATCTGATCAATTTTCAAGGGAAACAACTACAATTTAGGGGTTTATATACAGTCTACCTATTGTTACCCTCCTTGCTTGCGTTATGCTGACTTTATTAGGGGTCATAAAGTAATAAAGTCAGTCACGCGTAACAGATAAAATATGTTATCTTAATTGATCCAAAAATCGATATTTCACTGTATAACTTTTGGATTTCAAGAGCATGTCCCAACTATTATGTACGTCGTTAAAATGGACAGAAACCTATGATATTGACATTAATTTGTTTCATCAGCAAATGCGAATATTATGAAAAGACAAAATTCAAGAATCCTAGTAATAATTTTGTTATTGTATGCCCAGTCAAATAGTAATTTGATTCTATTCTGCATATCAACACATTAGCTTACAATACATTTATTCTCACTACTGAAACATGGCTGTATAATGTTTCATCCATAACTGAACATCAATGGTTAATAACAAAAACATCTTTCAGTTGTGCAGCATTTATTTCAAATTCATACAAGAGACGTATAATACGTCTCTGTTCATACAAATGCATTTTATTTTAAAGTTTACTGATATCATTTACTTCACTGAATTCATATTACCAAGGCCTGATACAATTGCATGTTTACTGGTAGTTTTAAAATAGCTTATACCTGTATTATACTCTATTCAACACACTGCACAAAAGAATAATTAAGTTATAATTGATGTTATACTAAACTTGCATGCATGTGCTTTCAGCTGGAACAAACATCACAATATGGGCATTCACAACAAAATTTATACAAGGTAATAAAGATTTAAGATTATACAGTTGTCCTTGGATTTCATGTTCATATCAAACATTAATACAGCAAAACAGTGGCTGAATATATTTACACCCAAAAGTGTTCATGTAAAGCAATGTTTATCTGTCTAAATGTTTATCACATCAAAATCACATTAATCACTGATATCTGTCTTTACTAATGTCACCATAAATTGTTTAACGACAGAAAAGTGTTTAAAAGTTCATAATCCAAGAAATCCGGAATCTTCATAGATATAGAAAAATAATGAGTTCGACCAGAGACGTATTATACGTCTCTGGTTCGACGAAGCATCCATTTTCGTTTTGTTTTTATCTAAGTTAAGACACCTCGTACCTTGACTAAACTTTTAAGATAAAAATCGTCGATCTAAGAATTTTTCTAAGAATGTTTTTCACTCTAAGACGAAAGTTAAGAAAAATCTTACAAAGTTAGCAAAACTTGGCGAAAACTAAGATAAGTTCGGAATTCTTAGATAATTTTTCATCTTAGTTGGTTTGTGAATACGGGCCCTGGTGTATATAAACAGTACAATCAATTTCTGCAATTTGATTGAAATGATATCTAACAAATATAACTCGACGTGCCCAATTGTTTGTGAGTCAATGTGAGATGCGTATAAAAAATCAATAATCAGGTAAAGTTAGCAACCATATAAAGGGATCTCAAAAATATGATTTTATTATCCGTCCTTTGTTTACACATCATTGAAAAAATAGATATACAAAGTAGGTAATCTATATTATTTTATGACATGTTTTTATAAGTGACATGTGGACGTATGCCAAAATGATATATTTAGCATATAATTATATTATCAAAAATGAATTAATAATAAATTTCATTTAATGAAATGTCATCGTCTATTTAAGGTCAATTAGAACAATAGATGAAAACATTAGAACAATCGTAAAATATAAGAAATATATATTACTTGAGCTGTAAAAATATTTACATTATGCCTTCCATTAGGCATATCTCATAAAATAGTAACAGAAGCCTTTTCTTATTTTTTGTAACATGATTAAAAAATACTGTGCTGTATTTCTATATATACTTTGTGATAAAAAAAATGGAACGTTTTTATTGCAAGTAAAAGTCAGTTTCACATCTGTCTAGGTAAAATAAGACCTACTTCAATTTTAACATCCAAAAAGCTAATGGGGCTTTAACAATAGTGAAAACCATTTTTTTATTTATGTTATTTTTTTATAATATCAACAAATTTGGTTATAAATATCGATTTTGCTTTTATACGGAAGTAAAGTAAAATATTTCACATATTCTAATATTTTCATCCATGTTGTAATATGTTTTAGTCTTCAACCTCAATTATCCTAAAACTTGATTCAACGCGTCCAATGTTTATTACCCTGTATAATATATCATGCTGTGCTGTATATACATAGATACCTAATCAGCAGATATGATCTTCGCCAAATG
The DNA here is from genome assembly GCA_964023205.1 of Lutraria lutraria. NCBI lineage: Eukaryota > Metazoa > Mollusca > Bivalvia > Venerida > Mactridae > Lutraria > Lutraria lutraria. Next base: position 13,419,818 of record OZ026834.1, on the reverse strand, counting down.
ATCGTTGTTTCCGTTAACGTACGTAAATGTCCGAGCTTTGCCGAACGACTGACGAATTGAACTTAACAAAATCTAAGGGGTAGTTTTAAAAATCATCAAAAGGGTCGAAGAAGATATTATTTGATTGTTTTCATATTTTACACGGTGAAAGAAATTAAATTTTCTAAACGAATGCAATGAGTACAAATTAGATCACATTTCCCCCCAAAAAGTTATGATGCTGAAAACATCAAATTTTCATTGAAAAATCTACCAATTTTACGCTTTTTACATTGAATATAGAGGGAATCGATAGGTGTCTTTTTCAAACGCAAAAGGGTCGAAGAAAGAATTAATTCAAAATAATAAAAAATACACCATTAGAAAGATAAAAGATTAATTAAACTTTTGTGATGAGTACAAATTTCGTATTTTAAATAGAATAAAAGTTATGACGATTATAGTGAAAACCCCCTTCTTTGTTTAATGTAATTTTTTTATCGATTTTCATAATCAGCATGTCCGCGAAAGTTGGGTATGTCATGTTTAAACATTCTAAAATTACACAATTCATAAAAAATTGTGGTGAATGATTTATAAATAATTCATTCTACATAGGCAATGCAAATAAACAAGATTTTAATGGTTAGAAATGAATGCTTGCATTAGGGTCTGTAATTCTTAACTCACAAACTCCTGGGGTGGTATTCACGAAGAATCTTAAGTATTACCTAAAGAAATTCCTTATCCTTTACATTTTCACCTTAGCCAAGGATAAGAAATTCTTTATCCTTAAAATGTTCCTTAGCATAAGTTAAGCCGGATTTCTTACCTTAGGATATCCTCAACCTTAAGGAAATCTAAAAATATACTGGAAATCGAAATACGTTCGTTTTCGTCAACAAATCGTTGTAAATTTATACGAGCTAGACAAAGAAGAGAATTCCTCACTTATAATCAATGATTCAATGCTTTTCGTGAAAGTCATGAATAGACAATATATAAATGATTTGAATAGGATAAAATCACAAACATTGAGAATTTATGGGCACGGTTTGTGTCCTTTTCCATCACATGCAAATATGTAAAAGCATTAATGCACACATGTTTTGCTATATGAAGCTTCTGTCTATTGATGAATTTACTCATCAAGCAGTAAAATTCACTTTGAACTGATAACATCGATGATAAAAATGTTTGACGGACGCAATAATTATATTCAAACTACGAAGAAACCAAGAACATATCAACTGAACTTGACGTAAGAATGCGATTTCTAAACACACTTATCAAATTTTGGATACTTAAGGACGTCCTTAACAGATTTAAGGAAGTCACGACCTTCCTTAGAATTTAAGGAAAAAGTCGCGAGTTTTAAAGAAAATCTTAAGGTAAAATGTTTTGTGAATACCGCTTAAGATTTATTTTAGATTTAAGGAAAATCTCTTCAAACTTAAGTATAAACTTCAACCTTAAGGAAAATTTTATCCTTAAGATCTTTCGTGAATACCACCCCTGTATGTTGTGTAGAGCGGGAATTTAGTCCGTGTTTTGCGTGTGGTATAAGGGGTATATAAGGCAGAAATTGGGGGTGGTAGTCACTTGAGACGTGTTTTTGGCAGCATATACTGGTAGCCACGCCCGCAGTATTAAGTCCAAGTGTTAAAAGCCACTATACTATTTAGCCTGGAGCCCTTACCTCCATATTTCACTCATAAGGGTTTGGTTTTAATAAACAAAATATACATGTCAATGCTAGAAATGGCTCAGGAGGAGTTGTTTTTTTAATTAAACAATCTTTATTTGATTTGTTTGATACATGTATTGTAGATAACACTTGTGAAGGTATGTTATGGTTAAAAATGTCACACAAAAGTAGTAATTTAATTTTGTTTCCATGTGTATGTTATTTGCCACCACAGAATTCTTCTCGTCCTTTTGATGTTAATGCTTTTTATGACCAATTGTTAACTACTGTCTATTCATACCAAACTGATAGGTTGGTATTTTTATGTGGTGATTTAAACAGTCGAACTGACAATATGGATTCAGTGAAGCAAATGATATCAGTAAACTTTATAAACCGCATTTGTATGAATTTGAATATTAACCATGAATTTTAAGTTATGGATGAAATATTCTACAGCTATACTGAGCCTCTGTTGTTATACAATCTCCTAACTGTGAGTAGTGATATGACAAGCAGAAATATATCTTACATCGCACTCAACAATCTTAAAATAAAAGGCTGTCTCGTAATAATAAAGGCAGAAGCCGCGTTTTCTTATCTTTAAGAAAGCCCATGAGCTATCGTAAAGTTAAGTAAGAATCGTTCCCAAACTTAAGAATTCGTAGCTAAGAAAATGTTGATGAAAATAATATTTTAACGCTAAGAAATCGAAGGGAGATATGACACTTCTTACGTAAGAAGTGGCGTAAGATGTTTGATGAAACGGGGCCTTTGAATACAACAACTGACGATTGTTTTAGCTTAATGTCTTTTTCTGATTGCAATAATCTCCTTAGCCTCAAGATATTAGCCTTATGCATATAATACAATTCATATGCCATTGATTGTAATGGATGTCTAAAAGATGAAGTTTTAACTTAATACTCTAAGTGTAAAGCCTTAGAAATATAAAATTCCATGTTTATTTAATTTCAAGAGGACAACTACTTAAATAATGGTCAAAATATCGAGATTAGGTTAGAAAATTTGGATAAAATTTATCAATAAAAAATATTTGCTATGATGAAAATGGGAAGCCACAAAACTGTACCCCTAAATCAACAGTCACCTGCTTATTATGTAAAATACAACTGATTGTGGAAGTACACTTGTTGAGTTTATTTCATATTCATGATTTATTATATACCTAACAAAATTGCCAATTAGTTACCTTCTGCTAAGTATAATGTACTAGTGTTACTTTACTGAAAAGCGTCTATATGTCATATACGTTGATACTTAATAAAATCATCGCTCATCAAATCAGTTTGTTTTCCTTCATGTATCCCATCCAAAAGTACGTAATACTACTACATGTATAAATGATAACTTCTAAACATACAAATAAACACAGTCCAATGTCAATAATATTCCCGCTAGAAACGCGCTGGTATTTTTCCTATGCATTTATCTATTGTGAAGTATTTTGATTGACTTAAATAGTACATGTACTTTCTTTTATTGAAACTCAAATACAACATTTATGATATGAGCGCTTATTTTTTATTCCATTGATTGAGGCTCGTTTGTAGTGGTAACAGCTTAATCGGGGACCTAGCTTACTACAGGCCATGTAGGCCGCGACTTATACACTTTATTTACAGGACAGTGAAAATTACATGGCAAAACATTTCTAGGGTGGTATTCACGAAAGATCTTAAGAATAAAATTTTCCTTGAGGTTGAAGTTTTTCCTGAAGTTTGAATAGATTTTCCTTAAAATCAAAAATAAATTTTAAGCGGTATTCACAAAACATTTGAACTTACGATTTTCCTTAAAACTCGCGATTTTTTCCTTGAATTTTAAGGAAGGTCGTGGCTTCCTTAAATCTGTTAAGGACGCCCTTAATTCCATAAGTGTGTTTAGAAATCGCATAGAACGTCAAGTTCAGGCGGTATGTATTTGGTTTCTTCGTAGTTTGAATATAATAATTGCGACTGTTTGTATCATCGATGTTATCAATTCAAAGTGTATTTTACTGCTTGATGAGTATACTTATCTACAGATAGAAGCTGCAAACAGCAAAACGTGTGTGCATTAATGCTTTTACGTCATTGAATGTCACGGAAATGACACAAACAGTGCTTAGTTTGGTTGAAATATATATACAACTGTACAAAACTTTATTGAAAATTAAGGCGTACCTTGTGTTTGAAAAGTAGTTATCGGAACCGCATGACCAACATTTGTAACCCTACACTTATGTACGAGGCGTATTTCTCAGTTACGGAAATGCCCGAGTAGTAACGATTGATTTACAACAATTTGTTGACGAAAACGAACGTATTTCGATTTCAGGTCTATTTTTAGATTTCCTCAAGCTTGAGGATATCCTTAGATAAGGAAATCCTTAACTTATGCTTAGGAAAATTTTAAGGATAAAAAATTCCTTATCCTTGGTTAAGGCAAATATGTAAAGGATAAGGAATTTCTTAAGGTAATACTTAAGATTCTTCGTGAATACCACCCCTGACGGACATGTACCAATACCCCCTAGAATTCGGCCTACACATTATTTTAAAATGCCAAGCTTCGCTCCTGTTAATGCAGTAAAAATTTCATATTTGTGAATTTCTGCTTTGTCTAAACATTATTAGTCATGTTCAAATCATTTATATATGTGATTGATATTATATATTGTTGACAAAAACGAATGTATTTCGATTTCCGGTATATGTTTTGTTTTTCCTTAAAGTTATGGATGTCTTTAGATAAGGAAATCCTTAACTTAAGCTGAGGAAAATTGTAAGGATAAAAATTCCACATCCTTGGTTAAGGAAAATATGTGAAGGATAAGGAATTTCTTAAGGTAATACTTGCATGGTTTACGGTATTGTATGTTGTGTAGAGCGAGAATTTAGTCCGTGTTATGCGTGTGGTATAAGGGGTATATAAGGCAGAAATCGGGGGTGGTAGTCACTTGAGACGTGTTTTGGCAGCATATACTGGTAGCCACGCCCACAGTATTGAGTCCAAGTGTTAAAGGCCACTATACTGTTTAGCCTGGAGCCCTTACCTCCATATTTCACTCATAAGGGTTTGTGTGGTTAGGTAGCCACCGTCGCTTGTAGTTGAGGACTCAATACTTTGATATTGGAATTATGTAATTATCAGTTTGTGTGATATTTTGCGCCTTATATGATTATTATATGGTACTTGGGACTTTATTTGTTATATTATGTACATTCAATGTTTACAATGTAATATATGTACATGTAAAGTTATATTTGTCAAACGGCTGCATTAATGTCGTGCCACCATGGCACGATGACGCCTACATGATACAAGACTTTTTGTTTTATTTAGTGGAGCCACTGGTCATGAGTAAATGTATACTTTTATATAATTAAATATATCTTTAAACAGCAAGATGTACCAGTCCGAGGCTGAAATATACCGAAGTATACTCCCAAGTTCGCAGACAGAGATAGTTGATAATATATGGCTGATACTGAACACGTACACTTTGTTGTTTTGCAATACCAGCAAAATCTTTTAAACCTTGTGCAGTATGTTGTGCATCGAACTATTGGGTAGAAGAATGAAGAGGACAGTCTGGACACGCCAAGCCTTCGATCGGGAGGCGGCGCCGGGGAGTTTGAAATATATGAATATTGCTCTAATTCGCTACCAATACGTTGGGACAGGTTACACACGCGTTCTTCACTCGTCAACAACGTTATGCACGCGCATAGCACACGCTGTCAAAAAAATTGGAATTCTGTATTCGCTAGGAGTACGATATGAAAACGTTTCTAGATCGTTACTGAAAGGTTAATATGTATTCGTCAAACGCTATGTGTGCGTCTGAAAGGCAGCTTCTCTTTGATGTTTCGGACGTTCGCCAGCGTATTAGACAAATCTAACACGTTCCGCACTCGTTGGCCTAATACGCTGTAGTGTGACAGGCCCTTAACGTGAATTTTCTCATACATGAAATACAGTTTAATAAGCAACGTCGTTATTTTCGAAAACGTTAGGTCAATGTTATATGCTTCAAGAACGCCCTATACACGTTATAAATAAGTTAAATGAACGTTACGTTATTGGTCGTGTGGACGGCACGAAACATTGCACAATATTGTGTCTTCCTGTCTTCGTCCTTCGGGGCGAAGCACGACGATACGAAAATTGGCCAATTGCCATGGCGAAGACACGACAAATATAGGGCGCCGATACGAAGATTTCATACCCACCGACACGAAACTCTACAAGAGAAGATAGCCGTTAGTTAGCCTATCAAAATATCGTTATTTCGCCTTCAGTATTTCGTGTGTTCGTGTATTCGCCCTGTAAGGTCGAAGACACGATATATAAGCAATTTATCGTGTGTTCGTGTCGTCGTGCTTCGACTTTTGGGGGCGAAGACACGAAAATATGAAATGGCAGAAATCAGCCACCATACCCTCAGCACCTGGTGAGCTCAGTGAATGGCTTTGTAGAGAGCATGTTCTTGCAGACAGGTTTCATGGTTACCCAGCATATTCACTCATTATGAGAGTGTTATGTATCATATCACCTCATGTAAGTATTTCATTTACAAGTTTTAACATGCCTACATATATACATTGTTACTTTCCTTTTTCGTTCCTTACGATCAGTTCTTGTTTTATTGAAAGCATGTCTTTTTCTGCGTAATTGTACCTGTCTATATTTCATTTAGATGGACTAGAGGTCTTCCATTTTATACAGCTCTCTCCCTTTTAACCAAGCTGTTTCATTAAAAACAATTACTTTCCTTTGAAATATGTCTATTGACCAACGCTTAGTAGATTTTGTCCAACACATTGTAATTCCAGTTTGAGGACGATTGCGACATTCGCGAACTTTGAAACACACAAAAAAATGAGATTTTGCTGTAACAAATTTTTCGATACGTTAAACAAGAGGGCCATGATGGCCCTATAAATGCTCACCAGGAGAAAAGGTCATTTGGAGATGAACATTGTTGAAGTTTACTATACGAGTCCAAGTAAGATCAAGTGACCCATCTGGGCCGTTTTTTATCATTATATGAACATATTTAAAAGAGGTCCATTAGACAAAGCTAGATACCAAATATCTTAGCTCTAGGCCTTGTGGTTTCAGAGAAGAAGATTTTTTAAATTTTCCTATATAAAATAGAATAAACCCCAGGGCAGGGCCAATTTTGACCCCGGGGCCATAATTTGAACAAACTTGGTAGAGGTCCACTAGACAATGCCACATACAAAATATCTAAGCTCTAGGCCTTGCAGTTTCGGAGAAGAAGATTTTTTAAATTTTCCTATATAAGTCTATATAAATCAAGTGACCCCCGGGGCGGGGCCAATTTTGACCCTAGGGCAATAATTTGAACAAACTTGGTAGAGGTCCACTAGACAATGCTACATACCAAATATCTTTGCTCTAGGCCTTGTGGTTTCGGAGAAGAAGATTTTTTAAATTTTCCTATATAAAATAGAATAAACCCCAGGGCAGGGCCAATTTTAACACCGGGGCCATGATTTGAACAAACTTGGTAGAGGTCCACTAGACAATGCCACATACAAAATATCTACGCTCTAGGCCTTGCAGTTTCGGAGAAGAAGATTTTTTAAATTTTCCTATATAAGTCTATATAAATCAAGTGACCCCCGGGGCGGGGCCAATTTTGACCCTAGGGCAATAATTTGAACAAACTTGGTAGAGGTCCACTAGACAATGCTACATACCAAATATCTTAGCTCTAGGCCTTGTGGTTTCGGAGAAGAAGATTTTTCAAATTTTCCTATATAAGTCTTTATAAATCAAGTGACCCCCGGGGCGGGGCCAATTTTGCCCCAAGGGCAATAATTTGAACAAACTTGGTAGAGGTCCACTAGACAATGCTACATACTAAATATCTTAGCTCTAGGCCTTGTGATTTCGGAGAAGAAGATTTTTTAAATTTTCCTATATAAAATAGAATAAACCCCAGGGCAGGGCCAATTTTGACCCCGGGGCCATAATTTGAACAAACTTGGTAGAGGTCCACTAGACAGTGCCACATACAAAATATCTAAGCTCTAGGCCTTGCAGTTTCGGAGAAGAAGATTTTTTAAAATTTTCCTATATAAGTCTATATAAATCAAGTGACCCCCGGCGTGGGGCCAATTTCGACCCTAGGGCAATAATTTGAACAAACTTGGTAGAGATCCATTAGACAATGCTACATACCAAATATCTCAGCTCTAGGCCCTGTGGTTTCGGACAAGAAGATTTTTTAAGTTTTTTCCATTTGTAGCCATGGCAACCAGAGTTTTTAATGAAATTTAATTCTTTGAACAATTTTGAAAGGGGACCACCCAAGAATCATTTCAGCAAAGTTTGGTTGCAATCGGAATAGCGGTGTAGGAGGAGATGTTGTTTTAAGTAAATATGGACGCCACTTCACGACGAACGATGGACGCAGCCGGCGATCACAAAAGCTCACCATGAGCACATTCGTGCTCTGGTGATCTAAAAATTACAATTGCTCATAGTTCAAGCAGCTTGATTCGTGTGTTTCATGTCCATCATATGACACCCCCGGCTTAGTATGTACGTGTACTCGTTGCTATCAGAGCGGAGTCAAATGTTTGCATCATGCCAAGTGGAAATTCATTGTACTGAATACAATCTAAGATTGTTCAACAAAGGCATGGTATTTTCAGAATGCACGTTTGGCAACATCAATCCCTGCTTATTTATATACATGTACATTGGATTTCTTAAAAAGTTCCTGTTATTACCTATCCATCATGTTGAGTATGGGTGTCTGACACAGGATTGTACTTAATCAGACAACACACAAAGTATTGCTGCCTCAACGTACTTGCTCTGATTCGTACTGCTTGTTATGTACAATGACTGAGTGTAAGTATTTTAACTACACAATATTATTCAATAGTATTCTTTGTAAATCAGTACAGGCATATTATTAGGTGCTATATTTATATGAACTTAAGAGGAGTTTAACTCACAAACACCTTATTGATATTCAGAAATGAATATTTCACTAAGGAACTACCCAGGAATGATGAACAGAAAACTTCAACAAAACTATCTAATTCATCACCGGTCTCCCGATGTTTATTTGTGAATGTTCATATATTAAACAATTCTATCAAGAAATCATAATTTCAATACTATTTAATTATACAGTCAAGCAACATTACATGCATTAGCTGCCACCTCCAAATAAAGCCCATCCTGTGAAAAAACAGAACAAAATACATCCAAATAAAGGCCACCTGTCAATAAAGGCCACATTATGTCTTTCCAAAGGGTGACCTTAGTTCATAGGCTTGAATGTACATGAATATGTATTATATCCATTTTCAGTGTACAGGAAAAGAATCAATACTTTATAAAAGAACAAATAAAATGTGCCCATATTTTAAAAGTTAAACAAGTATAGGCAGGAGTTTGGTTGCCAAGTAATATAATTCAAAGATTGGTACATGACTTTGTGATGTGACGATCTGATTCAAAACAGAATGAATGCCAATAGTTGATAAACAGTTAAAATATATGTATGTTATTTTAACTTTCACAACAAAATCTTATTATTTAAGCATATAAACAATACTATATGGTGTTAAGGCATTATCACACTTAAACATACTTAGAAAAAAAGGATATAGGTAATGATGTTGTTTAGAATAGGTGACAATAAGGCCTCCAAAAATTGTGTCTGGTTACATGCTTATTAAAAATACGAAAGGTAGGTTGGGGCATTATTTTGCTCTAAAAAATGTTAGCTTGTGGAAAGGTCAACAAGAGGGCCACATTGGCCCTTTATCGCTAACCTGAGAACAAAGGCCAATAATTAATGACCAGGTAATATAGTTTCCATCTCGTAAAACTAATTTTTATGTAGATTTTAAGATCAAAACCAACAATGAAGGTATAATACTGTTAAACTTGTAAGCTAAAACAGAGCAAATTTTCTAATCCAAGGGCCCATAACTCTTGAAGTTGTGGTCCGATTCCACCAAAAACTGCACTCGTTCAAAACCATCAGGTCATACACATTCATTGTAAATATGATTAGGATCGGTGAATAAATGAAGGCGCTAGAGTGTAAACAAGCTAAAATATAGCAAATTTCCTTAGTCAAAGGCCAATAACTCTTGAAGTTCTGGTCCGATTTTGCCCATAATCGAACTTAGCCGAGACATTGTGGCCATATACATTGTGAGCAAGTTTAGTCCTGATTCGTTCAGAGCTGCAGTTGCTAGAGTGTAAACAAACTAATTGTGGACCGACGACGGACATTCAAAGATCCTAAAAGCTCACCTGATGAATCAGGTGAGCTAAAAAGTAAGATAGTGGATGTATCGTTCCTTTGGCCTCATAAAAAGTCTAGGGTCGTGTCGGTCTGGTAACCAGAAACAATTATGTTTACGCCTAACCATGGTGAAAGGTCTAAATGAAGCAGAATATGGAGGCATGAATGGATCACAATAAAACACAGCACATACTCATGCTCAAATGAGTTTTTGTTAAAAGATTACAACAGGAAACCTGAGGACATGATATACATTTACTAAGCACATAATGGTATAAAAGCACACAATCAAAATCTCGGCAATTGTATTGTTATCTAATAACTAATACTTAATTCAATTTCTGACAAACTCTGACAAGCACTTAAGCATATGTCCTCACCAAAATCTTGGTACATGTCCAACCAAGAATTGTTTCTTAAGTCTTAAACAAAAACTGTTTTATCAAAGATTTGGATCATCCATGCGTTTTCACATTCTGGCCAAAACTTGGATAAAACCTAAGCCCAACATGGTTCATGTTTTGAATAACAAAAGGTTTGAATTTACTCTCCTAACAACCATGAAGAATATGTTCTCCAAAATATGACCAGACCAAGACCACTCGGTTAAGATTCTTAACAAATGAGTTTTGGTACAAACTCTTAACTGTTATAAAACAGTGGTGAATATTTCACACATTAGCCTAAAAACGTAACTGTAATATAGAATATCATCTTTGCGGCATCAATCTTCGAAGATATTCCATAACATCAGCTTTGGATAATTTCGAGTGATCTTCACGACAAGCTTGATCGTCTAAAAGCTTCACACCATCTTCCCAGGCCCAATGGTAGCTGCCTAATTTTGTGTCCCTGAATCAAAAAGTAATCAAAACTAAAAAGAGTAAAATACAGCAAAAGCCCTATCATTCGACAATAGATTATCCGAAATGAATTTTCTGTCCTGATCGTAAAATGGCACTGTAATTCATTTCCAGCCTCTGAATAGTTCTGCTGGCAGACTTAATTAAGACCAATAAATGAATTTCATACACTTATTTACTGTGGTTTAACATCCAAAAATCAGCCAGTGTCATTTAGCATCCAGCTTTAACAGTGGAAGAAGACCCCAAAGCAACCATCTGGGTATTATATATTAGTAAATATAAGTAAACAGGATGTTTTGGCCTGGCAATTTAACAGTGTCACTATTGATTTGTTCCTGCTTTGAGTTGAAAAAATGATTTTATTTATTGAAAATAGATCCTTTTTTTAGTAGTCTGGGGGGTTTGGGCCCCATAAGCCTCCCCAGTAAATCCGGGCCTGTGGGTAGAACCATCCTCCATAACCTACTTAGACAGCACCCTGCCCTCAACGGGATCCGTACATGCAGGGGTGAGGGGCTAGAAATTACTAGTAAAAGGCCATAACCACTCAACTACAGTGGTCCCCATTCAATACACTAATAGAATAGACTGATGAAGAATTACAACAATCCAGCCTAAGGAATTACAGTCAAACCTGTGTAAGCAGCAACCATGAAGTGAATAAAGGTCAATCGTTTCAAATCTCTTATAGATTATTTAGAATAAAATGATCTCTGAATAAAGGATACCTTTACATGAAGGCCATGCTATGATTTTCCCAAACCTGGCATTTGTTCCCAGATTTGACAGTATATATGTCAAACAGATTCTCTTACCTGACTGAAGCTATACTGTCAGAAGGTATGTCAAACGTAGATTCGCTGTTTCTTTGATTGAAAAAATATTTTCTTCTTGATGATCTACTCCATTGCATGGTCCATGGATCTAAAAAATCAAAGCTGATATCAAGGTATCACAATAAAAGTTCAATATCAAAATAGTGATAAACAGTTTGAGATACTTCTTTTTTACAAGAAAACCATTAACAACATAGTTTCTCAGTCATAATGAAGGACAGATGAACAAACAAAGGGCAAACCTACAGTTCCCTCCAATGTAAACACACAGGTAGTGGTTTAATTAGCATTTCTGAAGACCACTACAGCACTTTTTTGTGCTAAACTAATAATGAACCCTATGGACTTTCGGAAATTGTACATACAGTGCAATCTCTCCTAAGGAACACTCTTTGTTAGTAGCAAAATCATGTTGTTGAGAGGTTGTTACTCTAGAGAGATTAAATTAATGCAATTAGTTAAATCCTACATTGGGAAAAATCATGCTGTTGTTGAAGGGAGATTGTTGCTAAAGAGAGGGCTGCTCTGGAGAGGTTGTACTGTAGGTATGAACAGGAAATCGTTGTATATGAAAAGTAGTTACCTTTCACTGTTCGTACGATATATACACCTGTAGGTCTATAGAAGCTATTCTCTGGGTTATTTTTAGGACAGTAGCACAGTTTCTCACCTGGACCACCTCCTTTAACTTTCTTCAATTGTAGCCTAACAATACAAAATTAAAACATAAAAATCATAACTTCAGATTGTACACTAAACAGAAGGTATAATATTTAAAACTACAAGACTTTGACTTGATATGACCTGCACCTTTTCGCTACAGCTCAACAAAAATGATATGTATAACACAGTGTATATCAATCCATTAGCTGTTTTACAGCAAGTATTTAAAGTCCCATTAGCTTTTTGGATGTTTAAATTAAAGTAGGTCTTATTTTACTTAGAAAGGTATCTTATCAGTGAAACTGACTTTTACTTTCAATAGAAACATTAAAAAAAATCTTTTTAATCACAAAGTACATATAGAAATGTAGCACAGTATTTTTTCAATGACATTGCAAAAAATAAGAAATAGCATCTGACAACATTTTTACGAGATGTGGCTACAGAAGGGCATTGTGTAAATATTGTTTTATAGTAAATAAAATATATTTCTTATATTTTCTACTGTTTTATCTATTCTTCTGTATTACTAAATTCAAAAAGCTAATGGGCCTTTAAAACTTTGAGTTAACAGGGTCAGTAGTATGGGATATCTAACAAAGTCAATAATAATACAAGCAACATCAAGTTTTACATAACATAGTGATCAGGAACAGTAATGTTAAATTAAAACCAAGTAGCTAAGCAATTGCCTTAAATAATTCAAAATGTATTTTAAGTGAAACAACTTACTGTTTATATATCTGGTCAATTTCTTCAAATCTAAATATTTCAGGGACGATAACTCTCACAAGATCAGATCGAGTCAGTTTGGTGATGCACTTTACAAATCTACGTAATTTCTCCATTCTGAAAACAATCAAAGTCATAAAGGTTCAAGATCCATCACTTATCCATACAAGATTTCCAAACTGCCAATACAGGGATAACATAGTCAATACTAGACAGTAATGTTAATTGTTGATAAAAAATGAAAAAGTTGAATAAATTTTTAAGATTGAATGCAACCTTCATCACAAATCTAGGCAAATTAATTCATAATCCTATTTTCACTCTGTGATTAGAATTTACATATTAAATGACGTCTTAAGATGTCCAGTAAACAGTATCTATTGGCTTTATTTGTGGAGCTAAAAAAATGTGATAGAGTTGATATAACCGACAAGTCAACATCTTTGAATCAAATATATATCTTGATCATTAGACTAAGTATCTATTTAGCAACATATTAATCCAATGAATAAATATGTCCCCCAACAACTTTCTCCATCAGTAGTTTGTTATATGGGACATGAATAAACTGCAGAGTCAAGAAAATGCAAATAAGAAGTATTTTGTTTAACATTAAGTACAAACCTTTCATTATAGTTCAGATCTCTCACATCCTTCCCATACAGAAACAAAGCATCAAGTACATGTATCCTTGTCATCTTTCTCTGTCCTGTACCCTTGTAACAGACAGTATTACATCATTTGAAAATATTATTTTGTAATGTTTGTTCAATCAATATACAATTCAGAAAATCAAACAAAATTATACATAATCACACAGAAAGCAAGTAATAGCTACATATACTGAACAAAATGCATGAGATTGGCCCTCTTGAGTATCAACAATGGCATTAAGCTATGGAGAACACAATAGCATGAAAAGCAGGTTAGATTTTTTTGTTTGTATGTAAAGTCATCCTTAAAAGAATTTTGTTAGCGGTAACGCTACCCGGGTAGGTCTGTAGGAAGCTTTTTTTTAACCAAAAGTACATGTCACAATGCTGTTTTTTGTTGAAAAAGAATTTACCAAAGAGGTAAAAGAAAAGTTAGGTAGGGCTGTTTTAGGTGAATAAGGATGACCTAAGGAACGAACATTTTACAGAAAAAGACTTATTTCATCATTCAATGACATTAAAATGTTTTTAAACATATATTCTTAACTTTTGTGCACTTTTTTTATCAATTAGTAAAAAAAAACAAAGTAACATTATCCAACTCACCTCCCCTCTATATTCAGTTACAATTTCAGCTTCCAACAATGTGTCCTTTGGAAGCTCTAGTTTCAAGTTATCTTGTAACTTTACCCAGTGAGCATGTGGTCTACAATGTCGTTGAAACACTGATGATCTCTGTGTAAGAATAAACACAAAATCACTTACACTGTACAGTCAAACACTACTGGTGAACAAGTTCTAGATGGAATCAATTAACAATGGACGGTACATGTACATACTTGTATTAAAATGAAAACATATTTTTTATGATTTAATATGCGTATTTTAATGCACAGATATTTGATTGTATGCGTATCTGACCATTTCTGACGCATATTTTACGCAGATACGCATGCTATCTGGACTACTGCTGTACCAAGGTAGAATTGTAACCAAATAAACAATGAAAACATAGAGGTTATTATTAAGAATTACTACAGTGTACAGGGATTATATAAAATACAGTCAAACCTGTGTTAGCACCCGCCTTTTAATAAAGGCCACCCTGTGAATAAAGACCATTCTTTTAAAAACCATCACGAGGGTTCAATGCAACAGTGTCGTAACTCATATTGAAATAAGAACAAGTTACGACAGTGTTGCTCTGAGCCCTCGATCATTGATTATTTAAACCAAAATGATCTCCGAATAAAGCCTACTATCAATAAAGGCAATTTGTTGTCTTTCACAAGGGTGGCCTTTGTTCACAGGTTTGACTGCATACTTAATCTATCAGATTTGAAGTAAGACACAACTTCAAGAAGACAAAAATAAGAAAGTAGTTTCAACATTTAAAACATTGTACAGAATTAATTAAAATATATTAGATTTGTTTCAAAAGGTTGATACTTCAGATGGTTAATTCATTTAATTGAAGCAACTGGTCAATTTAGAGCGAACTTCACTGTTTTTAGGAATTACAGTCCAATCTCTGACAACCTTGTTGAAGGGCCAATACAGGCATAAATATCATTCTTCATCATACAAATTCATTTTAATAACTCTCAACAAATAAGCTTCTAAATTGGCCAGCTAAACATAAATCATAAATGTCAACTTTTATCCATTAATTCTTATTTTTTACAGATTTGACGGAAATTCATTTACCATTTAATTTTCCTAAATACTTTTTTTTAAAACACAATGCCCCCTCTGGGTGACCTACTGACCTGAAAATGCACAGGCCCTGTAGAGGTTGTCATGACGAACCAACATATGAAGTTTGATGACAGTAAGTGGAAGCAGTTGATTTCATAGGCAGGCAGATGGGCTGGCATGCCAAAAAACAATATTCCCCCAATCTAACAATACGGGGCATATGAAACAGTTGCATGATATTTACAGTCTTCCCATTTCATGCTTTAAATACCAGTCACACTGAATCATACATGTACAAGCAATAAAGATGGGGTATCCTATTAATGTGATATTGTTAGATGAATGTTGATATACATACCCCAAGTCCAAGTATATAGACATGATTTACAGGTACATCACCAGTCACCATACATCTATAATTGAAAACTCCTCTGATATTTCTGATATTTTCTACAGATAACATCTCGGTCACATGATCAAAATAATCCATCTCATCCTGAAATGTACAAGAAAATAATCAGTGATGTGACAGAGCTAGATGTTTTATATTGTTTATCAGTTATTTAAGAGCCCAATTTGACAATTATGTTAATTTCAGAGCCACGTCAGAAACAGAGGAGAAATGATAATGAAGAACTGGGTGTTTATAACCCTAATCTCATTTTCTTGTCCTTTCTGATTGAGGTTGAAACTGAATTAAAGGGTTGAAATATATAGGCCAGGGGTTTAAAGACCATCTAGTGGATGAATCTTTTGTTGTTGTAGAAGGAAGACACCATTACAAAATGCCTGGATGTAATGATCTTGTAAGAGTTGTTTTGATTTGATGAGCCCTAGACACTTAACCAATCATAGAATATAAGGATTTTTTCAACCCCTCATGTATTCTAATCAGTATATATCATTTCATACAATGAATACCTAGAAACAATTTGACAACAGCTAATACTGATGTAATATTTCAGTCAATTAAAGAGTTAGAATAATTTCGGGAGAAGTAGCCTGAAATTTCTTGATGAGCCAAAAAGGGTTTGTCACGAAAAAAAATCCAAAAAGTTTTCCATCTATAATTTTATGGATTTTTTTTTTTTCGTGACACACCCCTTTGGTTGAGCCCTGTAAGACCATGCATGAAGATCCTACAAAGGAGATCTCTCCAGATTTAATGGTCAAAATTTTGTTGCTTTTATTTGCAAAGAAATGTTTGCACACCATAGTTGAAAAGCCTACTTACTTCAACGAGACTTTGAGCTTTTGCATGAGGATTACATCTAGGTGGGGCAGTCCTTAATTTATCTGGTATCTATATAATTAAATATAAAACAATATAGAAATATAAAATAATACAGGAATACTTGTTTCATTAATCTGATTACAAAGCACTGTGACAAACAATAGAAAAATATCTAGAAAATGTACTAGTACACAATAGTTCAATGTACTTATTTCTAACTGTTCTCGTGCCCTGGTACTTATACATATATGTGTAATTACAATCAGTAAAACTAGTTCATATAACTAAAAAGTATAAAAACCTTCCATTTCTTCAATAGTTCTGCTCTGGTATCACGCTGTCTGTGTTCATATAAATTTCTGAAAAAAATATATATGTTGAGGCCATGTTTAAACTAGAAGCCCAAGGGCAACATGTCGAGCCTGCTGTTTAGCCAGCTTGTGACCTTGACCTCTGAACTACAAGTATGGGTGATGTTCATGACACATCCTTTCATTGAAGTATACTTTTACACCAATTTATTTCAAAATCATTGAATGCAAACAGAAGTCACAGCCCAGACAAGAAAAATATATTTGACAGAATGTTTAATCTTGACCTATGACCTATTTATCTGGGTGTTGCCCAGGACACATGATCTCATTATATTATGCCAAGTCATTTTCAAATAATATGCATAAGGAAGATACAGCTAGGACAAGGTCTATAATACTTTTTTGATGTTTGACATCTAAGTGTGACCTTGAACTTTAGCCTACAGACCTGGGTCTTGCACATGATCGACACATCGCCACATGATGGTAAATATTTTTGCCAAGTAATTGCGAAATCCATCAAGCAATGACAAAGTTATGAAGCAGACACAAAAAAATAGACCCCATCTTTGACCTTTAACACCCAAGTGTGACCTTGGCCTTGGAGCTATTTACCTTGGTCTTAAGTGTGACACACTGTCTCATGGTGTTTAATAAAGTTATTTTCAAATATGTCAACGCATAAAGGAAATACAGCCAAGACAAGGTCTATAATGCTCATTTTTGACATTTGACCTCTGTGACCTTGACCTTTGAGCTACAGACCTGTTTTTTGTGCACTGCACACCATCTCATGCAATCATGCCAAGTTATGTTTAAAAATGTCAATGCATAAAGGAGATACAGCTAGGACAAGGAAACTCTGAATTGACTAACTATCTAACAAACTAATGTACAGACACGCAACTGCCATTGGTGCGACTATGTCAAGCTCCCGCAAGTGGGTTCGACAAAAATGAAGGACTGCAGTAACGAGACACTCTTAAAGTAGGTAAGGAAGGCAATTTTTGTTAACATTTTATATACTTGCATTGTATTCTAATACTGTGTTTCTGTATCACTGGTAAGGTACTTCATAAAAGTGAGTATGGGAGCAAATTTTGATACTTACGTATTCTGGGTAAATGCTCTGATTTTCTTCAAATTCAGTATCTGCAGTTTCCCCAGGCTGAAATATTGAACAGTTTATTCAATGGGCCTTTGGAATGTATTTCTTCATCAGAAAATAAGTAAGTCGTGGTCTGTCCAGCAGAAAAGTGAAAATCACAATGACACTCCAGTAATTTAGAAAAGTACAAATGACTTAATATATAAAAGTAAGTGAAAGTTGAATTAATACAGTTTTAGCATACCTACTATTACCTAGTCTAAGTATGATCAAGCTAAAGGGTTAAGGTTAAGCTATTCTGCCTTAAACCAATTAGAAACAGCATTTAAAATAAAAAAATGACATAACCAATTATTAAAGCCCCATTTGGTTTCGGGATGTTAAAATTAAAGTATGTCTTATTCTACCTAGAAAGATGTCTTATCAGTGAAACTGACCTTCACTTGCAATAAAAACATTCTGAAATTTCTTTTTCTGATACTCACAAAGAAAATATAGAAATGAAGCACAGTATCTTTTCGATGGTATTGCAAAACATAAAAAAAATAAACATTTGACAACATTTTACAAGATGCGGCTAAAGAAAGGCATTATGTAAATACTGTTTTAGAGCAAATAAAATATATTTCTCATATTTTACTATCATTCATCAATTGTTCTGTATTACTAAATTCAAAAAGTCAATGTAACTTTAAAACTTAAACAATAGGTCTACTCATTAGAAAGTAGGCCAATTTTCATTATTTGAAAACAATTTTTTTTGTTGAAATATGTTTGTTTAAAGTTTGTTTATGGCACAAAGACAACCAATGGTCATGTAGCGCAAAATTGAATACAGTGAATTATTTTCGTTGGGCTCAATTTTCGTAGTTTTTACTAAAATGGCTATTTCGTGGGGACATAAATTTGTGGATCTTGACTTTTGACAAGAAATGCCTTATCTCTGCATTTAATTTCATGGGGATTTGATTTCGTGGAAGAGCTGACCCACGAAAACCATGAAATTAAATCCCCAATGAAAATTAATGATTCCACTGTAAATGGGTAAGCAATAAGAAATACCAAATCTGAAGTCAATAAATTGTAAGTTAGAAATCAGATACAATGTGTATGGTGAGATATAAACCTGTCATTTGATTCACATATGTAGTGGTAGAATTCCTCATCTCCAGTGAGCCTCTCTACAGGAACTATATCTCTGATGTCTTCTTTAGATGTAGACGTCGAATACTTGTTGAGATCTCTGTTAATTTCATCAAAATATTGTCGGACTGGTTCCTTTTCTTTCCTTGATAGCATACCTTTACACACAATATATCTGTGAATGGAAGAAATTATTTGTTGTAATGAAAATGGAACCAATAGAAAATGGAAGTTCATTGATACAGAACATTTATGCTTCCATTTAATTACTGAGAATTATTTACATAACTAGAAATGTGTCTATGGGACACAGATGCCCCGACTCTATTATTCTGATCATGAGTTACCTAGATATGCATATACATAATATCAAAATACAAATTCAAGTGCAGATAACTCCAGTCTTTGGCCTATGACTGAGTTAAAACCCTTTTTGCTGATAAACATTTCAGTATAATTTTATAACTTTGACCCTAACACTTTTTGAAGATATATGTGGCACAAGATTTGAGGATGGAAGAATGGACAAGGGAAAATCTATATGCCCCCACACCCTCTTTCAAAGTGGGGGACACAAAAACTGAGAAAACAAGTATCTGAAGAAAATATTGATAATAAAATGTACCTTTCAGAGTTGGCCGGTCTACTTGTTACAGGTTTATAAATAGAAACTTTTTCAAAAATTGTGTTCATGAGGTAGACAAGTCCAACACTAAATGGTGTAAATAAATCAAATAACTTGCACACAAAATGTCCTCCTGAAATGATACAATATTTGAATTTTATTTTAATGATGAACCATTTAATCCTCAGTCTTTTATATGATAGAACAATAACGACTCTGGTAATTTGGCACGGGCAAATGGTCAAGGATGCAACAAATTCCTTAAAGATAATGAGATACGTTTATAATCCACAAAGTCTAAGTATAAACATTGAAAAAGGCATCAGTCGAACATTTTAAATTCCAAGATGGAGGACATCTATTATAATCCTTTCATCTCCGAGATTAAACACTCGGAATACCACAGATATTTTTGCTGTTATCAACATTCAGATTATCACGGATATTTTTGTATTTTCGCTTTTGTAAACAAGAGCATGTAACCCCGTTGATTCACGTGTTATCATTGCGGGATTTGATTACTTTGAACTGTTAATACGTAAGTTGCGAATCCATGTATGAATATAAGTCCTTGATATAACATATGAAAGTCATCATCAGTATTTCAAGTGCAAGGTAAAAATTAGAGAATCTCTTACCCTTCCTCAATATTGATATGGCAACTAAGAACTGACATAAATAAAGTTGTTTTGAAAGAATTTCTTGGATATTTTCCTGACCCTCAACAGAAACCCCTGAAATAGTGATATCAATATTAAAATATTGGAACTTTACCAAAATCAAAGCACTGAGAGTACTCCTGAAAACTTAACTTACATAGACTTGCAATGCAACATGGAACAGGAAACAGTTTAACAATTGCATGGTGGATGTAGAAAAATGCAGTACTTTGATCCGCATCAAAATTCATGTGTGTTGAGTGAGTGACGTGTATGGAAAGCTCAACAATCATTCAATTTCAAACAAAATGGAACAAGACAGTGAATAATTGAAAAATGCTTTAATTTTTAACTAAAACTAATACCTGCTTATTAATAATGAATTATCGAACCATTCAAAAGTTAAGACACCCAGTTCGAATCCCGGCTCCCCTTTTTGATGCTTTTTCAGTGTCCCCCATCCCAATATCAAACAAGTCTTGTGTTTAGAAAAATCATAGGAAACAGGTAAGGTATATATTAGTACTTAACAGTGGGCACAATAAAGAACCTGGTATATCTATTTGTAAAAAGAGTAGAGATGTAAAAGGCCTGATCTCATGATCTTTACTCCCCTCTCTAGCTGTTGAATGGCTGTAAAAAAACAAATAAACAAAAGCATAAACTGAGAAGAATTATAATCAAAAGTTTACCCCATCAGCCATGACCATATGTACACCAACTTTCTCTTCACTCACATCTCCATCACTTTTAGAGTTCTCTAAGACAAACTTAATGAACTCAGCCTGGTTTTTAGAGTTGAAAATATCGCCATCCCCATCAACACCTTTCTCACCTGAATAAGTTATTGTGAAAGTGTCATACAGAAACAATATTAAGAACTTCATAGTATGAGACATTAAATACTGGAAATTACATTTTCATTTTAGTAGGTTAAATGCCATTTTCCAACATTTTTTTCTGTTATATATACAGCAGCACCGGTTGACATAACCAGTTTTCCTGGACTACATGCTAACCAGTACTAAATAATTTGTTTGTCAAATTTTCATAGATGGGAACAACTTGCCGTATCAGATATGAACCCTGATGAATTTGATAACAGTTTATCAATTTTAAATAAACAGAACCAGCACATAAAAATACTTTACTAGAACTCCTAAAAACAACATAATTATACAATTTAAAAGAACTTTTTCATACATTGTACATCAACAGAAGTGTGAATTAATTTACAACTTAACAGATGTTCTACACATCCCATAATATAAGTTCTACACATTCCATAATATAAATTCTACACATCACATACTATTATGTTCTACACATCACATAATATATGTTCTACACATCACATAATATATGTGCTACACATCACATAATATATGTTCTACGCATCACATAATATATGTGCTACACATCACATAATATATGTGCTACACATCACATAATATATGTGCTACACATCACATAATATATGTTCTACGCATCACATAATATATGTGCTACACATAACATAATATAAGTTTTACACATCACATAATATAAGTGCTACACATCACATAATATAAGTGCTACACATCACATACTATATGTTCTACACATCACATAATACATGTGCTACACATCACATAATATATGTGCTACACATCACATAATATAATATGTGCTACACATCACATAATATATGTTCTACGCATCACATAATATATGTGCTACACATAACATAATATAAGTTTTACACATCACATAATATAAGTGCTACACATCACATAATATAAGTGATACACATCACATACTATATGTTCTACACATCACATAATACATGTTCTACACATCACATACTATATGTTCTACACATCACATACTATATGTTCTACACATCACATACTATATGTTCTACACATCACATACTATATGTTCTACACATCACATAATATAAGTTCTACATATCACACAATATATGTTCTACACATCACATATTACCATAATGGGGTTCGAACATCTCTGGAGGTCCGGCAAAGAAGTTTTCAAGTTGAAATCATTTGAGCCTCTAAGAGTCAAACCAAAGCCTTTAGCTTCTCCCTTGGCCTCTTCCACAGCTCTCCACAGAACATACTCACTAAATCCACCAGGACCAGCACAAATGTCAGCAAAATACAACAACTCATGGGATTTAACCATGGGTGTCTAAGGAAAAATATACACATAATTAACTTTTTTTCGCAATAAAGTCAAACCTGAGTTTGGCAGCCACCTCCAAATAAAAGCCACTCTAGGAATAGAGGCCATTCTTTTAAAATCATCTTGACTGTTGAGAAATATTGTTAAGAACAAAATGACCTCAAAATAATTTGCTGCACAAACTTGTGAAATAGTACGCAGACGGACAGACTGACCGCCAAACTAACTATCAACCGAGTGGTTCCAATATATCCAATCTCAAACTTTGTTTGCGGGGATATAAAAACACATTATGTAACATAAAGTTTGAATGTTGTTCACTTATATTTACCCCATCAGAATATTTCGGCTTTGTGAACATGAAATCTAACACCTCATCCATGTTGGCCATCTTCATAGCAGCTCTAAGAACATAAATATGCATTTATACAAACAGATTATTAAAACAATACATGTAAGAAATATAAATGCACAGAACTGATAACTTAAATATCTTTACAACCACACTTAAATCATTACTTATCTCGAGCACATTATTAATATACCCTTGCTGTAATTGTATTAAGGGCTAACACATTATTTTGTAGAGACACTGAGGCCTCTTTAAAATGTAAATCACAGGAAGGTTAGTATGCAGAGTGTAAATAGACAGCATTTGAATCTACAGTACAAACTCTTGAGCAACATCCTCCCTTCAACAACAGCATGATTTATTCCAACTACACAATTTAACTATTAATTTAATAACCTCTTTAGAG